>LR990242.1:3320629-3920629 GCA_905147385.1 Limenitis camilla
GAAAGAAAGAAAGAAAGAAAGAAAGAAAGAAAGAAAGAAAGAAAGAAAGAAAGAAAGAAAGAAAGAAAGAAAGAAAGAAAGAAAGAAAGAAAGAAAGAAAGAAAGAAAGAAAGAAAGAAAGAAAGAAAGAAAGAAAGAAAGAAAGAAAGTTCTTTATTGGAACAAGGCAACGCTAAACAAATTAATGACAATATTATTTACAAAAGAAAAAATTAAAAACAATATACACTAAATATTTCTACACTAAGTACAATTAAAGAAAAAGAAAAAAAAGTAATAATTTATACACTACAAATTAGCGTAATAACTAAACTACTAAACTAATAAAAACTAATATTTATGTTAATAAAAACAGTTGCCTCATGTTCCAATTTGGGTGGCACTCAGCATTAGTCGGGTTGTACTCCGACACTGATATTATGTGCCAGCCAGAGACCGTGACGTCGGATGCGACAGATATGTTATATATGTATAATACATAAATAATGTTATATGTGCTCAGATAAGAAAATACATCTTTATACAATTATTTTTATACCCATAAATAAGTAAGCAATATGCATAAAAGGCTCAAAATTGTCTAGTTCCATAATTAGAGGAGAGATTGCGCTTAGATATTTTTTACCATAAAACTGGCGCGACGTGTCCAATTATTCTCATTTTTCACTGACACTTTATTACAGACACTGAATTTGACTAATACATTATTAAAAAGAAAGAAAAAAAAAATTTTAAAATAAAACAAAGAGACGGAAAAAATGTTAATATTCTCAATGTAGGCAGTAATGTCCTCTTATGGATGTTTCAGAGGAACTTTGAAGGATACCCGGATAAATTAGGGACATTGCGATATATAAAAAAATTTAGTTATAATGATAATAAAATAAAATAATAGAAAAGAAAATTTCCTTTAATATAATTAATTTGGTTGACCTGTCCCAGTTTCTCACATGTGCAATTTATCATTATATCTACACTATTATATAAAGAGGAAAGATTTGATTGTTTGTACGTTTGTTAGTTGCATTAGGCTTGAAAACTACTGGACCGATTTTGAAAATTCTTTCACCAATAGAAAGGTACATCCGTTCCGGGTAACATAGGCTATGTGGTGTTGCCATAAATACTCTAATTAAAAAGATATGGCCATTTAAGTGCCATAACCTGGTCATTTTATAAATTGAAGGGTTTCTATTACAAAATGACCAAGAAAATTTATTTCACCGAGAGAAGTCTATAGTATTTCTGTCTCTTTTCCTCTTATAAAGTATCATTTTCTCTCATCCTCTCTCTTTTCTATTCAATTTTATTATATTATCTATCTGTCGCTTCTCTTTTCTTTTTCTTTCTATCATTTTTCTTTTTATAACTTTTTCTCACTGTCTCTCTTTTTTCAAATAATGAAAAACGTCACAATTACATAATGACAAATTAAGGACATCAATTATAATATTGATTTAAATACCCGGAGCGAAGCGAGGGCAGGCCGCTAGTATTACAAATATTCAATCAATAAACATTTCATTACTAACCCAGTAGAGTGTGATTGAGTAATAAAGATCGAAACTTTCACATTTATAATATTAATAAGATAATATATATAAGTATATAATGGTGTCTTAATCCAATATTATATTATTTACTACCTTTAATGTTTTAAGCCTATTTATCTGAGTCGATATCTGCCTGTAATGTTCATCTACCTTCGCCTTTAGTTCAGCACTACCACTTTTTGCTACTTCTTCAAGTTCATCCGTTAAGTCTTTTATTGCTCTGAAAGTTCCACAAAATATATTACAATGTCGTGCTTTCACTTCCCAGAGATAATGAACTATTTAAAAAAAAATGCTAGTAATATTTTTATAAACTCTTCTTTAAAGGTCATAAAGATATTAGGTACTATTGTGTAAGGTCTGCGAAGGGGCCTCTTTGGGATCCAGATATGTATTTATTTATATACATATAGTGCTTTTGCATGTCTTTTCAAATTTAATTTATATCTTTTATATCTATCTTATGTATCTGTGTGTGCAATAAAGTTTTTATCTATCTATCTATTTTTATCTCAAATTCCTAGCAAAATCTAATAAAGGAAACATCAATTTATTATATTTTTACCTACATAATAATTTTGGTATATTTTTATTTTATTTTTCCTTCAGTAGTATATACTATTCGGAGGTTTTATGGTAATAGTTTAACCTTTATGCTCACCAGTATTATTCGAATGTCATATTGTATGTTATTAATTTGAAAAATATTAAGAGAAAAAACACAATGTTTTAAATAAAATCTATTACTAATATAATAATTTAAATAATAATGAAGAGGGTGAACAATAAACTTTAAATGTCGTCCTATTACAGAGAGAAACACATTTTTCTTTTTGCCTGTGTAAAGAATTACCCAGTAATTCTTTTATCCTTGATGGCTCAGTGGTTTAGACATTGATGTCTACTCGGGAGGTCCAAGTTCGATCCTGGGCACACACCTCTGACTTTTCTGAGTTATGTGTGTTTTAAGCAATTAAATATCACTTGTTTTAACGGTGAAGGAAAACATTGTGAGGAAACCTGCACTCCTGTGAGTTCTCCATGTTCTCAAAGGTGTGTGAAGTCTGCCAACTCGCATTTAGCCAGCGTGGTGGACTACTCCATCAATCTGTGTAGACCCAGCTCAGCAGTGGACTATTAAAGCGGTGACGATGATGTAATAAATAAGTTTATACTAACTTATTTTCATTTTCCAATTGTGTGATAACATCTTGTAACGTCACAGCTGGGTTTGATTTTTTCCCAGACGCTTTGCCCACCGTTGAACTAAATATTACAGGTTTTTCATTCTTTCTTCTAACTGAATCTTGACCAACGTTTTTTCTATTTTTACGATTATTTTTAGTCCTTTTCTTTTTTGTTTTCGTACAGAAGAAGAATCTCTTTACACCCTTTATAAAACTTAGACATTCTGTTGGTTTTATCTGAAACAAAGAATAACCGTGAAAGTTACTGAATAAGAAAAATTCTGATCTGATATTGATAACACATTAAAAATCTCTATCCTAATATAAAACTCAGTGAAAATTAATTTCTCCATAGTGATCATGAAAATGACTAAAGAATATAAATTTGATTTAAAATACTTTTGTAACTTTTCAATTTTCTATTCTTTTTTATTTCGTACTTTTATAGATAACCCTGATGATACATACATTATAGAAATCAAAATCTGCCTTGAATTATTAAACTCAATTTTATTTGGAACCATTATCCAGCCATTCTCAAGTATTAGCGAGACCAACAAACATCAATTGATTTTTATATATAAGATGATAAGTTTTTTGAAATATGCTACATTTATTATATTAAAACGCTTACCTCTCCATCAATAATTTCTTGTATTGAAGTATGAGTTTTCTTATGTCCAGGTACATTTGATAAATCTTTACCATACAAGTAGCATTTTTCACAGAAGAAAATGTTATTACACTTTGAACAACTAAACTTCAGCACCTGGAACATAAAATATATAAAGAAATAAAATTATACATAATACCAGAATATATATTGCCTAAGATAGCTACCCCGGTTATTTGATTGAATTATATAGGAATGCAACACACTCACTATGTCCAACTATTCTTACTACATTTGCTCAGACAGATAACTTGCAGCGTGTATACAACCCAAATTGTTACTTTACCTGTATAAGAGGTTGTGCACACGCAGCACAACTAGCACTAGCATTAGAACAGTTTCTACTTGTTGCCACCCTTTGCACTACACTCAGCCACCGAGTGCTGTTGCACTTGAGTGCGCCCCACTCTGCTACATCACGATCACTTATACCCAGCATACCAGAGCTCTAAAAATGAAAAAATAATATAAGTTTGTTATCTGCAACTTCTATAGCAAAACTTATCAAATTATTATGCTCAGCTGCGTCGTTATAACGTCATTATAAATCCAATATGGCGGGCAGTCCAACATCGCGGACTAGTTATTTTGAGCATAGCCATGATATGAGTATCGAAAAAAACCTTCTTTAATCCTGGATTAATAAACGGATTAGATAAAGATTCTGGATCTTTCATGTTATGCCATCTCTTTCTTTTATCAGGCCTTTGACTAAGCTGTCTAACGAGAGCCTCTTAACACCTAAGCTTTTGTTAATATTATTAAACAAAATGTTTACTTACTTTTTCGAAACATGAATCCACATCACTCTGTATGAAATCACACTGGCAACCCAAATATTTAGGCAAGGCAGTAACATGTACTAATAAAGAAGCTAATCGTTTAGGCGACACACAGCCATTGTGATCTGCACTATAATTTGCAAGAGCCACCCATTTTTCTGATATTGAGTCCTCACTTAATAATATTAATAGGGTTTTTGCTGCTAAAACTCTTACTAACGTTTTTCTTTCTCTGTAAGTACACAATACAATACATCAATCCAATCAGGCAATTTTTGAATACCATTAAATTTCCCCCCAAAAATAACTAGGACTTTTTATTATCTTCATGGTTTAGAAGTATAAAAATTTTCAACAATACATGAGTTTTTTTTAAAACCAATGTAATATGTCAACTCGCTACACATTCTCACTCATCTCTGGTGGAAACACTGCCTGAGGCAAAGAAGCGCTTGGTATATAATTTTAAATTATGATACACCTCTTAATATAAATTTTAATAAAATCAAATTTTAACCAAGTGTCAATGTTATGCAAAAGCTACTTAACAGACTTTAATAAACTTTAAAGAAAAGTTGTTAACATGCATAATAATCAATTAAAAGTATTAGTTTTATATAGATAATATAAATTATTATAATAGTTATATGGATTTAAATATTAAAGGTTGAGCTGGTACTCTGATGGTGATTTTAACCAATTACTAGGAAAAGTATATACAGCAGTTGGGTTACTAATCATTATTTAGCATTTGTTATTATAATTAAATTAAGAGGGTCTAGTTTATTTGGTAAACAATACTTAATATGCTTACCCATCATACACATTAAGTAACAAATTAATTAACAAATCCACAGCCAGATCTACATCTCCATTAAATAAACCTTCCTTCTGAGCCGCAAAATAAATGTCACCAAGAACTGCCTCTAACTCTGCTGTATCAAGTGACAAACTGCTTTCAGATAAACTAAGCTGGTGTCTTGCAAATACACCTGAACTAATTCTTATAGGTGGCACTGAAAAAAAAAGTTATCGATGAAAAAAAAGTTAAATTAATAGATTTTTTATTTTCAACTAATTGACTTATTTTTGCTTTACTGAAGTATATTAAGTGTACAGATTAGTTTTATCATAATCAATTCCATACTTTTCTTAGTCATTAATCTTCACTAAGTTTGTTATACTGCTGGTATAACAACTTACATCAAAATCTGATGATTGCTTTAGCAATGAGTATATAAACAAAGAAACTTGGTTTTATCACCAAATAAAGAAGACGAAAAAAAAGAAGAAACTATAAATTATAAAAATGTATCTAGGTATTTATTGAATAAATAATTTAAATATATATCTACTACAAAAGTGATAAAAATAAGTTTCGTTGGTATCCTAAACAATGTTCATAAACATTATCAAGGTTCTATTCTATACAAGACAATCTAAAACTTAGACATTATTAAGGTATTTCTAAGTAGTAGCTTACCTTGAAGACTCCTTTGTAAGGCAAATATTTTAAAAGCAATCCTATAAGCACTATATTTTATGTTATTGTATTCTTCCAAAGAATTCATAATTGATTTAAACTTCGGATGGTCATAACTTTCTTCACCTTTAGCTTCGCTAAAATAAACAATTCAAAATTAAAACCATTAAATCAGTATTAGTTTAAAGATAGTGAAAGTTTACTCACTCGATGTAACACGGATAACCCGCTTCGTTTTCAGTTTTCTTCCACTTTGATTTATCCATTTCCATTTATCTACACAATTTCATACTCCTAAATATGTTACAAAAATATAATTTAAAAAAACATGCATACCTAATGAGAAACTAGACAAAATTTAAAACCAATAAAAATTTAACCGCCGTAAAAATACAAATATTCAAATCAACAACTTGTTTTTGTCATATAAAATGCATAGGTAAAACTTTCATAGTTCCAACATATTTCACTACGCAGTCCAACTGGCCAATGAGAAATTACTTTTTACATATCAACTAGATAATAACCAATCATAAAAGTTTAATATCGTCTGTAGTTGGTTCATAGAAAAGTATTCCTTGATCTGTACAGATAAAATAATAAAAAGTACAATAAATGAACATCAATTACAAAAAGGTAAATTCTAAGTAAAATGTATGAATTTTTTTTAATAATTATATTATGTATTTAATTTTGTAAAATAATAAATACAAGAATTGAATAATTTGAATTAAAGCGACTATTTCTTTCATAAGTATGTTCTCTTTGCAATTTAGAAATGTCAAACTCAGAACGTCCAATGGGGATCAAGGTTATTTTGTTTACATATTGTAAGAGCCAATAAGGCTCCTCCATTCTAACAAACTTTTGACTCCCATTTCCTCTTTGTAAAGGAGACGCCATTTTGCAAGCGTCATTTGGCGGCGTGTCGAGATTCGGCATTTTTATCCAACCTACCCTAAGGCGAATCATAATATTGTTTTGTTTTTGTGTAATATGTCGTATCAATCTAGTGTAGCGCAGGATTCACTATCTGCAGCGGCACTAGAAATGGCCGGTAACCCCAATACATTAGTACTGCGTCGGCCATTCGACCCTGTGGCTCACGACTTGGAAGCTAGTTTTCGCTTGACGAGATTCGCCGATTTAAAAGGAAGAAGTTGTAAAGTACCTCAAGATGTCCTCACCAAGCTCGTCGAATCGTTGCAACAGGATTATTCTCAACAGGATCAGGATCAATTTATGCATGTGGCGATCCCGCGCATCGGCATCGGCTTGGATTGTTCGGTGACGCCGCTGAGGCACGGTGGACTCTGTTTGGTGCAAACTACTGACTTTTTCTATCCATTAGTTGACGATCCCTATATGATGGGCAAGATAGCGTGTGCTAATGTATTGAGCGATTTGTATGCTATGGGAGTAACAGAATGCGACAATATGTTGATGCTGCTCGGAGTCTCCACGAAGATGACTGAGAAGGAACGAGACGTAGTTATTCCTCTCATAATGAGAGGATTTAAGGATTCTGCGCTAGAAGCCGGAACATCTGTTACTGGTGGTCAAACGGTAATCAACCCCTGGTGCACGATTGGAGGAGTTGCTACAACTATTTGCCAACCAAATGAGTATATTGTGCCAGATAATGCAGTTATGGGTGATGTGTTAGTGCTCACGAAGCCTCTTGGTACCCAAGTTGCTGTAAATGCTCACCAGTGGCTTGATCAACCTGAACGTTGGAACAGGATCAAATTAGTTGTGTCAGAGGAAGATGTAAGGAAAGCCTATCATCGTGCAATGGATTCAATGAGTAGACTAAACCGAATTGCTGCTCGTCTCATGCATAAATACAATGCACATGGTTCCACTGATGTAACTGGATTTGGTCTCCTTGGACATGCCCAAAATCTTGCATCTCATCAAAAGAATGAAGTATCATTCGTTATCCATAATTTACCAGTAATTGCTAAAATGGCGGCTGTTGCCAAAGCATGTGGCAATATGTTCCAGCTGTTGCAGGGTCATGCTCCTGAAACCTCTGGAGGCCTTTTGATTTGCTTGCCTCGAGAGCAAGCTGCAGCATATTGCAAAGATATTGAGAAACAAGAAGGTTATCAGGCCTGGATCATTGGGATTGTAGAAAAGGGTAATCGCACTGCTAGGATTATTGACAAACCACGAGTCATTGAAGTACCTGCTAAGGATTAAAGTTGTTAATAATGAGACATTTTAATAAATTACAATATAACAATAATTCATAGTTGGACAAATTGAGTTTTATAATTTTTATTTCAATTTCATTTTAGTGTTAATGTTTCAAAGTGGCTAGAACATTTGTTCTAGAGTTGGTCTAGGTATAAATTAAGATATCACTATTAACTTTTAAGAGAAATTATTCCATTAGATACCAATCTGCAATCTGATACTGTCACTTCTTGTGATTACATTCTACAATTTGTGAAATAGGTTTTAATGGATTAGAATAAAATTATTTTACATTCTATTTCTGTAGTTTTATTTAAATAATCATATATCACGGATGATCAAGGGAGCTTTAATCATCAATTTCAAGGTTTTTAAAATGTTTCTCGGACCTGTATTGATTCTTCAGGTAAAGAAAGATGTTGCCTATTTTAACCTACGACTCATTAAAGAATAAATAAAATAGTTTACAATAATCATTAATAGCACATGTAATAAAGTAGCTACGGTAGTTAAATTTAAGTTATAAATTTCATCACATAATAAATAAACGATAAATCCATTAAAATAGTTCCATTTCTAAATAGATACTTGTTATTAAGGTATGGGCAAACATTTTAAAATAAAAAGCAAATATTGTACATTAAATATATTTATCAATATGTGTTATAACTAATATCCGGACTTCCCAAGAGTAAAGATCAGGCTACTGTCATCAACATAAATGAGAATGAGCCAATAAAGATATTTCTGCATAATCAAGTTGGTCTAAAACTTGCAAATAAATATCATAGTTATACAAAAACATATGTTACTTTTAGATCAACACAATAACAATAGAAATATCCCAACAGGCAAATTAAATCTTAAGACAAAATCAATTAAAAGATGATTTGCAGTAGCAGTGTGTATTAAAATACATTAATAGTGTTGCCAGTACTTTACATACCTATTCAGCTTACAATTATATATTTTTAAGAAAAATAAGATCTCATATCAACTGCTGTTTCAGTAATAGTTTGAGATTATTGATCCTACATAGACATCAGTCTATGTCAGTCATCAAAAAAAACTTGTAATATGAATTTATTATGACAAAATACAATTAAAGTAGTAATATATTGGGAAAACTTAAAAATTCTGAGAATCACCTTTAAAATGTACTTATTTCCCTATATAAGCAGAGTAACAGTTTTCTGTTAAAAAAAAAATAGTGCCATAGTGACAACATTTTATTCCTTTTAAAAATTATGATATATTAATGGCAAATTAATCTATTTAAAAAATCAGCACTTCCTTTAATTTTTAGTTACTTAATCAACTCATAATAGAATATATTTACATCTTAAAATAAATTGCCACATTCATGTAATCTACACAATATATTGTTCATTACAATATCGAGCACATTAGTTAATTGCAAAACTCCAGAATTATAGCATTATACAAATTATAACGATATTCCAAAAGATGATAATATTAAACTTAAGTCTCCAGAAGGAATAATTTCCGTAAACAACTATTATATATAATTTTTATTAAATTCCTACATTAAGACCAGTGGTTGATTTGAAAAATATCGGGTAAAAAAGGAATGTTTCAACTGGAATCATAGCCTAAAACTATTTTTTTAAATTATAAACTGTATAACATGTCCTTTGAGACACTTTGTATGGTACCAGCTTTCAGACGTGCATCTTCTATTCTTCTCAAATTCTGAACAAATTTCCAAAGATTGAGTTTGAAGCATTCCTTTTTTATCTGATATCTTCAGAAAGCATCATAATTTTTTTCTTATTTTATACATTATCATATAGATATATTTCACTTCACTTATTTCATAAAATAGAAGACCGAATACAGATTCGAATGTTATTCTCAGGGCGTGCGTGCGTAAACGCATAGTGTTGACTCAACCTTTGCAATTAACGGGCTCTTTTCAGCTTGCTAACCAGATACAAGGTTTCTTCAAAGACTATTTAATCTTTACTAATATTATAAAGATGAAGTCTTTTTGGTTGAATGCACTAATTTCAGGAACTACTGCGTAGAATTGATAAATTACCTTTACCTTCCCTTTTGCCTTCCTCAATAAATTTCATGCGATCCTGTATGCGGTATGGCAAAATCCTTCTAGACATCCTTATAAATATACTACTTTCATAAGCAAAACCTAATGCTAGCTAATATCTAAAGAAACAGTGTAATTGAACGTTAAAAGGTGATATACAAATGTTAATACAAAAACTGGCAGAGTGTTCACAAAGTCTGTAACTGAAGCACAAAGGAAGTGATGCTATCAAATACTTTCAGTTGATCTGAGAAGTTAAGCAAGGCCTCTTTCGAGGTCGACCTTCATCACCATTTTGTTCTATATGGCTTTGATCACGTTTTTTAGGTGATGTGTTGTTCTGAAATGAGATAAACAAATTATTAAAATGGTTACTCATGTCCTGCTTAGAATAATCTAGTACTATATGGTTGTCATAGGTAAGATTAGATGATTGTTGTCGAAGGCGAAAGCGATCCTGCAGATTCTCACAATGACAGAGGGGGTAACCGCAGAGGTTTAGTGGGTAGGACTGGGTTTCTCACCAGTGAATCCCACATAACCCAGCTACTAACCTATCCGTTCAACCCTATGATATGAGTAAACACATTCCTCCACATAAACAAAATAAAGGTAAGATTGTATGAAAACTTTGTTTGTTATCACTTTGGGCAGACCAATCATAAATTACCAAAATTAGTTTATAAATCAACTAGCCGCGCCGCGCGCTTTCACCCGCTGCATTTTGGATAATTTACCCTATATCATTATAAATTATAGCCTATGTGTTATTCTGATATATAAGCTATATTATTGTAAAGTTTCATCAAAATCCATTCAGTAGTTTTTGCGTGAAAGAGTAACAATCATACATTCTTACAAACTTTCACGTTTATAATTTTAGTAGGATATAAACTTAGTAGTATATTATGTGGTAATAGATATATGATTTTATAGGTGGTGTAATAACATAAACAAAAAATTGCTATTTCTGTTTTGAGTATTTGTAAAAAAAATCAAAACAATTATCTTAATTGATTTATGTAAGTTGACAATCGTCCAAAAATGAAGTAATAATATTTAACAAATATAAACCAACTTAAATTTAAATGGTGTCCTAAATTCAACTAAATAATCAATCTCTCATTCCTTGATAAGATCACTTAAATTCACATTAAACAGTTGATTAATGTGTCATTTTATTAGAATGTCTTTAAATTGGTTAATAATTGATAAAACTTAAATAAGAATTACACACATTTACAACATAAATAGAAAAGTATGTTTCTCAATTTTTTTCTGTTATTACTTAATATTACAAAATTAAAACCAACTGCACTCAACTATAATATGTATGCTGACTAATAAAATTTTAATTACCTTTTTCTCCCATTGTTGATGTAAATACCTTAATAGTATATTTGTTTTTTCTGTCACGATAACTGAAAATCCAAGAAAAACAAATCAATATATATTTTCGATTGAGAATAGTGTGCATATTCATGTGGAATCCGAGAGCCCTGGAGAGCTAAGATAAATCCTTAGGAGTAGGATCACAGTCATCAGAGTGGGTTAAAATCCTGATCAAGTTGCTACGACCAAATATTGAATTAGAGTATGATTCCAATGCCCTAACCACGGAACTGCAGTTATTACAACTAATCATAGTTTACCCACGCGTTTGTTAAGTGTTGCCTAAAAACCACCACCATCTTTATAATAGCTAATTATTACAACCTACGACAATACCCCTAACGTTAAACGTGGGTGAGGCTTTCCAGAGGCCTCGGACTATAAGTTCAAAACAAAATCATATACTCAACTTTGATCAGAAGGGATATCCTTGGTGGGGAGATATATTGAAGGTCTTTTTGAACAATTTCGTATACCAACATCGGTATTAAATAACGTGAAGTTATGTTTATCGTACGAAGGCAAGTCTTTCAGGAATTCCATCACCGACTGCAAATATCAATAACATTTCAAATTAAGTCACGAATGGAAATTTCGATGCTTTTGTACTCATTAACTTTAACCACATTTTCTAGTTAAAAGTAAAAATGATGATACCAGTACCATTGTGATCTTCTCTTGATAATTTTCCGATTTCATGAACAACAATTTTCTAGACTTATTAGTAGAAATTTCGTTAAAGTTAATAGCTCCAGAAAGCAACTAACAGGCAAACCACAAAGCACAAACCAGCATCAAACCAGATGAGAATGACATTAAGGAATGTTGCTGCACCTGTTTAATGCTCACAGACAATATACATATTAATCTATTCTCACAGAATATAAATCGGTACAAATAATGTTGTCATCTTTCGGTACCTTTTAGGAAATTCATTATAAAATAGTCTTATATATTTTTTATAATTAAAATATATTCTTTACAAATATATTGTAGACCTTCAGGGTAAATCCCGTAGCATATTTTTCAAAATTGAGATTTTAATGATGAAATATTCCTTAGTAGAATCATTAAAAAAAAGAATTTAGCGATTATTTTACATATAATACTCTTTACATATAATAAACCTCGTTACTGTCTGAAGTGTAGAATAATTTTTTAAGATGGCGCTGTAATCAAGATTTCACCATTTTTCATAGATTAATTGAGATTAATCTCAAATAATATATAACAGTAGTGATATTAATTAATGCACATTGGTCATAATATCGCACATACTAAGTAGATATTTGAATATGGAACAAACTACAATACCGCTTATTATCTTTACCATTATTATATAGTTATTTAATTTTAAAAATAACAACCGTTAGCATTGGCGGGAAGATTATAGGTTCAAATTTTAAATATATTAAAGTTGAATTTCTTTTATAAAGTATCTTAAATGTATAAGTAGTGTGGATTTTTAATTGAAATAAATAGGATTTCAAATGAATAACTTAATTTCTGCAAATTTTAATCGAACTTACAATCCAAATGTACGAAAAAACGTGCTAAGTGATATAAAAAGATTACTCACATCTCGAGACATAGAATCTCAGAATAAAGCGTGTGGATATATAATTGAAGTTTTTAACAAATATAACCAATATTCAAATGAAAGAATTCTTTTTATCGAGTATTTATTAGATAACGACATAACAGTATTTCTTTGCGAAGCTACATCGAATTTAGATTTTTCACTTTTCAGGTAAAGTACAAAGTAAAGATTATTTGCAAGTTACACATTAGAATTCCAGAAAATAAAATAAAAAAAGTCTAGTTTTTCGTATCCTAAAACCAAGTAATAATTTGTTATTGTTAGACTTTTTTTTCATCGTCATTGTAATTTGCCTGATATAAATAAATCTTTTTATTATACTTTGATTCGTCTTTTCAACCTTAGATATCAAAAGTTCCCGTCTCCCCATTTAAATAAAAAATATCTGGCAAAAAAATTATCATGCATTATCAAGGCTGTATAATATTATGGTGTACTGTTTCTACTTACTCTTATAATTTATTGTATTTATTTTAGATCAGTTCTACAATGTTTCCGTTTACTTTGGCGGTCACGAAGATTTTTCGAAGAAGAACACGCAACGCACGCCTTATCAGCTGTCATAAGGACCCTTATACACTATACGGCTATTGACGCATTCAATGCAGTCGATAAATGCTTGCATTTTATATGTGACCTTCTGGACAGGTACCAAGAAAATAAAAATTTAGAATAATATATGATTTCGTTTCTGATTCAATTTTACTAAATTTTTCATCAAATTTTGTGTCTTGTTGACGTACTGGATTTTAATCACAGCTTCGATGCTAAATCTTCCGTATTTTTTCAACAGTATAAAAACATTCAAAACAACGTCCCCACTATCCCAACAAAGTGCTTACAATACAGAACAACTATTAGCTGGGCTTATGACATTAGCGGCGCGTGTTCAAAATAAGTCAAACACTATATTACATAGCGCACTTGTTCTTCATGCTTTAATATCATACCAACCTGCTGATTTGCAGTTAAGAGGTAAGTAAAGAATTTATTCTCAAAGTAAGGACAATTATAAATCTTAACTAATCCGACTGATGTGACTGACGTGTCTTAAGTACACGCGTTTAGGGCAATGTTCTTCAATCCTAAGGTCTTACCCTTGAGAAGAGACCCATAAGAAAACTATTGCTTATTGACCTAGAAATTTTACGAGTAGGTTTTAGCTGTCTATTCAGTTTTCTGTATTCTGTATATATTTAATTATAAAAATAAAATATTTTCTGCAAATACCTATAAATCTCATGAAATCTGACTCGCAGGTTCTAATGTCTGTACATATAAGATTACGAGATATACAGGGTGGAAGCAGACTACTTCCGAAAACTGAAAGGGGGTGTTCAGACAAGGCTTCTGAACATTCGCATGTAGAAATTTTGCGAAAAAAAAAAATCAATGACGTCATCATTTTTTTTTAACTTTTTCGACCAGGTACGAGTAGTATAACATAACCGCAAAGTATTTTTGTGAATATTTAATTAAATTAAGCTTAAAATTAAAAAAATAATGAAAACAGCAATGTATTGCGATCGCCTAAATCGACCGCGAGCGGGAGGTGACTCACCTGCGTGCGGCCAGCGTTCCCTATCAGCTGTTCAGCTGTCCTTCCCTCACGGATCATGCAATAACTTTATGACGAAATTTAAACCTTTATGTAGAGTAAACTTAACTATCAAACAAATAATAATAAAATTGAACATACCTAAAGATTCTACAAACCATAGTCATACCCATAGACCCTATTCATCGATGGAAACCGCGGTTTAAATTTAAATACTTAAGTTAGTACTTGGTTGGTACCTACCTACTGGAATAACATCAAAGTAGTCGGTTAAACACTTATGTAATAGTACTACTTAACTACAAAATTTACAAACAAAAAAAGGTTTACAAACTTTTCACACATCACACATGTCTACTAAATACCCAGCACCAACTGCAAGAACATTCATCAAACACAAACTAAATAAAATTAAAACATTAAGATATGTATGAATCGCGACAGTTTACTTATTACGAGTACGTCTCTACGTATTAGTACCTTTGACAAGGTCATGGATGCCGACAAAGGCCTCCCGAAAAAAATGAATTTTGATTCGTATTTACATGCAAATAAGGTTGAAATTTGAATGCTCATGTTGTGCTGGTAATAAATAACCCTTCAATGTCTATTTTTTTTAACAAAACCATTTTTAAACAAACGTGAATAATGTTGTTTAATTATTTTATTCAGTTGTGCATTCTGAAACGTTTTTTACCTAATCAGTTGAAATTTGTAGGGGCAGCCATTTTCACCCGAATTTGCAAAATGAAGTGTTCTCTAAGTATGAAATTTAGAGTTATGTTTTGTGTCAGACTAAAAATGTGTCTGTGAATGTCTGTTTGTAGTGTCCGAAGCAAGCGGATATTTGTTTAATTAAATTTTTTCCTATTAATTTCTTTTGAAACGTCACTAGTTGAGTGGTTCGGGCGTTGGATTCACGGTCGATAGGTCGTGGGTTCATATCCGGACATTGGACTACTGACGTGGCCCACTCCTGACACAAGCTATTTATTAGCTTACTAGTAGGGGTAAAGGGAATACTAGTAGTATGTGATCCATACTGCTAGTAATCTTAAAAAAAATAAATAAAACGTGTGGTGTCGTGGGACACAAGATAGGAACGAAGTTCCTTATTATAATGATATTAATTTTATGTTCTATTCGAGGTATAAAGAAAATAATTATTCGGGTATTCCAATGTCCGGGATTTGAACCCACGACCTATCGACAGTGAATCCGTGAATCCATCGTGGTTCGGGACCACTCAGCTACTGACGCTTCTGAAACTTAAATGCGAATAATTAATTATTATTCTTTATTTAATTTGGTATTTACATTTATTTAATTAAATTACTCAAATGTCTATGCCGCCGTATCGAAAAATAATGGAATTTTTTAGCAAGGTCGTGCAACGGGTTGAATGTTTTGGTACTGGATTTTTCAAAGGATGCCGCCACTACATGTACCTGTGTGCGGCTTTCTTTCTTTAGGGTAAATACATTTTAGTCTTCAGTCGTTACTCGTTATTGCAACGTGCTACGGTGCTAGGGTGGTAGATCGTACGTTCTACTCGCAATTTAAGTACTAATGCGTAAATCGCGAAAAAATATCCTGTTTTAATTATTTTTTAAGCTTGTTTTCTGACTTGATTATTTAATAGTTTGTGGATTAGTTTAGTACAATAGTTTTAAGTTTTTTAACACAATGTTCAGTGCTCGTGAATATGGATAAATGTTGATGTTTTATGGAGAAGCACGAGGGAATGCCTCACGAGCGTTACGCATTTATCGACAGCGGTATCCAAATCATGCGCACCCTTCAGACCCTCGCATTATTACGGCTGCGTACCAAAGAGTTTTAGAAAACCAGCCCATTGTGCCCCAAAGGCGTGGAGGTGGCCGGGAGATTGCAAACCGCACGGAACAACAAGTGTTAGACGTGATGGGACGAAATTCACGGCTAGGAATTCGTACGGCAGCGCGGCAAATTAGAGCTCGCGGGCTTAGCGTGTCGCACAAAACCGTGCACAAAATACTAAAAAAGACCGTCAGCGCTTTTTCATCTGGGGATACGTCAAGGACAGGGTGTTTGCCACTGAATGTGACACAACGGAGGAGATGAAAGCTCGGATTCGGGACGTGTTTTCGGAACTCAACAGCAGGGGCCCCGAGGACATTCTGTGGGATAGCATCCACCGGGAGATAGTGCGAAGAGCCGAGTTGTGTGTGGAGATGGGAGGAGCGCAGTTCGAGCCGTTTCTCATACGTTATCGAAACTAGGTAAGTACCTAGATATTTAAGATAATCCACTTTTATTGTAATTTTCTTTGAAATTATTTAATAATAAAGTAAATACTAAAACACCTAACTAATTTGGTAGAAATTAACACGTGTGATTTATTATTCTATTTGCCTAGTTGGTGATAATATGTTAAAAGTTATGTTGAGTATACATTGCTGGCTGAAGATAGTGACAATTATTTTCAAAAGAAGATTTTGTTTAACAAATAACTGCCCTCGACTATACCAAGGTTTTTTTCAGTCATAAAGGGGTTTCTTCTATCCCCCCTTTCAGTTTTCGGAAGATGTCTGCTTCCACCCTGTATATTAAGAAATTTTACTGAAACAAATATGTAAATTGTTTTAGATTGTTTGTCTGTCTGCCTGTTCGTATGTTACATCTCACAAACTACTGCGCTAAATAGGATACAGTTATATTGCTACAGATATATGTAATTTAAAATATAATTTTTAGAAACATTTTAAGCTTGCGAAGCTAAGGTGGGCCAGTAATTTAAAAAAAAACATTTCTTTAAGACTGAACAGCTTAAGTAGCAAGCAACGTAAGCCATTTATAAGTAAATGCCATTAAAAGATCATATAATTTAAAATAACATAGGGTGTAGTTGTGTCATGAACACGGTCGTGTGTTGTACGTGAATACGTCTCGTAACGGGTAATATTTTCTAAATTAAAAAGTTATACTAAATGGAAATCTCGGAACACAGTAAAATGACCTTAAAATGGCGGCTTCCCTCTCCACCGCGCGCGTTGTCTCACAGTCCTTACTTATAAATTGTTTGATCCTTAAGTTTATCCAGTGGTGTAATTGAATTTTGGATGGATATGATAGATATGTATGTAGTTGCAACACTAAACTATATCCCCTTATTCACGTAAAAAAAGATAGTTAATAAAAATATAGATATTAAATAATTTCCTGTTTATTTTCAAGGAAACATTGCGATCGTACTTGCAGAGGTGTTAAATAAATGGTTTGAAATACTGATGGGGGGTCTCAATCGTATAATTATTGTGGGAGAAAGTGAAGATTTAGGGCCAATGCTGTTGCTTACCTGCAAACTCGGAATGGATACTCTAAGGTAAGTAAATTTTTCTGCAAACTCCGTATTACAAATTCAAAACTTTAAATAACTGACTTTAGTTACAAGTTCCAATGACGTAGTAAATGTACGTCATTGGAAGATGGTTTTTTATACCACAGAGGACCTTGAATAAGTTCTCGCTGTTTCTTCAAAGATTGCAGTAGTAGTACCCCGTTCAAAAATAATGATTTTGAACTTCAGGACAAAGAACGTTCTAGTGCAACGAAAAAATTAAAAGACGAAAAGTTGGAGGAATTGGTCGATTAAAACCGATGTCAAACGCTAGCAAAACTTGGAAAAACATGACTCATCTAGAGTCAACTGTTTCAAAACGTTTAAAAGTTTTTGGAATGATCCAGAAGCAAGGACATTGGGTACCGTATGAATTGAAACCGTGAGACGTCAAACGGCGTTTTCTCACGTGTGAACTACTGCATTGTGACAGGCGATGAAAAGTGATACACTACGATAATCCAAAGCGTAGAAAATCGTGCGGTAAGCCCGGCCATGCATCAACATCGTCTGCAAAACAAAATATCCATGGTTCGACGCTTCTTCTCTGTATTTGGTGGGTCAGCAGGGTGTAATTTATTATGAGCTGCTCAATACCGAATGAGACTATCACGAGGGATCGCTATCGACAATTCAATTGATGCGTTTGAGTCGAGTCTTAAAAGAAAACGTCCGCTATACGAGCACAGACACGACAAAGTAATTTTGCTACATGACAACGCTCGGCCTCATGTTGCAAAACCAGTGAAAACCTACCTGGAAACGCTTCAATAGGAAGTTAGGTAGAACACCTGAGAGTATTCACCTGACATATAGCCCCCTCTGATTTTCACTTATGAAAAAGCTAAAAATGGATCGATTCTTGGATAGCCTTAAAAGACATGTTGTTTTTTCGACGCGGACTTCATATACTGCCAGAAAGATGGGAGAAAGTGGTCGCTAGTGATGGGCAATACTTTGATTTAAATGTTTTTGTTCCTTATAATTTAAATAAAGTTTTTAATTTATAAAAGAAACAGCGAACTTATTCAAGGTCCTAATATAAATACCGCTGAAAAGTTGAAGTTATTCGAATCATTGAACAAGGTACTTTATTTTTATTTCACCTTATCGAAGCGAGAGCTTGTTCTTATCATAAAGAATATACTACGGTCAACGGTAACAACATGTTTGACCAATGATCATTCAAATGAAACTTTTTTATAGATTACCAACTATTTTAGAGAAAACAAAAAAGCCTTTAGACTTAGTCCACCAAATATTAACAGATGACCAAGAAGTTAAAACACTAAAGGAATCTACTTTCAAAATAATGAATATTATCCATAACGTAATGAAAGAGCTCGTAGTGTTTATAAAGGTGACAACTAATATTTTTTGACTAGTAGTACTATATTAGTTATAGGGTTAATTCAGGGGACGCGAGTGTAGTAATTACTGTAAAAAGCCTATCTGGGTCTCAAAGCCAGGATAGATTAGTTTCCTAGTGACACTAAGTTTACCTTTTAAAGAATAATTCTATGAACTTATACTCATCATCATCATCATCGTTCAAAGTGTCTGAAGGAAAAGAGTTCTAAAATCTTGTAGAAGATCCAGTTCTATTTTCTATGTTATGTTAAATTAGAAGTTACGAACATCATTTGTATCATGTGTGCGGTCTTTAGACACTTTTAGGTGACATTTATATCAAGATACGGCAACTATATTATAATTGTTTTAATAAATTATTCAATGTTATTATACTCAGGATAACCAAGGGCTTTCAAATAGGAGTGAATATGGTTGTTTTCTAAAATTCGTCTGCATGTACATGTATGATAACGCTCAAACTGAAGTTTTAGCCAATTTTTGTGACGTCATGTTTTCTAAAGGATATTTGACCATGTTGATGCAAACAAAAGTCATAAGGTAAATAAAAATTTAAATAATAATAAATTAGCCTAAATTCGACTGCTTTCTACTTCCGTATGATAGTGGCTGAAATAACTAATCCGGCAACCTTGGGCCGTCCGCCATATTGGATTAAGAATAACGTCACCCACACCTAAGCTGTTTTAGCATTAAATGACTAAGTAGGAGTTACTTTCGTATTTCTAAAGTGACCAGGATGATTTTAAATCCTTTGAATTTTACAGGAATGATGCAACCGTCAGTAAAGTAAGCATTTTAGTATTAGGAGAGATGCTCAAAGTTATGACTGAGAAATATTTATTTATTGAAGATAACATCGACAGAGAAATTTGCAAAGACTTTGAAGTATGATCTTTGTACTTTTATTTTAAAATTTATTTAAAATCGATTATTTATTTGGAATTTAATTTCAGATGGATTTAATAAATTTGCACCATAAGATTGAAAAACAACAGAATATAGGATCGTTACTGCAGAAGGATGAACCTTACGGATTATTAGTTTATACTTATTTTTACTGCCAGTCATCGGAAAAGTATTTATTTTATATTTTTATGATTATTTACACAACTTCTACATCTTCACAAATAAGTTATATTTTTGTATTTAAAATAAATGATAATGGATATTTTTTCAGTCCTGAAGAATCAACTTCATCTCTATTACCGTACTTGGTAGAATATATTTTACGTATTTCCAAAACCTTTAAGCCTCCAGGATACATTATAAAAGCACTATGGCTGGTTTTTGCGGTAAATTACTTATATAACTTAATAAAAATATTTTTATTTGTCAAACGCTAAAAACGCTAAAAGAATCTAATTCTCATTTCATTTGAGTATTCAAGCATACGAGTACAAACTTCCTTCCTTCCTTATTCAATATAAGTAAGAAGTAATTCTTGTAAATTCACTTTCAAGAAGTGAAAAATACCTCAGCGAAGGGAATGCGAGTCGACTAGTTAAATCTGTGTGTATGCAATAAAATAAATGTAAAGTGAAAGAAAATTTAAATTCATACAGATCTTATCTCTTTTTTCAGATGTCAACCGTATCGAACGGCTCACTAGAATCTTTAGATCAAAGAGTGTCCCTAGAGAAAGCCACAGACATTCTTGTGTCTTTACTCCATCCGGAAGCATCTAAGTACTATACTCATAATCCAGCTATTTTACTTTGGTCTTTTACTTCATTACGGATTCCTTGTATTGTTAAATTACAAGTGGTGAGTAATGAAAACTTTGTACTTGTATTACAATAAAAACATATCCAAAATTGGTATCAAAATAATTACAATTATACAGGCATATAAAGCAAAAATCTAATACTTTAAACTGGTATAATTTTCCATTTTATTTAAAAAAAAATTATATCTAAAGTGTTCACTTACTGACTCACACACTAACTCATTCATTCATTCATAATCTACCCACAACTATGAATCATATAGCTCTCAGCGTTAAGGCTACATTCGTAAGAAACGTTTTTTCCGACTTACTTCAGCAAATCAGACTACCACAAAAAAGTCTTTTCATTTTTTGGGTTACTATACACTTACAAATAATGTAGCTTTCTATCAGTAAAAGAATTTTCAAAATTGGTTCAGTAGAATCAGAGATTACCCCCTATAACCTCACCAACTTTACCTCTTTACAAAATGATTATAGATATTGACATGGTGTTGGTGTCCCACAAGGTACTCTTTGGGACCTACTTAAATTATATAGAATAGGTGGGCTTGCCAATAAAAATGCTAGTAATCTGTTAAAATTAAATGGATATTCTAGGGGAGTCCCCTATTTATTTTTTATATACATTCAAACAAACAAATATGTGTACTGTTTTGATTGAAGGTTAGGTATATTTGGATGAAAATTTTTATCATTCTTACTGTGTGCAAGAAATGATAAAATTGTTGTTGGTATGCCTATGAACGATATTTCGAACTACATTGTTGTTACAATTTCGCAGTTAACAGAATGGTTCAGGACAGAATCATCTTTACCAAGTGTTTTAACATCAGACTCGATGATATGGGAGATACTTTTAAACATAATCATTCAAAGCAAAGACAATACAGTCACAACTAATTGTATAGAAGCTCTTAACGATTGTATTAATGAAGCAGATGATAAAGATAGAGACAAATTTGATGTTTTAATTTGGTCACTATTACCTAGTTTTTTATCTAAAGCTTTAATAGACCGTGATGATAATTTATGTAAGTTGATACTTTTATTATATTTTTAATTTCTATTCATTTCATATAGTCGCAGTCGACAAACGAGCAGACGGTCCACCTAATGGAAAGTGGCCACCGCCGCCCATTATTTCTTGTTTTGTCGATGCGTTGCCGCCTCGAAGATAGAGTGAGGAGGGGGAGCAGCAGTAATGGGATGCGAGAGGGAGGAGAACGCGTCAGAGACATTTGGCGGTTGGATTTGCATGATGGTTGTCGCAAGCCAGTCGGGGAACCGATCTCCTACCACCAAGGAGGTGCTGGGTTACTCGGCTCTTACGAAATGCTCTCCCAGCGGCAGAGATAATTGTTATTATTCCAACTCCAACTCTGTTTTTTGCACTTTCACGCTAAAAACACTAAACCGATTTTGATAAAAGATGTCTGAACAAAATAAAGGAATCACTGTGTAAGCCTAAGGTTAGGCTAACCTAACCTAACGTTGTGGCAGTTGGTTACCAAATGGCAATTACATTGTAAGGTACATTGACCTTAATCGAACAGCCCTCCCAGCACTAACAACACTGCACACTGCACTTAACACTTTCACTAACAGTAGAGACTATTTCACTCCTTGACTAAGACTACATTCAGACTGTCGAGGGCATCTAAAGAGTCGAGACTGTCAAAATGACGGAAGTGACTACTACCCTACTCCAAAGCTATAGATGGCGATAACGAATAACTCGGAGATTAATGATGAGAAGGGATATATTGAAAAATACTACAAGGGGTGGTGGATGTACTATTGGGTAAACGCAACGTATATACTGCTACTGAACCAATAAATAACTTTTTTTTAGATCTGTAACAATTATGACAGGAACCTAAGCAGTGCCTTGGACTAGTCTAGACGTCTTTTATTCAAATAAAACCCTCGCCTCCACTACCCGTTTAACACTACCGTTTAACTTAAGGTTAGGTTAACCCAACCCTAACTTACGCGTCGACATAGAGATACAGTGATAGGGGATAAAAGTTTGTATGGGAATTCTTCATGTAAAACACATGACGTGGTAAATTTCATCCAGGTGAAACCGGGGTTGTCCACTAGATGTTTCGTATATAAAGCAAAAATTCATCTTTTAATTTTTTTTTTATTTTTCAGCTGAAATTAACATTACTTATCTGTTAGATATAGCCATAAATCGACTTCCAATCGAATTAGATCAATCAATTTGTGTTCAAATAGCTGTTTTTATAACGTCTTTATATTCCAAAGAAACTCCAGATACTAATATGGAATCTAGATATCATTTTGAGTTTGTGTGTTTAAAGCTTTGTCTATTATTACTGGGTGTGTCTATAAGCCAAGGGGATAATAAAGGTGAGAACCCAATTTCATTTTTTGTTTAATAGCTACTACACTAACTCGAAAGGTTTTGTCCTTCGTAGTCTTCGCACTAGTTGTGTGATATCGAGGAGCTGGATGGCCTCGACGTTCACATGATGGTGAAGCCTTCGTTCATGTGCTTCAGCGTGTTTCTTGATCACTTTAGCACGGCGTCAATGTTAAGGTTCCGGTGTAGATCATCGTTTCTTACGTACCAGGGAACGTTTAAAAAAATAGCTTAATTAGAGTAGTAAGAGAAAAAAGAGAAATAATACATAGGCATATTATTTTTTCTATTACTATTATTAATATTTTCTATTACTTTCAGTACTATTATTATACACAAATCGCGCTCCTTTCATACCAAGCGTGTTGACAGCAACAAACAGTGCAGACGATAGAATCGCTTGCGCAGCGTTAGAGCTACTCTCTTATATCATTCATTATTTCGCTAAGAATAAATATCAGGTTAGTTCATTCAAAATATATAGATCTGATCATCATCATCCTGAAGACAACAGATAGATAGATTTTTTACACACGATTACAAGCGTAACCAACTGTTAAATGTATGATTTTTTGTAATTCTTTAAGTATTAAGTGTTATAGATATTTTTTTTATAGTACTTGAGGTGCAAATGAGCGGATGGTCCGCCTTATGGTGAGTGGCCACCACACAAGAGAATACTCTCTTGTTTTTCCGATGCGTCGCATCCTCGAAGATAGAGTGGAGTGAAGAAATAAATGCTACGAATTCAGCCGACCCTGAGCAAGAGTCCAATAGATCCGCAGAATTAATGGTAAGCCGGCCCACGTGGGGCTCGATCGGAACGCGTCTATGACACTTGGCGGTCGGATTCATATGCTGGTGTTGTGGGTCGCAAGCCGGTCGGGGAACAGATCCCCTACCACCAAGAGGGTGCTGGGTTAAGCTAAGATTTAAAACGAGACGAAAAGAAGTCGGCGACGGAGCTAGGGCGGAAAAGGCTTCAGAGGGCGCCAACATGAAAATATATATTATTCGAATAAAATGAAGTTGGTTGAACGAGCGCGTCGAGCGAAGACTAAGAATTAAAAAATAAGACCAGGGTGCCAAAAACTACTATCCCCTATCAGAGTATTGTACGCGATTTTTTAGGCGCTCATGAGTATTTGGCATGACATCGCAGATGTTTGCTCAATTGCTCTCCCTCCCGGAAAAATAGCGTATATATGTTTAATAATTAACATCTTTCTATCAATTTTTCGAATATCATAATTACTTTTAATCGGTCGTCATATGTCGTAAAAAAGTGTTAGGAAGATCGCAAAATGGCGGCGTTTACTTCATCGCCGAACACGATGCGTCACAGCCTCAATGTGAAGAATCATTTGATAAATTAATCTGGATTGCTTCCTTCTAAAGAAGCCTTTTACTTCATAATAATTATCGTATTTAATTAATATTATTATATGTTTACAGTCAACCTCGATAGTGGAAATAAAAACAGATTATATAGTAAAATCACTTCGGCGAGACAATGACAACGAAAGAGGCGCTTGTCTATTACAACTAGTCCACACTGTGCTCAGCTCTAGTGTTTACACGCCGCTGGTGTTGAGCTATGAGTCGGAGTACAGTGTGACCCAGCAGTGTAATGTGTTAAGAGCTTTGATGTTTAGAATACAATTTATGTTGTGTTGTCGTGTAAGTTTTATTTAGTAAAAGAAAAAGTATTGTAAATCAAATCAAAATATAAAGGTTGGTCACACTAGCTAATTTAAACGAGAATAAATTTTTGTATACTTGTTTGATGTTTCTAAACAACTCATCCTATTGAAATGAAAGTTTGATGAATTGTTGTGGTGATGGTAAAGATAACTGAATTACAAAATGCTGAACATATTTTGACAAAACTTTACGCTAATCTTGCAGTATATTAAAACCTAATATTTAACCTTACTATCGTAAAAAAAGCAATGTAATTTTTTTACAATTTAAAGTGATAAGTAAAGATTATCAATACCTATAGATAAATAATATTTCACAGGAATCAACAAATCAATCAGCAGCTGGCTGGAAAACTTTAAGTTCCATTTTCAAACACGCAATAACTTTTAAAAACGATCCAAACCTCGTAGCAACATTGACAGCTCAACCCTGGACGCATACTCTCATCCGATTCCAATTGACACATAAAATAACATTAGAATTCCTTACATTCATACAACACTGGCTTACATACCTCAAAATTACAATGAAAACATGTAGAGAAGTAATGAAAATTCAAATTTCGAAACACAGCCTCATTATGATGAGTCTAAATGTTTTGAAGGATAATGTAAAGGATAATAAGGAAACGAAGTATTTATCCCAGAATGTTATAAGCATTGTTAATGACATCTTGAATGATTGTAACAGTCGAGATTAAATGTGATAAAAAATAAAGCGTTATTTTTAATAATTTATTCTACTATTTTCAATAGGCTTGTGTCCACTAATAACAATTTGCTTGGTTTATAGTTTCTAATCTACACTATTCTATACTATTATATAAAGAGGAAAGATTTGGTTGTTTGTATGTTTGTTTGTTGCGAATAGGCTCTAAAAGTACTAAACCGATTTTGAAAATTCTTTCACCGATAGAAAGCTACATCCTTTCCATGTAACATAGGCTATGTGGTGTTGCCATAAATATTCTAATTAAAAAGATATGGCCATTTAAGTGCCATAACCTGGTCATTTTGTAAATTGAAGGGTTTCTCAGGAACTACTAAGCCGATTTTAATTTTTTTGTTACAGATAGAAAACCACACTTTTCGTGAGTGACAAAGGTGATTTAGTGTTGCCATACACACTTTTTTAATTAATAGTACATGGCCGTTTTGTTTGCTACTGATCGGATTTTAAAAATTCTTTCACTGAGGAAGTCTACAGTAATTCTGTCTTTTTTCCTCTTACATACTATCACTCTCTCTAATGATTAATATTTTTAGAAAATAAATAAAAAATAGGCATTAAGTCACGTGACAGCGATCAGACAGTTTTACGTCATGCCACGCAGTACATCATTGTTGTTGTTGACGTTTTCACAGAGCAAGCTACTGAGACTGTGACGTCATTAAAGACGCCATGACACTATTCAGCGTTTTCGAGGGAAATCTAAATTGCTTTTTTTAAATACAACATACTTAATGTAAATATTGCTTTTCCTTTAAAATATAGTTTTTTTGAGAAAAATAATTTAAATTTGTTCTTTTATTATGTGATTAAATAAATCGGAAGTGTAACACACGGAAGGCTCAATTCCCGAACTAATTATATAATTGTGTGAGTTGCATTATAATAACATTGATTAGAGCTTTCTACTACTTATAGAAATAAATATATTTAATATTTATAGTTATACTAGTTGACCCGTCCTTGCTTCGCTCGGGCTTTGCGTCAGTCTTGGTCTTAGTCGTTCGCCAATGAGAGCGCTTAATTAAGTTCGTTTTCCATTGGCGAACTAGTTCGCTCTTAGTTCGTTAGTTCTTTTTTCAAATGATTTAGTAACAATAATAGATAAAAGCAAATATTTAAAATTATTGCAAGTTATTTCTATTTTTATTAAAAAAGTAAAAATAATAATGAAATAACTAAATTCATGATTTAAAAGGAATTTAAAAGGTTACCTTGCTATAATCCGCGGCAATCTAAACAACCAGACTCATATGGTACAATCCAGAAGAGCACCCTGTCCACATAAAAGTGAGACGCGCGAACCCGAACCAAGACACACCACACAAGTAGGTAGATCGACGATCTAACAACCAGACTCGTACGGCACGATCCGGAAGAGCACACCGTTCACAGAAAAGTGTAACGAACCTAACCCGAACCAGTACACACCACACAAGTCAATCGCGATCGACAATCGACGTACGTATCGCTCCGTAACCGAAGCATATAGTCAACTTAAGAAACAAAAATGTAAATAATGATTGGGGATGCAACATGCCTCATAAAAACATCGATATTTTCAAATGTAAAACATCCAATGAACATGCTTATGAACAATATATTATGTATCGATTCGATCGACCATTTAAATATAAAGTATATATCGATTTTTTATTAGAAACACTTCAGAAAAAAGCATGGATGAAACATAAGCATCCCTAGAAGTAAATAGTTCGATTTATTACGTAGCGCTACTACTAAGTGAAGCGGGAGCCAAAAAATATAAGAACTACAAAGAACGAAGAGCGAGATCATTGACGAACTAGTTCGTGTAGTTCACCTCAAAGCGCGCTCTTCCGAACTAGTTCGTTCACGAATTACCCAAAATTACTTAGTGTATGACCTCCTTCAAACTCTAATCTAACTCTAAACTAAATTTCATAATAATTAATTTAGTAATTTAAGCGTGATTACGTAAGAGACAAGATAGTTCATCTATCTGTCCATAGATGACGTAAGTAGTATATTAAATCGCAGTTTCGTTGGTTTACTTTTGAAATGATTGGGATTAACGAATAGTCGATGCGCGTGACTTCGTCCTCTATTTTTTTTTATAATGTAAGATAAGGTGCAAACGAGCAGATGGTCCACCTGATGGTAATTGCCCACCATTGCCCATGGATATCGAAAAAACAATAGATATTCTCTTGTATTGTCGATGCGTTGCATCCTCGAAGATAGAGTGGGGAGGGGGAGTGAAGAAGAAAAAATGCTGCGGTCTCAACGGACTCTGAGCTAGATCCCAGACTCCACTAGATCCACAGCATTAATGGGATGGGAGTGGGAGGGGGTAAGTCTGGCCCACATACGGCTCGACCGAAACGCGTCTATGGCGTGTCGGATTCCCATGCTGGTGGTCGCAAGCCAGTCGGGGAACAGATCCCCTACCAAAAAGTAGGTGCTGGGTTACTCGAATTTTACGAGATGCTCTCCCAACGGCAGAGGGTAATAGTATACTATCCCGTACTCATAGAAGTAAGTGTTAATTTAAGTATCCGTGTAGTGAATTACATTCAAATTGGTTCAGCCGTTTTAACGTGATCCATTTTACTATCTCATTATATGTATAGATAGATTATTCTGGAATGTAATGATCAGTTGTACCAATGTAATAAAATTAACTTTCTATTTCATCGATTGTCCAAAAATATTCCGGAACCACTTTCAATACATTTTACATTCTAAGGGACGAGAGAAATTATAGAATCACGCGTCAATATGCGCAAGGGAACTCGTAGTGCATTGAAATGAGTATCAAAGAAAGTATAATAGATAATAATTTATTGTGTATCACTACTATGGCATTTTCTTATACATATATACATATATTATATACACAAGTACTCACGGTAACACCCTTAAATGTTTCTTGTATCGAAATCGCAACAACACATCCACAGATTAAAGAAATTATAAATTTGAATTTTCTATAATAATAATAGCCTTCATACACAATTTTACGTAATAAAATTTTTTCTTACATGCTAATTTTTATTATTGGACACCAGTTTCACAAAGATGTGTTGCTTTCCAGCATAGGCCTCCCCTAAAGCTTGCCACAGAGCGCGATCGTGTCGTCCTCCCATCTACGACGCTGCCTCCCTTTCTTTCTTTTGTGTTGTCTTGGGCATGCTCCTTTCCATACTGTGTTGGCAGGTTTTTTTTTTTTTTTTTTTAATGGCTTTGTATGTGCTTAAGCACAAAACATTCTGCCAGTGTCGCGTATAATGAAGAAAAATCGAGGGAGACTGAGCGGTAAAAGTGTTGGCAGGTTTCTAGTTTGCGTATGTTATGTTCTGTCAAACTCCATGTTTGACATCCATATGTCATAGTAATATTTTTTTCTTGGGTTTTTTACTATTTCTCTTAGAGACTAATATCATTTCCAAGCTAGATTGATTCTATTGTTAATCTCTTTTGTGAAATCTTTTTAGTTGTTTGACCAAGATCATCAATTTATTTTTTTCGAATTTTCTATACACACATTTGAAATTGATACTTATAATCCATAATCCAAAGAATCGAAAAATAAAGATTGAAATTGATTATTAATTCCATTATAATCTGGCGGAGGACTTTAT
This sequence comes from Limenitis camilla, assembly GCA_905147385.1. Lineage (NCBI taxonomy): Eukaryota > Metazoa > Arthropoda > Insecta > Lepidoptera > Nymphalidae > Limenitis > Limenitis camilla. Next base: position 3,350,055 of record LR990242.1, read on the forward strand.
TTTAGACTAAGATATGGCAATGACTTATATGAATTTGAAAACAACTGATAGTTGATTTATGTGGTACTATTTTCGATTCAGTAAGACCTTCCTGAACTACCTTTATAGGTACTTTCTACCTTTGTAGGTATGCAGTTGAATGCATTTATGAACTTGAAGAGAAATCGGCAATTTCTATTTTTAGTACTTAATACTTTTATCGTAAAAATTGTTTAAATAGTGATATAGGGGTTGCAGTTAGGTGTATTAATTCTTTCATTGAAACACATGTAGCGTCAAATATTCAAATAAGATTATTTCAAGCTATATTAGAGAGAGCTTGCTATTAGCATTATTTTATAGGTTATGGAGTAATTGTTAAAATATTTTTTTGGGACATGTTTCATATACTTAACTTGATTCTATTTATAATGAAAAGTGACAGAATTAATTTTAAATTACCTAATAGTTTTACATAAGATAAGAAAAAGAAAACAACTAATATATTTATCAGTATCTACTCCCTGATTTTGACAAAAGTAATTTCTTTTCTTGTATTCCATAATGGAAAAGGTATTACACTATATAACCTTGTCTTTAGTAGATTAATGACAAAAGTTAAATAATTCCGAATTGTTAATATTTTTAAAACTGGAATAAGTTTATTTAAAAAAATAAAATAATAATAAAAAAGGGGTGAAACAATTTTATTACACTTTCATAAGAAATTAATATTAATTTACGCAATAATATGACTAGTAAATCGCGCCATAACAAACCACGGGAGGCCGGTTTCTAAAGCCAGACGTGATTCCATATTCAAATACCACCACCACCAAAGAACAGCGCTTCGTACTCCGTAGCCAGACGCAATATTCCATTGCACCAGTGAGTGTGTTGTGTGCTGTGACAGTGATGCAAACGTGTATACGCAGCTTTATACTGTGATTTAACGGAGTAGCCGTATTAAAATGAAGGGTAAGGGATTCTTTATATTTCTTAACTATATCATTTTTCAAATATTCCAATTTTCCTAAATTAAAAGATTTTTTTTATCTGTAAAATATTTTATTAGCTATGGTTGGTACATCGTTAATTTAGGCGGGTAAATACTAAAAATTAAATTATTATTATACACAAATTATAATATACATATATTTTTGGTAACTAATAATTAAATATAATAAATTAAAACTATTTTTTTTTTATTATATTATTGATTTTACAATACCTATAATATTATTTATAACCTATAAAATATGAAAGAAAAAGGATGAATATAAACTAAAACCTTTTTAGAACAAAAGAAAATATTTTTGCCAAAATTAATATGTACATAGGAAACTACGACAAAGTTTATAACAAATCTCGCTAATTTAGATTTGGCTATATCCATACGTGTAATTATTGTTTTGTATGTTAATCATATAAAGATATAGTAGTTATTGTTCACATATTTATATATAAATGATCTCAATATGTTCTTCGATGTGTCTGCAAAAGTAACCGTTACTGTTTATCAGTGCATTTCGACGTAACAATTCCGCGTAAATGCTCTAGAACAAATTTCTTTTCAAAAAAAGAATTTAATAATCTATACTGATATTTTAAAGTAATTTAATATTAATTTAATTGGTGAAGCGTAAAACGGAATGAAATAAAAATAAAAACTAGTTAACAAGTGAAGACTGAAAAGTAGACATGATAAGCAGGAAAGCTTGTTAGCTCAGTTTTTACGATCAAATAAATTTCTAGACTCTTTCATCCGTTTTATGGGAGTGTTAGTCTTAAATATCTTCTAGAAACTGACATCTGAAAGCAAAGGTATTACAACGTACAACCTTATCTTTAGTAGGTTGACATCTGAAAGTATTAGTTGTATGTTTTAAAAAACCTTGTTATATTCATAATTACAATCTATGACAGATAGAATTTATTATCTGTGTCAGCCATTAGAAACTTTTAGAAAAATATAACAAACCTTTTTATTCTACAACCGAATTTGTAAATAAGATAATTGACATGCGCGTATACCGGCTTTGCTTTCGTATTTAAATAAATACGTTGAATTAAAATTAATAAGTGTTACAAGAAATTTATTATACTATACTTAAATTATGAATAATTTATATAGTTCTGTACAGGTTACATAAGCAAAAACATTTTTTAAAACAATAAATAAATATCTTTGATAAAACAAATAAAAAATAAAATGATAGCTATAGATTAACATCAAAGTTGTTGTCATTGTATTCATGAATTCTATTTTAGGTAAAAGAAAGCAAAACGTGATTGATTTTATAGTTTCACTTTCGTTTACTATTGGGAATTGGGATGTTAATGGTATCACTATTTGTTCTTTATTTAAATAAATGTAAAAAAACTGTTCGGTAAATAACCTTATTCGATTTTTAGTTATTACTTAACTCATTTTTCGCCAAATAAAAAATGAAATTGTTTTTTTTTTAATATTAAACGTCTTCAGATTAATTTATTTCCTCTTCGTTCCACAATATAAATCTTAGAAAATACTAGTACGTCTTTATATCTTCGATCATAATCTGTCATTCTATTTTCATCTTTCAATCAAATCATCGTCATGCGTCATCTAATATTCAGCCAGTCTACAACAAAACATATACAACCTTTTTCATGCATTCTACCTTACTATCAAATCTAAATAAAATAGCCTCTCCTTCAAGCCTTTGCCGAAGCTCTAGTCTATCTCTGTACCAAATTTCATCAAAATCGGTTCAGTGATTTAAGAGAGAAAGAGTAACACGCAGACAGAGTTACTATAGCTACTTTTATCCCGAAAAAATGCAAAGGATAACAATAAAACATGTTAATCAACCAAGAAATTCTTGATGTACTAAAAGTTTAAAGATCTAAATTCCTACTATCATCATCATCACAACCCATTAGCCCACTGCTGAGCCGGGTTCAGTCTTCAGAAGAAAGACTTTAAACACTCTCAGGAGTGCAGGTTTCCTGATGTATTCCTTCACCGTTAAGAGGAAATCAGTCGACAGTTTTTTCATACAAACGAAGTCCCCTGTTTCCTCCTAGGATAATGAAGCTACAGAAGAAAAAAAAAATACCATGCGATATATACGTACCTCTGCCATGACTGTACGTTTTGTTTTATTACTTGATTAATATAATAGAAGAAAAAAAACTTTTAAAATAAAAAAAAAGACTTGCAAACATTTGCAAACATCCAGCAAACTAATTACTACTAACTACTAAAAGCAAAACGTACGGGCATAGCTTAGACCCTATACTGCATTTTAACGACATAAATATTAAAATCAGTCCAGATTTCGAGGAGGAAACAGGGGATTACGAAAGAACAATTTTCTTAATGTTACGTAGGTAAAATCAGTTCAAGCTGTAGTTCTCTCTATCACACGGTAAGGGGTAAGCTTGGGGCTTAGCGCGACACCAATATTTTTGGTAAAAATCTATTTTTCAAAAGTGCCGTTCGTATGAAGTCCTCTTAAAGCAGGTGATCTTATTTCTTAAAACATACATAACTCAGAAAAGTCAGAGGATTGTCGAACTCGATTCCTACTATATTCTCTACTAGCTCTACTACTAGCTTATGCATGTATTATACATATAAACCTTCCTCTTAAATCACTCTATCTATTAAAAAAAGCGCACAGATAGACAGGAAACAACTTTGTTTTATACTATGTAGTGATTAATTCTAACTAAGTTTAGTAAAGAAAACAATCGGAAGTAAAAATATGTAATTTTCATAAAGATATAATAAAAATAGAGAGCCTGTCGTAATCACAACTCGAGTGGAACAGTTCATAATGGATCGCAAAATATAGGTTATATACACGGAACTGATTACACCCACTTATTATAATATGTGGATATAGTAGAAAGTACAGAATATTATCCATTTTTTAATATTTGTTCTAAATAAGATATACATATACATAATACTCTCCTCATTCTGAGGAGGAGACCCGGCTCAACAGTGGGCCATTGAAAGGTCGTGATGATAAGATATACATATGTAATTGTTATAAATATTTGTATATACTAACTAGTCGACCCGCGCGACTTCGTCCGCGTGATGCTCCGCTCCTATTAGTCGTAGCGTGCTGATATATAGCCTATAGCCTTCTTCATTAAATGACCTATCTAACACTGAAAGAATTTTTTAAATCGGACCAGTAGTTCTCGAGATTAGCGCGTTCAAACAAATAAACTCTTCAGCTTTATATATCCGATTTGAAAAATTCTTTCAGTGTTAGATAGGCTATATATCACACTAAGACCAATAGGAGCGGATGATCACGGGCTCGGTATCACAGGGTTGGCTTGTATCTAAGAAAATACTATTAATTTTGACAGATGAACATCCATTTTTAACCGACTTCAAATAAAAGAGGAGACATAATATTTCAGTCATAATTATTTTTATTTAAGAACCAATTTCAATGATACTTTTTATTTCAAAGGGGACCTCAAGGGAAAGTAAAATAAAAAAGGGTTTTCATAAATACATTCATTAGTATTTTGTTGTTGCCAGAACTGAATCATTAATTTGTGCGACTGAAAAGGAAAGAGCTAACTAAATAAATACGCTGTCATGATAGAAATCATTAATATGCAGTTGTTCTGCAAACTTGATCTGCGTGTATACCTACTATTTTTTTTATTGATAAAAAACGGGCAAAGAGCAGACGGTCCACCTGATGGAGAGTAGTCACAGTCAGTAGGAATCTGTTCACCCTTCTTTTAAAGACCCTCAGGTTGTAACCCTCAAGGTAAACCTCTGGTGACAGATCATTGCACAGATTGCACGCGAGTGGGAGGAAGGATCTCCTGGGAGTTCCTCGGAACACTTCCCATAACTATAACCCGTAATTGACAATATTAGATTCATGACATTCTAATTGAAGTCGATAGGGTTCTATTCCAAAAGGAAAATGATACTTTTCCCATGGTAATTAGAAAGTGGTCGTATACTGCGGAAGACCATTGACTTGTAGTGAATGACGCATTGAGGGGTGGTTTGTGCTTCTTTGCTCTCTGTTCCCACGTCAGACGATGTTTTATGCTACTTAACTGCTATAATGATATACAAAATAATAACAATGAATTTACATATTAATCACTATACTTATACTTTATTCATGTTTGCGCGGAGTAATAACTCATTAAATCTTTAAAGTACGTAAAAAATGTCTAAGAGTGAGTCGAAGCTAAGACAGGAGACTCTGCACTGAGTTTATCTATATTTACTAATATATAAAGCTGAAGAGTTTGTTTGTTTGAACGCGGTAATCTCAGGCACAACTGGTCCGATTTGAAAAATTCTTTCAGTGAAAGATAGACCATTTATCGAGGAAGGCTATAGGCTATATATAATCATGTTACGACTTATAGGAGCGGAGCTACACGCGAACGAAGTCGCGCGGGTCAACTAGTTTATCGCCGCTGTGTGTCGCTGTGTTTGTAAACAAACTCCTTAAAACGGCTCGACCAATTTTTATGAAATTTTGAGTGCATACCGGGTAGGTCTGACCATCGGTTAACATCTATTTTTTATACCCCTAAGTGATAAGGGAGGCCAACCCCAATTGGTCGTAGCGTGATGATATATAGCCTATAGCCTTCCTCGATAAATGGACTATCTAACACTAAAAGAATTTTTCAAATCGGACCAGTAGTTCCTGAGATTAGCGCGATCAAGCAAATAAACAAACACTTCAGCTTTATATAATATTATTATAGATTAGAAAATTAGTATCATTGATAAAAATATTATTACGAGTATTGTTTGTCCTTTCACGGTGTAAAAGAGCAATTAATTGGAATACGAAAGAGATAGCTTATAAATCAGACATATGCTACATAAGCTATATTTTATCCCGAAAATCTTACAGGGATAATAATAAAAGGATACGCAATGTCTAACAATACGGAAACGATATTTTGTATTTAGGGAACGATATTTTGTACAGTAATTGAATTTCAAGCCGATTCAAGACGGCCTAACAGCTGAAATGAATGATCAATCTCCATCAAATCCCGGATTGCAGATAAAGGAACTTTATATTGTCGCCATCTCAGCGTGCTAAGTGTGACGTCACAATCCATAATAAAAGCCAGCTAACAGTATTGTTGATGTTTTATGTTTTAAATATTAATTTTAAAGATTGCAGATTGAAAACAATATTCCAAATTTGAATATTCTATACACAAATTTGAATTTGGAATCTAGATTGGTTATTTTTTTCTGGCGTTAATCGATCCTACTAATATTATAAACGCGAAATTTTGAATGGATTTTGATGAAACTTTACAATAATACAGCTTACACATCGGAATAACACGTAGGCTATAATTTATAATGATATAGTGTGAATTATCCAAAATAAAGCGGGTGAAACCGCGGAACGCAGCTGGTTGGAAATAAAAACGAATAATTGAAGATACAATCAACCTAATTCGTCCAAACTTTAAAAACGATTTAGATTAATTTATTTGTCTCAATTTAGATTCCAAATTCAAAATTTTTGCAAATTCGTAATATATTTATAACCTCAGATTTGTAATAGAAAATGTATATCTTTGAATTTCATATGAAAAATCTAGTAATTTAGATTCAGTATTCAATCCAAATATTTGAATGATAAAAAATAAACTATAAATTATTTATTTAAAGCATTCGCCACAGATTTACATATGTTTATAATATAATATGGCCGTAAGTATATATTATAATGTGGATCCGTTTCACTTTCACGGTGGACGGTCACCGTGTGTGATCTAAGCAGTAAGCAACTAAGCACTAAACTTCGATGTTAATCAGACCGAGCACTTTTGGCAAACTATTTTAATTAGCTTTCTCCTAACGAAAGTACTGTACCTAAATCGATGATGTTTTGTAATACGTTACAACCCTTTATTGTTTTAACGTCTTAATTTGGTTTGAGGAAGTTATTAATTTGTATATGGTTTCTTTATTGTTATATGTAATCATTTTGTAATATTATATAATTGTTGCAGGCAGAATAATTTGGTTACCTTTGCCTAAATTAGTAATTAAAAAAAATTGACGAAAAAATCTCTTCTCAACAATATTTTTAACCCCACACTACAACGACGAGGTCTATTTGAGGCAATGTAGCACCCAAAATAATGGACCGATTCTGATGAAGTTTTATTTGTTTGAAAGGTAATTTTATCGAGATGGTTCTTAGCTATGCATTGTGATTATATGTTCAGCCATTTAAAGACTATCAGCTCATTACTAACTTGAGAGCTGCCTGAGAATATTAATATGTTGACAATCTTGTTACCATGGTAACGCACTGACATTGCTTACACATTGTGCAGATGAAACGGTATTTCTATATACCTTTCTTTCAATATATCTATAATTTGTATCTTATAGGATTTTATGAAGCCTTATTCAAGTTAATATCAATTCTTCTAAATCGATGTCGTATAGGTATTTATGTCAGGGAGTAATTTAATATTTATTTATACCTTATAACACTGTTTTGGACGCTTAACTTAATGAATATTTTATCTCAACAAATATAATTAAACAATATAGATTTAAAATACGGGAACGGAAAAAATGTTTATAAAATAAAAACTACTGGGTCAAACTATATTAAATTTTTAAGAGACTAAATGGCAACTATTCCACATCAAAATAAAGAAGAATCACGTAAATCGGATCATAAATCTCAGCGTAATTAATATACATACATAAGAAAAAAAACATACCAATCGAATTGAGAACCTCCTCCTATTTTAAGTCGGTTAAAAAAGACTGTTGCTATAGTACCATGTTGTAATGGTCATCAGTGGCGTAACTATAGGGTGGCATTTCGGCAAAATCCCAAGGGGCCTGTGAGCACAGGAAACGACCTTTTTTTTGAGGAGGGGGCCCCATCTGATGAATTTCCATTTGCCAGGGGCCTCGAACGATGTATTTACGCCACTAATGGTCACATATTATATTATAGTATTATTCGTAAATGATGATGAGGGTGATTTACGAAAATGCGATAATGAATAATGATTTCAAAATTTACAGGACATTACATATAAATATTAATATGAGTAAAGGTATTTCTTGTACTGTTTTTATAATTGACAAAAGACAGAATAGCTACTAAATAATCATTTAAATTAATCTAATTTAAGGATTACTTACTTGTTGATGAAGAGCATTTGAAACGATTACAATAAGAGTATTTTAAATAGAAAACAAAAATATGTGTAATTAAATTATAGTTAACGATTATTAAAAATTATCTAGCCCTCACCTCGCTGAGGTATACTAGTTTTATCAATATCAGATTAGATTTTTCATCTTCATATGAATATTCATTTGGGGGCGTCCATAAATAACGTGAGGTCTTTTTTTAAATTTTCTGTAGGTGAATGTCGTGAGATTTTATTCAACCCCCTCCCCCAACCCCCAATCTCACGTGAGATTTTTCAAAATGTGGGTTTCTTACGTAAACGCGTTGGATTGTTATTGTAAAAAGAAAAAAAAATTGCTTCGTGCTTTTATTTACGACTAGTAATCAATATTGCTGAGAGTTTAATTATAAGTGTAATAAAAATTTAACAATAACTACTGTGATTAAAAAAAGAATATCTACTCTAATTCAGTCCATGGAGAATCATGCGCGGTCTCAAGAGAGACTATTGGAACCAACACGTCCATATGATTTTCAGTAAAATCATCTGCTCCTTCAACTTCGTTCTGATCTAGCCACTCTAAGCCGTTGGCGCTTGCGCACAGTAACTCATCAGCTCGTCTTGTGACAATCCGCGAGGGTCGCACTTTGCGGAACATACGCGCTTGCTTAACTGGTGTAATGTATATAATAGCTGGACCAAAATAGTATAATTTTTTTTTGTTTCAATCAGAAAAAAAATTGCGTGATATTTGCCGATCGACTTGAAATGAATAATAAAGAAAGTGTTGTGCTGGTGCGTAAGCGCATCACGTCAGCGTCAGTAAGGAAAGTGATCATAGTGTAGTGCGGTCGGCGTGGAAGGTCACGGGCGCTGCATGGCAATGAACGCCCAGTCACCCAGCCGCCCACTTGTTACTTGAATTAATCAACACTTATATATTGAAGAATATTATAGTATCGTCTACTATAATATTCTTCAATATAGAAGCGTCAGTAGCTCAGTGGCTCGAGCGTTGGATTCACGATCAACAAGCCGTGGGTTCAAATTCCGGACATTGGACTACTGGCGTGGCCCACTCCTGACACAAGCTATTTATTAACTTACTAGGAGGGGTAAACGGAATACTAGTAGTATGTGATCCATACTGCTAGTATTCTTTAAAAAAAAAAAAAATTATAGTATCAATCCTACATACTTAAGTTCCAGATGGAACCGTAGGGGCCCACGAGAGACCAGGGTCCACGTTGGCATAAACAAAAAATGAAGGTTCTTAAGCTGTTGTCGATACGTTGCTCGCCGCCTCGTAGATAGAGTGAGGAAGGGGAGCGACGAAAAGAATGATGCGGTTTCAGTGGACCCTGAGCAACCCTGTGTTCACTGGAATCGCAGCATTCGCATGTTGGTGGGGTTCACGAGAATTTTCAACGTAGGCAAATAATTTAATCAACGTCGGTTGTGAATTCAATCATTATTTTTTAATTGTAGATTTGCATTTTGTCGATTGTTCGAAATATTTATTGGAAATATTTTAATAATTAGGATAAAAAAAAATTATTAGCTATTTTCTTTTTATTTTTACCATTTAGAATTTCGAGAGTTTTGGGAATATATTTGAAATGAAGCAAGTGGTCCAAATTCGAAATTGGAATTTATTTTTAATCTGTAATCCATTGATTTATTTCGGTCGTTAAGGTACATCACTATATCGTGAATTACAACCCTAAGAGCATGGGTTCGTTTAGATTTTTTGTCGATTGTTCGAAATGTTTATTAGAAATATTTTAATAATTAGGACACAAGAAAATTATTAGCTATTTTCTTTTTATTTTTACCATTTCGAATTTCGGGAGTTTTGGGAATATATTTGAAATGAAGCAAGTGGTCCAAATTCGAAATTGGAATTTATTATTAATCTGTAATCCATAGATTTTGTATTGATTTCGGTCGTTAAGGTACATCACTATATCGTGAATTACAACCCTAAGAGCATGGGTTCGTTTGAGCGCGGAAATTGGAATTATCTGTCAAGTGTCTGAATATAACCACATTAACTATTTTTATCCCGATAAAGCAGAGCTTGTGGAATAAAAGGGAGTTATTCACACTCAAACAGCTCTACTCACACTCAGCATATTTTACGCATAACTGCTGTTGGTTTGTGGGCACATAACTTCAGAACGACTGCACCAAATCAGATAATTCTTTTTTTAATGTGTTCGTTATTGTCAGGACAAGGTTTATATAAAAGAAAAAGTGTGTGAGTCAGTGAGATGAAGCTGTTCACTGCAAATCAGTGTCATACTACGCATTATAGACTAGAAAGTAAATAATAAAATGATTTAATTTTTTTTTTACAGGCAACGTCTAGTATATATGAATTACTTATGTGAAATTGTAAAAAAAAAAATTAGAAAACAATAAATTATTTATTCAACCCATGACACATTAATCATCATTATAAATTCAGAATTACCTAACAAACGTAATATTAGCACAAAACATTTGAATGGGACTCGTTCTCATAGTTTTGTATGAGTTTTTGTAATACAACAGTTTCTGAGGTACTCGCACTATCACAATGGGGGTAGACAATTATTGTGAGAAGGCTTTTGTAGAGCGTTCAACTATACTCAAATAATAGTATTAACAAATAATTATTTCTTCCGTCCGTATTGCATGTCAGTTTACCTTCTTTAGTAATTTTCATGTAGTTATTGTGAAAGCTTGTAAACGTTGAATTACCTGTCATTTATTAAACTAGCCTCCTCTAGCGATTTATGCATCGATTTTTATATAAATACTAGCTTATCACTTAGGGGGATGAAAATCGGTCAAGTCGTTTCGGAGGAGTACGGTAACTAACATTGTGACACGAGAATTTTATAAATAAGACAGCGACATGGCCATATTCTATTAATTAAAAAATGCATATAGTAACACTAAATCACCTTTGTCACTCACGAAAAGTGTAGTTTACTATCAGTGAAAAAAAAATTAAAATCGGATTAGTAGTTCCTGAGAAACCCTTCAATTTACATAATGACCACGTTATGGCACTTAAATGGCCATATCTTTTTAATTAGAATATTTATGGCAACACCACATAGCCTATGTTACTCGGATGTAGCTTTCTATCGGTGAAAGAATTTTCAAAATCGGTTCAGTACTTTTCGAGCCTATTCGCAAGAAACAAACAAACATACAAACAATACAAATCAAATCTTTACTCTTTATATTATAGTATAGATTTAGTACTAAATTTATATTATACTAAACAACGCGTGGCTTCGTTCGCGTGTTGCTCCGCTCCTATGGGTCCTAGCGAGATGTTAAATATCATAAGTTACTCCTTGTTACATCAGCTCTCTGCCAATGAAAGTCCCGTCCAAATCGGTCCAGCCATTTCAGAGAATAGCCGGATCAGACAGACTGACAGACAGAAAAAATTGTAAAAAATGGTTTTTGGTACCGTATGTACTTCTATATGCACTTAGTAAAAAGCGGTTATTTTAATAATATTTAACATCTCTCTACGACCAATAGGAGCGGAGCAAAATGCGAACGAAGTCGCGCGGGCCGGCTAGTAATTTAATAAAGCTAACAAAAGCAAGGGCGGAGATCAGTTAGTTTGAAATAAAAGCAAAGTAATGCTCCAAATATGAATATTTGCTAACATAACAACTTTCGTGTCGTAAAATGAACCGGAACACACAAACGATTAATAAAGAAAATATTATACGCAATAAACCTGAGCAATGAGGTTGTTTATAAATTATATAACATTTGCGTGGGAAATGTACGGAAGTAGCCAGCAAATGTAGGAATTTAGGCAATTAGAATAATAAGTAAAGTCAGTAGGTGAATTGCCATGTAGCACGAACTCTCTTAAGTAAACTGTATTTATGTGTGAACGTTAAACAACCATAACGTATCTATTTAATTACTGTGTACTATATATTAGCCTAAAAGTCAATGACCCATGTGCCCAAATTACTTGTAGCTTTTGAAATTCATTCATTATTCGTAATACAAGCAGTGATACCTTAGTGATCAACACACCTCTGACTTTTCTGAGTTATGTGTATTTTAAGCAATTAAATATCACTTATAAAGGTGAAGGAAAACATCGTGAGGAAACCTGTACTCCTGAGAGAACCCTAAAAGTTCTCAAAATTGTGTGAAGTCAGCCAACCCGCTCTAAGCCAGCAGTGGGTTGTGATGATGATGATTATTCGTAATTGGTCTATCTTTCGTCTAAGATGGTGGTGCCTTTTTCTCAAGATCACTTGGAGGTTTACTATCAGGTAGAAATCAAACACTAAGTATTTGTAGTTAAGACAATACAAAAGGTCCAACCGTTTATGTGGTTACTCGTAAAGGAATCCTAACAAATCAAAAATTACATTATTAAAAAACAATTAAGTTACTGTTAACTTTTTTTATTGAACTATTGGGCCCTTTCTACGCTCTCTAACCTTCGAATACTATTACATCTCATACCATATACGATTATTTTTGAAAATTATTACATACTAAAAAATAAAATTTGTTCATACATTAGACATCAACGCGTTTCATTCATACAAAACGCGTTGATGTCTAATGTATGAAGCATATTAAAAAATTTGATAGATAATAAATTTTTGTCTTGTATTTTTAAACATTACGACGATATTATATCTTATGACCTCTTTCTTGTTTTGATCCTTTGTAATGTAAATTTTAAAGACTTTTATTAAGTTTATTAGGCATTTTTAAATTCGTCACTTAGGGCTGCAATGAATGAGTAATTTCATCATTTAATCAGTCATCATCATTTAATCAACATTGCTTATTTACTGGAAATAGTTCCTGCGTCCGTTAGCCGGGTTCTTACGCTAATGATAATTGTTATTTAAAAAGGAGTTATAGTTTATACGCAGGCCAACAGTATGATGACTTGACTAGAATATCCTCCTAGGGTCCAACAGCATTACTGCTAGAATATTCGCGACGTAATCATAATTATTTTGTCTAGACGACGTATTTATTTTGCAAAATCTACTTCTTCGATTGATATTTATCAGCTGTCCAACATTCAAGAAAATTAAAATGCTACTAAAATCAACGCTACTTAATAAATAACTAGTCGAACTGCGCGAATTCGTCCGCCTAATGCTCCGCTCCTATGGGTCGTAGCGTGATGATATATATAACATATAGCCTTCCTCGATAAATGGGCTATCTAACAATGAAAGAATTTTTCAAATTGGACCAGTAGTTCCTGAGATTAGCGCGTTCAAACAAACAAACTCTTCAGCTTTATATATTAGTATAAGACATAAGATAGAACACTACTCAAATTAGTATAGCCAAAATCATAATAAACATAATTTATTTAGTATCACATGTAATTTGTATACTAATAACGTACATCGTAACTTACCTCCAATAAGTAACAAATCATAATAAATGACAGCAAAATGAGTAACGTGCAATCTTCGGTATATCAGAGCAACAACCCGAAATAGTAATATTGCAAAAGCACTTTTATTTTCGTCCTCTTACAGCCCAGTTTTATTGTAGCGAAGTGCTGAGCCTTATAAGTATGTGTTTTCTCGAATAGCTAGAGTGAAACGTTCCACGGTCGCTGAGCAGTGAGCAACACGAGATGTGCGATGCACACTTAGATCATTTAAAATCGAATCTGCTTCCTTAATCTATATTAATATTATAAAGCTGAAGAGTTTGTTTGTTTGATTAAGCGCATTAATCTCAGGAAACAGAGCCCATTTATCGAGGAATATTATAGACCATATAACATCATGCGGACGAAATTGGGCTATGTCGAAATGAAGATTCATTTTTCATTAACTTACGCGACCTCGCTTCGCTGAGGTGTATATAAACTAGACTGCGTCAGAATATTTTTTTCTAAGTAAGTACATGTAAAAAGTTTCGTTGTTAGACAAAAAAACCTCCTAAAAGATGAGGTTTCCTTTCCCATTTAAAATACATTGAAAAATAAAACTTTTTTCTTTATTTTCATTGTAAATCGTCGAATAATATTTTTTTTAATTTCCCTTTTAGTAATCATGTAGGTCATTAAATTCTCTACAAAAAAAGGTCTCTTTCATTTTTTCACTAAAACTAATAAGAAAAAGTTTCAGGACTTTAAAGTACGAAAATTATAAAAAATCGATTTTCATCGTATCAATTTTTTTATTAAATAGAACAACATTCTTTTTTATTTACTTATTAGTAAATTTATTTTTAACACTGTTTTGACGTATATATTGATTTTTTTTTTCAATATTTTTACTCCTCTTGAATACAGTTGTTCTCGAGTTAGAGTTACAATTTCCCCAAAATCAAATCAAATTTTTAAATAGGACAACACTAACTGGCTATCGCTTTTTTTAATGTTTCAAATCACCAGTGTCATAATATCATGAATTTTTCAATACTTAATCCTAAGCGTACAATCTTGACAAAAATACAATAATTTTGAACGATAGCAATTTTCTATATAAGATAATTTATAAAACAAGTTTTTAAATATAATGTCTTATCCCGCCATGAATGCTGATAACGAAACGATCGCATTGTGTGGACTGTGGATCACATCAGACAATAAAAAGTATTTTTCTGATATACATTTAAAAAAAATTGTTTAATAATTGCCGGAATATCATTTAAATAAAATTATTTCAGTGATTCTCTTTTAAATTAAAGCTTTCAGACGACAATTAAATCTAATTTTGAAATGATTCACGGGTCTGCCAACACTGCAAATCACAAGCAGGTGCAGTGGTATTTAGGATTTCATTGAATCTGTGAGTTATGACGTCATCACTATAGAAGCAGTAAGACAAGCTTTGTTGCTATATGAAAGTAATGAATAAATTTTGTAATTTTATTATTAATGATTTTATAAATTAAAATATAATCGATGTAAATATATTTTACGTTTACAGACGTTTACGGACTTATTTAAAAACACACTATATAAAGAAATTGCTGAAAAAGTGGTAGTAAGGGAATAAAAGTTTGAAAATCTATTATGGATTCTGTCTTAACTGTCGCCATGGTTACCGTTGCCATGGTTATCGTTATCATGGAGTTTTTTGTTTGCTTGAACGCGCTAATCTCAGGAACTACTGGCCCGATTTGAAAAATTCTTTCAGTGTTAGATAGCCCATTTATCGAGGAAGGCTATAGGGTATATATCATCACTCTAAGACCAATAGGAGCGGAGCATCACGCGGATGAAGTGGCAAGGGTCAACTAGTTAGACAATTAAGATTTTTACTTTAATAATTTTAAAATATCAATACAACAGAAATAGTTGCTATTAAAGGATTTTTATATTATTATTAATATATATTCGTGTGCTAATATTTTCTATATTTTACATTAATAGTTACCTCAGCAAAGTGTGTGTAAATTAAAAATAGCATACACATAAAAAAAAGCAGACAATATGAACAATAATCAGTTGTGAAACAATCTGTTATATGCAATATGTAATTCAGAATGCTATTAGACCCATTGTCACCATAAACACTTTCAATCGACATAACAATGAGCCCCATAGCTATTACGAGCAACGTCGGGCGTCTACGTGAGCTATTACAAATTAAATGCACGTATCATAACGCAATCGGTAGAAAGTGATACCGCCATTATTTATTACTTTTCTATAACAATTACATATTAATATTTTTTTTTTAATACAAAATGTATTTACTAGGAATATTTTAAAGCACATGATTGCTAATAAATATGGAGAGAAATATGATACCCATTACTGTACAGCAATACGTATACACATGCAATTTAGACTGAGGCGAGCGGTGCCTGGGGCTTGAGACCCAGGAGCAGGTTTAAAGAGCTCTTTTATAATATATAAACTCTCACCTCCACCACTCGACCTCGCTAACGACAATAGATAATAAAGTAAACTCACGTGGACCTCGAGAAGGGTAACCCTAATCACGACACTATAACACTAACTTCCATGTTCACTGCACGAAAACACCAGAGAGACTGAGACTAATCTATCGCACTAAAGGTTATATAATGTCTACACGTCGGTATACTTGGAATAATATAAAATGATCTACCCAATACTACTACTTTATAAACAGTGTTGCTAACATGATATTGATACATTCATTTGTACAAAAAGTTACCAAAATATAATACTGTTATCAGATTTTAAAGCTACATTTAATTATCTATACATATAATTACACGTGGAATTGTTCTAAAAATATTTTATCGGTAATATAACGATAGGTTAATGATACTGATGATGACATTACAAATGTTTGCAATGCAATCAAGAAGAGTTCAAATTGTTAAAATATGTAAAATTATCCAAGGGTGGGTCCTGCTCTTCTGGGTGGTTACCTAAACTCCAATATTAATTTTTTTTTTGTGATATTAATCTGCAATCAGTTCCACTATTAGCAGATTTGTTGGTAAGGTTTATGGCGTTATGGTTAAGCCCTCCACTGAGGACCTCTTCCCTTCAGATTCAAGAGCGTCATTCTATTTGGAGAATGTCCTTCCTTTTCGGTATTTTATTATAGCTTCGGCTGGTCATGGCAATGGTTGATATATTTTTGAGTGGTACGTCGTATTTCCTCTTTCACCGTGTTCACTTCCAGATATTTATGAATTTCTGCGTTAGTGACATACCAGGGTACGTTAACTAAATTGCGTAGGATGATGTTCTGCAGTCTTTGTAACATGGATACATAGACAGTTTAGTGTTTCGTCCGACTAGCCAGTACAGGTCTTTGTACATATTAATATAAAGCTTAAGTTTTTAATACTATTACACAGCATCACGGCTTAATGATTAAAGTATAACTCTTAAGGGTAATACTTGAGATACAGAGCTTCAGTATTACGACTAAATTACTTGCGATGTAATGATAAAAATAATGATTTCCAAAGAAAAGGTAAATGGGAACAGATATTATTATTATAATTGAATATCGAGTAATCAAGCCGTAATACTGTCGCTCTGTGTTCAAAGTATAACCATCAGGAGTAATATTCTAGTCATCCAGCCGTTATAGTGTTGATCTGCGTGTATAGTATAACTCATAATTAACCTATACTTCATATAGAATCTGCTCAGACTCTTCTACGCTCTAATAGTTTAACCATTTATCTTTTATTTTAATGTCATTTGTGCACAAACACACATTCTACAATAAAAAAAAAAATAAAACTAAAAATAGAATTGACACAAATCAAATAATAAGAAACCAATATGTACTTAGTAATCCTACTAATATTATAAACACGAAAGTTTGTAAGAATGTGTGTAAGGAAGTTTGTTACTCTTTCACGCAAAAACTACAGAATGGATTTTGATGAAACTTTACAATAATATAGCTTACACATCAGAATAACACATAGGCTATAATTTACAACGGTATAGTGTGAGTCACTGATCAGCAACCGTGGTTGTGCTGGAGAAATTCGGAGACGAACACAGATGGCCACAGCAGCAATGAGTAAGCTAACCAGAATCTGGCAAAGCAGGAGAGTGTCAAATATCATCAAGACTAGACTCGTGCGCGCTTTGGTCTTCTCAATGTTTCTATACGGCTCCGAATCATGGTTTGTTCGTGCAACTGACCGGAAGAAGATAGATGCTTTTGAGATGTGGTGTTGGAGGAGAATGCTGCGCATACCATGGACAGCCAAAAGAACGAATCAATCCATTCTCCGCCAACTAAACATCACGACCAGACTATCTACTACTTGCTACAAACGAGTTCTCAGCTACTTTGGTCATATTGCCCGGAGACAAGCAGACAGCCTGGATAAATTAGTTGTAGTAGGAAAGATCGGGGGCTAAAGATCACGGAGGCGTTCACCTACCCGATGGTCTGATCAAATCATCAAAATAACGGGACTCACTATTCCTAGCGCGCTGAGAAAAGCTGAAGATAAGGCGGGGTGGAAACAGCTAATAACTGCAGCCGTGAAAACTTATCAGGGTGGGAACGACCTTCAGTAATGAGGTACACGAAGAAGAAGAAGTGTGAATTATCCAAAATATAGCAGGTGAATCTGCGGGACACAGCTAGTAATACATACGTGATGAATTCATGAACAAAGGCGGAATTATTCCACCATTATTGGTCAAATATATATAAATACATATTAAAAATTACAAGCAATATGGACCACATACTACTTGTATACCTTAACCCCTCCAAGTAAGCTACGACATCATACTTGCAATCCTAAAATCCATTAATGTATCACCAGAGGCTATCGAATGGTTTCGTACTTATTTGTGTAACCGAATACAATGCATACGCACTAGTGATAAACGCACTTCTGCTGCCGTCTCAGTGCTGGTGTTCCACAGGGTGGTGTACTTTCTCCTCTTCTTTTCTCCATTTATATCAATTCTCTTACTAACCTCCTATCATTACCTTATCACCTATATGCTGATGACCTGCAGGTCTACACCACAACCTGAATACAATAAGTACCTGGAGTAAGTCGTATGGTTTGTCTATAAATCCTCTTAAATCACAGTTCTGCATCCTTGGTAACTCAAAACAGCTCTCTAGACTTGATTCTTCACTTCTTCCTCCTATTATGTTTGATAATTGTAAGCTTGAATATAGTGACGTTGTGAAGAATTTAGGGATTAAAATAGATAATAAACTTTCCTGGGCTCCACAGATAAGTGAATTAAGTCGCAAGATGTACTGCGCCGTAGGTAGACTGAAGAGGTGGAAAAATCTCCTACCCATTAAAACCAAAATATCGTTGGCTCACTCTCTCCTACTACCTATATTAGACTATGCAGATTCTTGCTACTTGGACTTGTCACAACAACTGCTCAACAGGCTTGAACGCCTACAAAATAATGCTATTAGGTTCATATTTGGTCTGAGGAAATTTGATCACATCAGTGAATACCGTCACCGGCATTGATGGCTCATCATGAAATATCGTCGCAACCTTCATGCTCTCACACTCCTTTACCGTATTCTGTATGATCCTAATTCTCCCGAGTATCTTAAAGAACGTTTCTCATACCTTGGGTCTAATTCTCGTCATATGTTAAGCCTCCGCTCTCAAAGTGATAACACCCTGCATACACCTTTATGCCAGACACAGTGCTACAGTGAATCCTTTACTGTCAAGGTGGTAAGGCTGTGGAATGCCCTACCTCAAGACATAAGACGATCACAAACTGTAAATATTTTTAAGAACCGTCTGAAGAAGTACTACCTAACAAAGTAAAACTTACTTGGACTTTGCATTGTATGTGTATATAAAATTATTATATATTATGTATGTATGTATTTATGTATGTATGTATGTTATATATTATGTATGTATTACCATTAAAATATGTATGATATTATTTTAGTTTATGTATGCTATATAGTATTTAGTAGCATGTATGGCTATATTATTGTAAGAAACTTTATGCACCATATTCTGCCAAGTAACCCACAATTAGTTTCCATAGTTAATGGTTGCCTGGAAGAGATCACTATTAGTGATAAGGCCGCCTTTGCACATCTAGATAAGTCGATATCATGTATCTACAAAAATGTACTTTTTAATGTGTGCAATAAAGTGTTTTAAATAAATAAAAAAATAAGCTGAAATGCTTGTATTAGGAGTGGGCAACGTCAGTAGTCCAATGTCCGGGATTTGTACCCAGCAGTGACCTGCTGAAGCTTCGAAATCAACACTTTCTAGCTTCCTTCCTTAGCATTATGTGGTACTTTATACGAATTGTTATTTTATAATATAATAACGGAAGCATGAATAAACTAAGTCGACATGTAGAGCGGAACTGACCATGACCGCGGCCGTGGATGTCTTCACCGTTTTCCCACGACTTTGGACACGCTTTTATTTCAAAATAACATCTTATTTTATCATCATTACATTCCAATTAAGAGTTTAAAATTTTCAACTACAAGATTATTATCGCAAATGAAAATTAAAAAGATTACTCCATTTCTTGAATATTTTACAAATTTTATTTAATACTTGTTGAAATAGATGTTTACTTTCGTTGTAACGATTTTGTGCTAACTTTCGATTCAATAGGTCGGTCGGTGATATTTCGTCCATTATACTATCTTTGCTTTCCCCGTACCACCTTAGGAATTAAATTTGAAAAACCTGGTGAATCTACTGTTAATTTTGTCAAGATATAGAGTTCCTAAAAGTTATTTAGTTTATAGTATTATTTATAGTCTATGCTCAAATTACTTATATACTCTGTAAGATTGCTTTTATCTATGCTCACTTCATGAGCCATGTTTGTACATGATCCTTACTTAGTTTTTCATTGTTCTTACATTCTACTGTATCAATCCTAAATATAACAATAATAAATAGTGCTCAAATACATAATTATTTTATTCATATTCAACATACATAACAAATTTAAAAAAAAAGAGTTATAGTCTATGCTTGACTCGAGTATATAGGGGTTATACTTTAAACTTAGTCCTTCACCATCAGTCCTAAATTACCTCTCGTAATGCAATAAATTATTCTGTCGTGACGGCATATTTATTTTGCAATCCCTTTTTTTATGTGGCAAATGCATTTACGCATACCCTTTAAAGGGGTTATATGGGACTTCCAACGATAAGCGCAACGTTCAAACCCGCCCATGGGCTCGCTTTACCAAGCACCTAACCGAGGGGGGTGCCAGAACAGGTTTACTGTATCACCCAGCCCCCGAATGAGTCAGAAGTAATCCATATCCCTACTTCTACGATTCATATTTATCAGTTATCAATCCTACCTACATCATAAATAATAATAGCTTTAGTAGTTCAGTTGTAATATTAATTTAGTTTATATAATCACTAATAAACCCGTCCTAGCTGAGTTAATTTACATTATAATAACATTTTTACTGACATCAAAATTTAGAGGAATGAAACCAATATTTTAAATTATACAATTTCATGGAATAAGTTTTGCGTGATATACCTACAAAAATACAAACAAAAGAAATGATCTTTTGGCTTATCATCATCATCATCACAGCTTATTAATGGCCCACTACTGACCCGGTTGATGATTTAACTCCCTCGTCTTGTCGGCAGACTTCACACACCTTTGTGACCACAGAGAATTCTCAGGAGTGCAGGTTTCCTCACGACGTTTTCCTTCACCGTTAAAGCGAGTGATATTTTTTTTAGACTTTAGCTTCTACTGGTATCATAAAGGATTCGACTGGACTTCTCTCATTAAATTTTCTTAAATATTATCCATGTACAGACATCTGTATAGATATGAATGGGTTATCAATATTATTATATTGCATTTTTTAATAAATAGCTCCCGCTTGTTTGATGATACAGCAATCAATAGCAATTTACACCGTCACTTTCCCACTCAAGTAACAGATATATAATTTTGCTTAATTCTAAGTGTCAAATGTCCCGTTAGACATGACAAAGGAAATAAATAGAAAGCGTGACCTCAGTCAACCTCCAATTCAGTATAGTGATTAGTGTAAACAGCTTCGAATTAACGAGCTTAGTATTTTTCCGTAGGTTCTGTATACTAACGAGGTATAAATTCCTTCTAATGTTATAAATGCATATGCTGAGTTTGTTGTTGTTTTTTATAGATTTATTTTTATAGCTATCTTTATAGAAAACAACCTAGGTTTCTTGTTGCCCCAAAAAAATACAGATCCTGCGGGATAATAATAAAATATGTCAAATAAAAAGGAAGGACATAAAAATTTTTAAACATGAATAATTTAAAAATTATACCTATATTTTAAACAAGGGTCGACTTGTTTAAAATATCGCTTCGCTTGAGTACAATTTACTACGTGTGTTTGTGATTGATTCTACATTTTAATTTTTAACATTATAATTATTTATTAATTCATTCGCTATATGTTAATCTTAATAATTTTTTAAAAGGCTAATTCCAAAAGACAAACGATCACGCATCTCCTCGTTCACTTCATCTCCAATTCCAACCCCTACAATCCTTTTTCGTTTCGCTTCTAAAAAGACATAGTCCCAACCTCTCTATCTTTATACCGAATTTCATCAAAACGGTCCAGTAGTTAAAGCAGGATAACGAAGCAGACACATTTACTTTGGCATTTATAATATTAATAAGGATGATAAATTGCTTCCATAGAAAGTTAGGGAGGTTGTTTTTCTAACATTATTGTGCCCTTAAGTGGTATGATTTTTTTATGCGTACCCTCTATTTCACTTCTTTCTTCTAAATTACGCTGAAGGAATAAAGGTTTCTATTGGTAATAGAATAATCAAAATCGGAGCAGTATTTTAAAATAACTAATTTTAATTCTTTATCAAGATAAGAGTTTTAACAAAGATAGAATCTAAAATTTGTCTTTAAATAATAAGTCAAAACTATGGCTTCTATTGGTGTTATATATTTATAACCACATAAAGTTTATTTAAGTGTTTTATATAAGTATTTTTGTTATAATAAAATTATTTATTTTATTCCAGGGGTGCGGCTATGGCTGGTCACGTTGGCTATACAAAGTTCCCTGTTGATTGTATCTTCTAGAAAGCCACCACATCATCGACGCTCTATAGTTGCACAAGGGGTAAGTCCAAGTAACTAAATATTCGACTATTCGGATTAACTGTTAAATACAAAAACAAATATGGCGTAAAAAAAATTTAATCCGAGTTCTTCGAAAAATATCTTCTATTTTTTCATTATAGGTATATATAATCTTCTCATTTTCCAGAACTTACCAGTATCAAAAGGCGGATGGAGGCCAGTAGTAGGTTCAAGTGGACTGTACTACGGACCACACGGCACTGCTCCCCTACACTCTCAATCATACAAAATACCTGTTCCAGTAATAGATCTATATCCATCTTCTGCTCGTCCAATAGCTGCTAGAGATGTTACCAAGTTAACTTCAATAGCTCAATCATACAAACCTACAACACTTAGAACTGTTCCAGTATCTAATCATCCTCCAGCGAATCAACCGATCAATTCATATTTAAACCCTTTCGCTTTACCCAATAACTTGAATCAATATAAATTCGTTCAAAACTTCCCAATAGATAGCGGTCTTTATCGAAACCAATACAACCCTTACGCAGCTCGTCCGGTCTTGCAGAAGCATCAAACAAAACAAAATCACAAACAACAATACCACAACAACTTATTGCAACAATTTTCAAACGTCCAGCAAATCCAATTCGGACAATACTCCACACCTAAACCATTGGACGTATTCGGGAAACCGATAGAAGCATATTCAAGACCAGATGTAAAGCGGCCACAATCAGCAGAAACTGAGATTTTTAAACCGGAAGTCTTTAAACTGCCGGATACGGATGCAGCCACACAACTTTTGAATCAAGCTGTGAAGACAGCACAACAGACTTATTCTGTTCCGAAATTCCCTATTAATCAATATGGACATCCATTCCAAGATACCATCTTCCCACCAAGTATATTAGGTATGTTATAACAGTCTAAAAATCGCAACATTTTGCTTAAATTAAAACGTTAAAAAACTTCATTTTGTTCTGTTTCAGGCACGTTTGGATCCTTTGGTCTACAATCAATCAAAGGAAGAGACCCAGCGTACCCGACGACTAAAACAACACTGTCACCTACACAAACCACAAAACAAACTATTTTTAACTCATTCAACTACTCTCCTAACTTTAAATCCACACCAGCTCTATTCGCCACAACTACACCAAAGTTAACCACACAAAACTTTAATTTCCTTTATAGTTCAACACTAAATGGACTTGGACATGTCCCTACTCCTCAAACTAAAATTGTGTCACCGTTAAAGATAGACCCTAATGCTGGAACTAAAACTGGTTTCATACCCAGTCCTCAAGATCCTTTTATTAAAAACCTTCAAAATGTAGACTTTAATAAAATAACTACTTACAATCCTCCAGTGATACAGACATCCACTTTAGCTAGTTCGTTATACAATGATTACGGTCTCCTACCACAAAATACGGTTTACCAAAACTATAACCAAGGAAGCGTAAATATTAATTACGATAAGACAAAACCGAAAGTGTCAGATAATGTTGGTCTAACGCAGCAACTTTCCCAACAATACGTCAACGCACCAGGATTATTCGATCTAGAAAGTAGCTTGAATGCTTTATCTCATGCACAGCGTCCTTCATATGCAGTAGTCGAGAATATTGATGACGTTATCACACACACATCAGCTGCTCCATGGACTGTGACACCTCAGCCATACGCACACAACCAGAAAACAGCAGATGAACCAGTCACAAAACCTGATCTAATAAATAATGTATTTGATAAACCTACTACAACTCCAGATTTGTCTGAAGAATATGCTATTGTCACAGAAAACGACAAGGATAATGAAAACGTATATAACTATGATAGTAATTTCGAGTCTCAAAGTAGACGCCCGTTAGGAGACGATTTTGAACCCATTGGTAAAAACAAATTAAAGGATTATTATTACAAAATTTCTACTCCATCCTACACTGAGTATAAACCTTACAGACGAACTAAGAAACCTAGTGAAGCGCCTAAACTGGAAACAACTACATCATCATATTCAGTAAGAGAAACTACTGAAGTTGCATTGGAGACGCTTCCCACACTTCCACCTAACAAACATTTCAAGCGACCAAATTCTGCTGAACCTGTGGATAAAGATAAAATACGAAAACGTAACAAAATTAGGCGTCGTCGTCCCATAGGATACCGCAAAGAGGAATCTAGTACACATAAAGAAATTATTACAACAGAACCTCCTACTACTACTGCAGATGAGATTCATACGATACGACCGAGAATAAGGCCAGCTAAACTAAAAACTGAGCCGACTGTCACTACACCAAGTGAAACAACGGAATTTACCACGAGTGCCCTTCCAACAACAGCACCAACAAAACCTACAGTAATAAAGAAAAAACTTATTGGACATCGAAGACCCTTTACAACTGCTTCTACAGACAAATTGGAAACAACTACACAATTCCTAAGAGAAAATGATTATAATAGAGAGTCGCCTATAATGAAAATATCTTCTCGACCCCAACTATCGCAATCACATTTAAATTCATATGAATTTAAAAATAGTGATGTTCCAGATTACAGCCACAAACAAGACGAAAAAGATACTCCCACAAGCGATGTATCTGTAAGTCTTACTGATACACTAAAAAGCGCTGATTTATTGAAAGATTTTTCTTTCCACAGATACGCTAGGCCTGTAGAAATTAAAGAATCCACTACGGAATCTGTCAAAGACAAAACTGAGTTAGATGCAACAACTATTTCTACTCGCACTGAAACAAGCACACGAACAACAGGGAAAGTATCTCGGCCTAGACTTAAAAATAAATACGACAGACCAAAATTCAGTGTCAAAGACTATAGAAGTCGTCTAAATTCTACTACTAGCACTACAGAGAAAGTCGTCGAAAATACACCAAAAACGAGAATACCACCAAGAAAGAATGCTTACACAGAAAGCATTTTCACTGACATCGAAACAACAACAGAAAGGAAAAAGTTCATACCCAAAGAACCAAGACACAAGTTAAACAGAACAGAGAATAATGAGCAAGAAATACATTCAAGACAAAATGGAAGGAAGAAAAATTCAGAAGACGTTGAAACCAGTACACAAAGAATATCATCACGTATACGAAATGGTCAACGACGAACAAGACCCACTGAAGGAACAACCGAAACAACATCGACAATAAATAGACGACCTCTAAGAAAGAGAATTCACGATTCAGAAATTGGTGAATCAGTGCAAGACATATCAGTGACGGAAACAATAGGCGATCACAGAAATGATATAACAGAGAAAACTAGATCTGAGAGTGCAATAATGAAAATAGCTGATAAAAAGCACCACGATCCAATAGAGCGGTTATTTGAACATTCTAAAAGAGTATCAGATTTAACCCTCGCAGCGAGCAAGGACTATAATACCCCAGGAATGTTTAAGACGGTATCTTCTAATAGCAGAAGAATACCTAGTTATTTCACGATAGCAACAGACGATCCTATTCTACCCATCGAGGCTTTCTTCCCTCAGCTTAACCAAAAGAAGGAATCGTAAAGTTCCTGAGAACCAAATCTTTAACTGCCAAAGCAACAAAAGAGACGTTTTCAATGAAATTTGCTGAAACTTGTTCTATCTCTTTCTTATTGCAGAATATTCCTATAACTTTACATCATAATATGCGATAAATAGAAACAAGTTTTACAGACAGAACAGATTATTGGTTCGACGAAACGTCTCTTTTTCTATTCTTATACAATTTAACGCAATATTAGTTATAGCATTTATGTGGTTGTACCCCCCCACCTGCATTCCTTACCACTGTTATCTCATTGTTACTCTGGTGCTCATTTTAGCTTTAAGTTTCATATATTGGGGTGATATGATTGTTTGAAGACATTGGATTATAGGCGTGATAATAAATTTAAAAAAAAACATTATTTATAATTATTAAATTAAAATTAAAAATCAATTTTCTTACAATTTTTTTACTTATTTTGGGGTCTTTTTATATTTATTTAAAACCATACTTTTTCTTTAAATATTTATACAATTAATAGTATGCATATGCATGCATAAAATCCAATGTTAAATTAGTATTACAAGTGAATGATTGTCTGTATGTATTGAATATGTACGAGAGGATGTTTCTTATACATTTATATTAAACTACTATAGTTAGTATATTAGACGTGTAAATAAATTATTTTCTTAAAGATACTAAATGTTTTATTTCTTATAAAGTTACAAATTATTTCTATTATTATATTTTTTTTATATATATGTCACCTTCAAAGTACTATCCAGCATTTGCTTCATTAGCTTGAATTTTAGCCATCTTTTGGATACACTTCACTGCTGCTTGATGGATTGATTTATCTAATGTATCTGAAAATATATTAAATATTACTAATATGATAAAATAAAATTAACACTTGGCAGACAAAACAGAATAATAAAAGTAGTATACAAATGATCATTTTTAAGAATTCCAGAGAGATTTCTAATTGGTACAAGTCATCCATAGCATAGCATCATAATTGCCATAATCATTAATATATATATGTCAATCAAGAATAGTGTAACTTTCTAAATTTTTTTTAATCGGACCAGTAGCAACAAATGGCCATATTCTATTAATTAAACTGTATATGGGGTAACACTACATAACTTTTGTCAATCAAGAATAGTGTAGCTTTCTATCAGTGAAAGAATTTTCAAATTCGGATCAGTAATTCCAGAGAAAAACTTCACTGTACAAAATGGCCACCTAATGACACTTAAATGGCCATCTTTTTATTTATATTTATGGCCTAATCCGGAAAGGATGTAGCTTCCTATCAGTGAAACATACAAGAATACAAACAATCAAATCTTTCCTCTTTATATAATAGTGTAGATTAAACTTACATATTTTATGTTGTCCTTTCACTGGAAACCGCAATCTCAAACTGACTGGATTGGAACAAATAAATACATAAGGGCTGTCACTTTCACCCTCAGGATATCTAGAAATATAATCGTAAATAAAATACTATTTATAGAATTTAAAAAAATTATAGAAGTAAACAAATTATAAGTAAGTACTAATTAAAAATATGAAATGACAAAGTCATAAATTGAATAGCAATAAAAGTTGATTGTAGAAAGGTTTTATAATTTATTTTGTTTAAGTAATATGGACATACATCTTATCATATTCCTCTTGAGGTAAGCAGTTGTCAACATTGACGCAGCCCAGAAGGCAGCCAGTCGGGTAGAAAGTTGGGAACTTGAAATTTTTCTCTGAAATAAGAAATGTTTATGTAAAAACGATGATTAAAAATTGATTTGAACTAATTCTTTTATTGGAAAAGGTATATCCCATGAAATTTCAAGATACACCAAGGAGTTATTTGAAATCAAAAAGTTTTAATTAATTATTTGCTTTTTCTTACGTAATATCGTATAAATTTGATAATTTTATTACATGACAAATTTATAAATGATCTGCTTCCGTGTATACAAAGCACATATAGTTTCTTTGTAACATTTTTTTTTTTTAAATGATTAGCAGTTTATATTGCACACTACTAGTATTCTTAAACCCTCCAAGTAAGCTAAAATGCTTGTGTTAGGAGTGGGCCACGTCAGTAGTCCAATGATTTGAGCCCACGACCTATCGATCGGGAATCCAACGCGGTTTTAATATTTTTAAATATATTATTATCATATAATATTTTGTACGAGTAGTGTAAATTCTTATTCACGTTTTCTTCTAACATTACATTAAGATATATGTAATATAACTTAAAAAGTAATAATAAATTTAGGCGTAGTTTTAGTATTTTGTATTAAAAAACGTTTTTTTGGTCAATAAATAAAAAAATCGTAAATAATGGTACAAATACCTGGATACAACACCCTATACTGGTTTTCCAAAGCGCGAACAACGTTCTGATCAGGTGGTTTTACCGTTGACGCAATCCAGAGACGACCTCGGTGACTTGTGTACCACGTACGACCTTCATGCCTTTAAAATGAGGAGTTTTTTCATCAAATAATTCATATAAAAAAGTACATAAGTTATTTTGTTAAAAAGGATGCACCAACTAGCAAAGTATATTATTAGTTACAAGCAAGCTTTTTTGATCATTTCTTTTTCGGGGGCACCTACTATCGAAACTTTCCATCTTGGTCTCTCCATTGGTCCGTGGGAGAATAATAATTTTATTTATTTTTTTTCAGTTTTTATGACAATTTTTCGCCCAACAAAATTCATAAAATAAGCCCTGGTTACAAGCATGGATCAAAAACACTAAAGATACGAAGACTATTTTAAAACAGCCATTTTTATATATTAAAATTTAGTAATGATATTAGTCATAGCTTTAAGCAGATTTGATTAATGAAAAAAAAATTATTTAATTATTTTAAAATGTTATCACTTACAAACTCTTACATATTTTAACGCGAACGAAACTTACAATTTAATTCCTTCAACCAGTAGAGAAGCCCAGGGTTGGTGCATGGAGAGACACTTGCCAGTATCGCTCATCTCCTGCAGCTCAAGATCTTGGATGCGAGAGGATTGAGACCAGTTGGATTTTGTAGCTGATGAATAGCTATGGGATTCTACTGATTCGTCAAACTAAAACCAGAAACACACCAAAGATAAACTCAACCATTGCATAGATTTTGATAATCAACAAATCTGTGATCCACGTAAATAAACAGAATTTGCAATAGTTACAATTTTTTTTCCTTTGCTTATTATTTTTTATAAAAGAACTAATGAACTAAAAGAGGAAACTAGTTCGCCATTGGATTGCGAAGTAAATTGTGCGTTCTCATTAATGACCGACTAGTCCCAAGACTATTAAACATAAAAAAGCAGTGATGGCCCAGACTTGAATGTCCTACACGGAATGTCCGAATTCCATCCTGGGCAGACACCACAGAGTTATGTGTTTTTTAAGAAATTAAGTATCAGTTACTTTAACAGTGAAGGAAAACATCGTGAGAAAACCTGCACTCCTAAGAGCTCCCTTAAAGTTCTCAAAGGTGTATGTAGAAATCTAAACCTAAGAAATCTCCATTTTTCTAGTGATGAAAAGTTTTAATACCTGTAACAAAGGCGCGTTAACCCCTGGAGCGACATCACGATCAGCAGACGAATCAGCCAATAGATCAGATCGCAACATTTGACTGGTTTGTATGTTTTTGCGGGTTATTTCCCTGATGCGGTCCTCGTCAACGTCGTGCTCTATTGAATTATCTTCTACTATTTGACGACCTGAGAATAAATAATGAATACTAGTATTATAAAGAGGTAATGTTTGTGAGGTTGTAGGGGGTAATTTCTGGATTTACTTAACCAATTTTGAAGTCTTTTAACAATAGAAAACCACATTATTTGTGAGTGTCATAGGCTATATATTAACCCGAAAAGTGAAAAGACTTTTTCGTGGTAGTCGGATTTGCAAAGTAAGTCAGAGAAAAAGCGGTCGAACAAAAACGCGTTTTACGAACGCTGCCTTAAATTTCATAGTTGCGGGTAGAGTATGAATGAATAATAAATGACATACCGGCAAAATCAAATGTCATTGTCTTGCTAGTTCTAGAAGCATGTTTCTTATCATGTAGGGTTTGTTGATACTTTTGCAACTTCTCCCGTTCAGAGTTATTGAGCCAGACACTGTTAGCATTGAAGTAGTCACTATCATCATCCGTTACTCGAGTACGACGTTCACTAGAAACAAAATAAAAGATATTTTCTATCTATTAAGTGTCTTAAAATATTTACTTGTAACTTGGAAAAGATATTTTTTACCCTACCTTGTACGATCATATTCAAGTAATCTGTTCCTATGTGAGAGTGCAGCCTCCCATCCCTTAGGTCTGCTTTTTTCCATAAGTGATTCCATTAGTTTAGCACTGGATTTGGTTTTTGCGTTAATCTCCCTTTGCTCTTCTGGAGTACACACCTGATAAATAAGTTTATATAAAATTGCACCATTGGGCTATTTTAATATATTAGCTTTCTTAGTTTACTATCATTTCTTACCAGATTCCCACAATATAAACAAGGACCAGACCCTTCCTGTTTGCAAACTACACGACCACACTGCAAACAATTATTGATCAGCTCATGCTTTGAAGCTTGACAGTCACAATGGTGTCTACCTGTTAAAAAAAAAACCAATCTGATCACATATATATTCAATTTCATATTTGTCTTCGTCAGCAGAGAAATAGCCTAGTTGTTAAGTCTTTGAAATGTTACTCAGAAGGTCCAAGTTTGATCCTACACCCAGAAGTCTGCAAACTCGCACTGCACCAACTCAGTAGACTATAGCCTAAAACCCTCCTGACTCTGAAGAGCAGACCCTGGGTAAGTAGGCCATCAACGGGTTATGATTATGAAGTTGTCTTCATCAAGCTACTTGTCTTTCTTTTAATAGTTGACAGAGCTTAACATATAAAAATTAATATTAATTAGTTATCGCTGCCTGTACTGTATAATTGTTTTATAAAGAACTAGTCGACTACCGTGACTTCGTCTATGTTAAAGTATATGTTAAATTAAGTGTACGAAAACAAAAATAAAGGAGAGAGAGACTCTCGAAGGAAAAAAGCCGAACAGAGACTGACCATTCTGAACAGAGATAAAGATAAATACTAAAGAGAGAAAAAAGAGACAGGATGAGAGAGAATGACAAGAGACAAAATGGCCATATTCGTTTAATTTAAAAATGTATATAATGTATATATCATTTATTTATTTATAACACCACATAGCCTGTTACCCGTAAAGGATGTAGCTTTCTATCGCTGAAAGAATTTTCAAAATTGGTTCAGTACTTTAAGAGTCTTATCGCAACAAACAAACAAACATACAAACAATCAAATCTTTCCTCTTTATATAATAGTGTAGATTTATATTCATTTCCCACCCTATCATTATTTTTAAAGAAAATTACACAACCTTATATTTTTTCCCAATCAAATAATTTCAAAATAGCAATTAGTAATAGTCAATAAAATAGTGTTTTCACTTTCACAATTATGTTGCAATCATTAATTATATAGAATTTATTATTGTTGGATATTATTATAAATATATTATGCTAATGTAATAATCAAATATATAAAAAAAAGTCAAAGATAGAACTACCAATACAGACATGCAACACACGCACAATTTAGAAGCGTCAGTAGCTCAGTGGTTCGGGCGTTGGATTCACGATCAACAAGTCATGGATTCAAATCCCGGACATTGGACTACTGACGTGGCCCACTCCTGACACAAGCTATTTATTAGCTTACTAGGAGGGGTAAAGGGAATACTAGTAGTATGTGATCCATACTGCTAGTAATCTTTAAAAAAAATAAGCTTACCTTTCAACAACACTACTTGAGCATTTTTTCCTTCCTGAGAGTACAAGTTGACATATTTTGTTTTTTTCTTAGATTTATTGTCTTTTTCAGAAACTTCATTTTGCACTGAAACTTCTGGACTCACAAAATCCTGCTGCGATTTATTTTTAGATATCTTTTTCTTTAGCTGTTTAGATTGAGAGCCAGCTAGAAATATGATTGCATATATGTAAAGAACTGTTGTGAAATATTATGATATCTTTAGAAGTGGATAAATTTTAAATCAAGTGTGAATACTAACCTCTTCCAGGAAATTTCCTTTTAATCAACTCTAAATAGAAGTTTTTATGTTGAGAGTTATCAAAATTCAATAATGTTT
This sequence comes from Limenitis camilla, assembly GCA_905147385.1. NCBI lineage: Eukaryota > Metazoa > Arthropoda > Insecta > Lepidoptera > Nymphalidae > Limenitis > Limenitis camilla. The sequence goes on from LR990242.1 coordinate 3,382,535, forward strand.
TCAAATACTCATTTAGATCACTCTCATTTTCTATAGACATTACATACCTGAAATTTTGTTAAATAAAAATTTGCAAAATATATTTTATAATCCATATCATGTTTTTGAAATAATCTTACTTTATGAGATCTTCTGGGACTTCAAAATCCAGAACCTTTGATAAGCCTTCACTAAGCCATTGCTCCATTTTTGTGTATTCAAAAAGAGGACCTCAAATAAAAAGTAATTAATATTTTACTAATATTATAAATGTGATTGTTTAGATGTTTGTTACTCAATCATGAAAAAACTGATTTCATTGAAATTTTGCACACAGATACCTTGTAACCTAGATTGATACACTGCCTAATTTTCTATCCCGCAAAAATTTAGAGTTCCTACGGGATAATAATAAAATGTTTAGTGTGTTTAATTATTTAGCAACAATATATTGAAAATCGAATATTTTTTGATAAATCTAAGTATTAAAAGTAAGTCGTAAATAGCAACCTTGCGAAGCCGGAGGGGGTCAACTAGTAATAAATATATTTAAATACCCAACTCAACCGTGTAAGATAATCCTTTTAAATGTAACCCAAGTAACAAAAACCAACAATATGTGCGGCTTTAATGACTGCAAACGTTACACTTCATCAGCTGTTTTTGACATTAGAGATGCGATGCTGATATTCATCGACAACTGACAACATATACTGACAACATATACTAAAGGCTGGCTCTATGTTCCACCAATTCGATCCTTTTGTGACTAACGTGTTATACCTAACTAATTAACAAAAAAGATATATTTTTTTGTTTGGAGTTACTGGGATTGGACCCTCAAAAATATACTTCTCGTTTTCTACTTTCTAATATTGTAAAAATATTAAAAAAAAATGTTATAGTTTCAATTTCATGAAAATATCTTCAATAGGTACTGAGAAAAAAAAATCGGTCAGGGTTGTTACCCCTATTATTCCCTTACTATAGGGGATTACTTAGATGACAAACAATAAAAATAAGGTAAAAATCATTCATCAGTGTAGTTTTCATTTGCTTAACTTTGTTCTGCCATGGTCCGGTAAATTTTTATACTTTTATTTCGCGAAGCTTATTTTTTACCAAAGAATTTGTTTGTCGCAAATTATGAAAGTTTTATCATGAGGTCTGATTCTGCTTCAAGTCTAAAAGGCTTGATCGGATAGCTAATTTTGTGTAGTTTCCAAGTCTAAGTTGAATGTAAATGATTTCTTATCCATACTTAGTTGCTGACGATTGGAGATAAATATTCTTTGAAACAAGGCGGGAAATCTGCTACCCGATATTTCTTTTGAGTATCGGTACTGGGTCGCAACCCACCAATTGGGAAACGCTTGGCTAGATCCTTTAATGGGAATCGAAAGTATAAATCTATTTATTGTACATAAATCAAAAGTTTTTCTAACTTTAGATTTATTACATATATTTATCTCTGGGCAACATTATGTTTCATAAAAAGAAAGTTGTATAAAATCATTTATTTCAAAGATTACTATGTACATTTTATAAATAAAATAATTAATTAATTCACGAATTATTCTCACTACTGACAAGTATTTTCAATAAATATAAAATTCGATCTCTAATATCATTCAGAGACTTGTGAGTCAAACTCCCCGCCATCATGTTTAATAAATGTCTATCTTCGATAATGTCAATTATTGTTTTATTTTTCATTTGTTCGGGTGTAAAACATTGTTTTAGAATTTCCAAAATTTGTTTATCATCTTCTCTATGCCATTCAGAGGTTTCCATTTTTACTTTATCCTGAGTCATTACAATTCTAGATGTTTCGGTATCACTGAGTTCTTGTGTTTGTACCGCGGTGTATGTTATTTCTAATGTATTTTCATTTTGCTGTAATTAAAAACCAAATGTCGTAAATATTTATATAAATAAATAGCGGACACGCCCTCGCTTCGCTGAGGTGTTCACTCACACACTTGTTGAATTTTTTTTACAATGTGTATTATGTCACTGATTGGCAATGAACACCAACTCTTACGGACTATTTTCTGTCTCACTCACTTTTTATTTAACACAAACCTTGATCTGAACTTATGCACTTACGTACAACAAATTAAACTCACTTTTTTAATTATAGTAAACCCACAAGACGGTTCTGTCCTATTTATTTGTGATGAGGAAGTTTCGTCAATTTCTAGAATATTCTCCTTATCTTCTTCAGAGCTGTAATCAAAAGAAGAATATTAAAGACTGATGAAAGAAATAAAAGGTAACATATATACTATACTTACCTAGATGAATTGTCTGCTTCATAATCCATAGTAGCATTAGTTTCATTACAAATTGTCAAACAAGTCTCTTGTTCCTCGTCATCTTCATTCATATCCTCTACATTTTGATTTTCTACACCTTCCCCCATTAAATTTTGATCTACAACCTCCTTTTCAATACATTCTTCTTCTTTATCATCAATCTTTTTCTCTTCCTGTCTGACATCTTTCTCTACTTCATCTACTTCCATATCTTTCTCAATATTTTCCCTTAACTTTTCTACGTTTTCTAAATTTTCTTTTTGCAAATCGTTGTTTACAGTTTCTACAGTTATATGAGAAATGTCCTGAATGCTAGAAAATAACAAAATAAAATTAAATTTATTGAATAAAAAATTATATAAAATTTAAATGAGCTTCTTTAGATTTAACTTTGTACAAGTACCATTAAAATTAATTTATAATATTTATTAATTTAAAAAAAAATATCGTTTCGAAAGTTGTTTATAGACCAGGGTCGATAATATTTGAAACCAAAAAAAATTATAGTAGTATGTAACCCATTGGAAAAGGAAGAGAATATAAAAAAATGAAAGGAAAAATAATTTACGGCCGATTTTGGTGGGGAAGTAGGAGGTGAGTTTTTAAGGGTAAAGAACGGCTCATCTCGATTTCCGGCAAAAGTAGTCCTTTGAAAAAAATGGCAAAGTTGTAGGTAATAAAAAATCTTAAAATTTATGTGAAAATTCAAACAACCAAGTTATTTATTTTAATCTTTTACAAAAAAAAAGTTTTTCCACGAAATTTGGTGAAATCTTACCTTTCTATGTCCCAAACACACTGTATTTTTTTTATTTAATTTTTTTTATGTTTTCACCTTATTTTGTCTTAATGTCGAAAAAGCACCCTAATTTTCAATCGAAAATTCTCACGTCACAATATCTGGTTTTTTAAAAAAGTCAGTGGGTTTTTTGTTTGCTGAAATTTCTACTTTCTGATGGTGTAAAAAAAATATACATTACTATGGTAAAAGTTCTCAGAAAATGCTGTCGAATACTGGCTAACGGTTTTTACAGCTGCTTCTAAATAACAGGTAGTAAAGCTTTGTAATTTAACTTTGTTCCATAGGACTTGTAGTTTTCCCAGAAATCGAGATAAATCGATTTTTACACTTAAAAACTCACCTGCTTCCACTTCCCGAACCCAGATCGCCCGTAAATTATTTTTACTTTCATTTTTTTTATTCTCTTCCTTTTCCAATGGGTTCCACCCTACTAAATTTTTTTTCACTTTTTACCATTTTCAAAGGTCAGCCCTGGTCTATTTGGCGGCCAATCGCTAGTGCGTAAGGGCTCTTAGTCTCGAGTAGTTTAAAGTAATATATAATACTCACACTTTCCGTCTATGTGGAAACAAGGAAAAAATGTATTGTGCTAACTTAGGATATCCTTTGGAGGTTAAAAGTAATTTGCAACAAAGTTCACAGGATTGTAAAGAATTGCTTACGAAAATCTGTTTTATTTCTTGTAATATTGTCGATCGATTTTTATTGTCAGGTACTTGTTCCTGCGAAGGAAGAAAAGACCATAGATTCAGGATTCTTATGCTTCTAATGATGATACTAATTGTGGACTAGATGTTTTTTAAAAACCATTTTTAGTAAACTTTAACTCACCTCCACTTTCGCAAGTAAATCTTCAACACAGTTCCTCAAAAAATATTCATTAAAAACATTTAGCTTATCAGCCTGATCAGCAGTCAAAAAACCAATAAATTCCTTATAAATAACTGATAATTCCGTATTTACAATTTTTTTCAACTTTTCTGTTAGTAAGAGCACGTCGCCATTGAAGGTATTGAATGTTGCAAGCGCTGTGAGTATTGTCTTTTTTATTTCAATGTTTCTTGCTATGAAAAATCTATGCATGAGTTTCATTTGAAATTTTACCGCTGCAACTGAAAATGAAAGATAAGATAGTTTTTATCTCAATTAACGTCCTCAATACTCCATATTGCAAATGGAATCTTATACAACAAAAGATTTTAATTATTTCTGTTCCATAAACACATTTTAATATCTCCTGTCATCTAAGTTGGGTTAGCATTCGAGAGATGACGCTGTACTAAGATTTCAAACATTCTGAATATTCTATATTTTCAGTTATCATGAATTTCGATATGAATGACAAAATACGCCTGTGTGTGTACGAACCGATTTAAATGAAATTTGTTATACAGATAGTCTATAGCCTGAGAAAGGACATATGGGAAAATTATTTCTGTGGCTGTTCATTCGATGTTAATAAATATGTCATTCAAAGTTTGTAAAAGTTTACCCTCCAGGGTGTAAAATAACAACAGAGAATAGGGGATGAAGTTTGTATGGAAATATTTAAGGTTTACGTGAATGTTATTATATGTTTCTTACTTGTAAAATAATTATTCTAAATAATTAAAAATGCTACATAAAGACACTATTTCAAGCGGAAAATGTCGCGGGCACAGCTAAAACTCTATATTGCAAATTAAATCTTTACTATAGAACAAAAAAAGATTGTAATTATTTCTGTTCCATAACCATGACCACGCACTCTGTATGTTCTGTGCATCACCAAGATTTTAAAGTTTTATATTACTATACTTTATTATTATTTTAAAATCTTGGTGATGGCGCAAAACACACAGAGTGCTTTTTTTCAGCGCATGTCATGAGTATGATGGGGGCTGTAATTACAACATTGATGATATCTTAGATTAAAATGGAGTTTGCTTAAGAGTAAATTGTAATTAGTAGTTCTTAAAGGAGATCCGAAAATAAATGAGTAATTTTCATTATGATGAGATGTTATTATGTTTGTAGGCCAACCAAGTATGTTTATTCATACAACATTTTAATATCTCCTGTTATCTAAGGTGAGTTAGTATTCGAGAGATGGCGCTGTATTAAGATTTCAAACATTCATAACATTCTATATTTTCTGTTATCACACTTCATGACAAATTGTGACCGTGTTAAGACGGAGCGAGTCGTTAGTATTATATATATGTATAAAAATTTCCAGCAACTATATATATCTAATAAATGCGTTGGTCCAAAACATTCAAAGACTACAACATAGACAAAGATTAACTATACATACCAAAATCCTTGGAGTTAAAATCTGTACGAGTCTCATATTTATCTATTTTATTAAACAACCGTTCGTAGCCACAGTTTTGAGTTTTCAAAATATCAATTAATATACTTAATTTATTTGATATATCCGGATACTTCTTGTCTATACATCCACATTTCTCGGGTTTCTTATTAATATTAAAATAATCAGTGATATAAGTTTGTTTGTTTTTGACGATTTTTCTCAATAATACACAACACTGGCAATGGTTTGAATCCGTTACAATTGATTCATCAGTTTTCTTGTTGTTTGTATTACTATCAATAATGGCGGGAGTACATATTGTACTTGTACTATTTACAGTATTTGTTTGTATTTGCAGTGGGATAAGTTGTATCCCACCACTCGTATTTACAACTTGATATAAATTTAAAGCCGTTGGATTAGTTTCTCCAGATTTCTGAATATGCACATCGACTTTATCTACAAAAGCTTGTGGAGGTATTTTCGGTAATACATTAATTCGATTGCAAGTGATCTCTTTGGTAAAATCTATAGGTAAGGGAACTTTTGTTACGTTTTCGACGGTTTTTCCCAATTCCACTTCAACACCAGCTGGCGCTATGTTCTGTGCGCGTCGATAGTAATAATCCTGTAATATTTTTAATTTATGTTACAAATATGTGCATGTATGACTGAATGTATATATATTGAAGTGGATTGAGATATATACACATATTATCTATATAATAATATATAAAGCTGAAGAATTTGTTTGTCTGAACTCGCTATTCTCATGAACTACTGGTCCGATTTGAAAAATTCTTTCGGGGTTAGATAGCCCATTTAACGAGGAAGGCTATAGGATATATATCATCATGCTAAGACCAATAGGAGCGGATGATCATGGGCACGAAGTCGCAAGGGACGACTAGTTAAATATATAAGTCTATACTGCGTACATTTAACTTATGATCATGAAAAAAGATGAAATTATCAATATAGATAATCATTTAAATAGAACATAAACAAAAATAAGTGTGAAATTAAAAAATCGACGTGCTCAGGGAACTGAGGGTCGTTAAATTTATAAAAATACTTACTCTAAACCTCTTGCTGCTTTTACCCAGATATTTGACCCATATCCGAGGCATCTCAGTCTCTGGCTGTTCGTATAGTGTTAGTTTAGGATTGAATGGCAATAATCTGTGCTTCACTGCTTGTATTTCGTTGTTCTTGAAATATCTCTAAAACGTAATACAGTAATCTATAATTTTACTAAAAAGTTTCAAAAAAGACAAAGGTTTATTTAAAAGCTACACAAGAAAACAATACAATGAAACATACGTATGACGACCCCATGTTTTTGCTAAACTTTGTATCGTAAATTTTAATTTTTAAAAAATTGACGGAATTGATACTAAAAATGTAAAATAAAATTCATATTTCTTAATTAATTTATATATTATCTGTATCCAAAGACACATAACAGCCATTACAGCTTATTATGAGTATGTTTACTCCTTACTCAAATATTCCATATTTGAGCGTAATTCTGTTAACTGTTGCAAATCACTCTGTCAGTCACACTCAGTCTCGAGCATACATATACTATATACTACAATGTAATGCTCTTTTAGTAGACTGATACAGGGTCTATAATAGAGGAGTACTTAAGTAAGGTTACAGATATCATTCAAAGGTTCGATATGGACCATATAGTCATTTATGATTACCCGTGAGGGGACGGGTTAGAATACTATTCCCCTCTGCCGCTGGGAGAGCATCTCGTAAGAGCCGAGTAACCCAGCATCCCCTTGGTGGTAGGGGATCTGTTCCCCGACTGGCTTGCGACCACCAGCATGCGAATCCGACCGCCAAGTGTCATAGACGCGTTCCGGTCGAGCCGCATGTGGGCCAGACTTACCCCCTCCATCTCCCATCCCATTAATGCTGCGATTCCAGTGGACTCTGGGCTCTTGCTCAGCAGCATATTTTTTCTTCACTGCCCCTCCCCACTCTATCTTCGAGGATGTAACGCATCGACAAAGCAGGGAGTATCTCTTGTGGCCACTTACCATCAGGTGGACCATCTGCTCGTTTGCTTTGCCGGGTTATCTACTATAAAAAAAAAATGGGTCGTGACGCTACAAAACTTTATATAATGACAAACGAAAATGTTACCGAAATAGGTGTATTAGTGTTATCATTTTTCCGAATAGCCTGAATATGAGACATTAATGCTCGAGTCGTCAGCCACGGCATCATATACTTGCACACGAGCCTCGCAGCAGCGGCGAGCCCCCAACGTTGTCGGGGGTGGATGCGAGGAGGTCGGAACAGGTCCGGGTTATCTTCTATGTATCGCCAGAATTGGTCCAAACCAAGGACTATTAACCTGGAATTTAATTAATATTATAGCAATACTGTAAACATTACAAAATAACATCCTTATACGATACATAACGGTGAAGGTAAACATAGTGAGGAAACCTGCACTCCTGAGAGTTCTCCACGTTCTCAAAGGTGTGTGAAATCTGCCAACCCACATGTGAAAGGGAATTAAGGATAAAATGAGCACAATTTTGGTAACATTGTTAGTTCGTGTAATAAATACTCACTCATCCTCAGACTTCGTATAATTAAATCTTTTATGCGAAAACTCAGCCCTGAACGGCACGGGCGGCAGCAAGTACGGATACAGGAACACAGAACTATTAGCCACTACTTTTAGGTATAATTCATGAAAATTACCCAAGTATGTACAATTATTGGCAGTTCGACGACGGCTAAAATAAAAAAAAATAAAAAATAGGTATATTGTTAAACTACCTACATAGGAATAATAAATAAATAAAAAATCTTTAGAATATATAGGTATAGGTAATTACAAAGATATTAATACATTCTGTTTACAAAAGTGGAAGTATATATAAATAGATAATAACAGTGACTCAGTGATAAACACAAATGTGTATAACAAACTACTTTTAAAACTTACCATTTTTCAACTTCTTTTTGTAGAAATCTGTAAAAAAAATACAAAATAATATTGAATTTTTCTTATAAAATACAATTAAGTTGTCTAAATATTTGTATTGTGTAATATTAGTTATTGGGATAAGAAAGAACACTTTACATAATACTGAATTTTGTATTAGTAAAATTAGTGTAATATGTATTTTAATATATAGATTTAAATGGAACTTACTCGATCATAGATGTTGCATCTGCTGAATTTTCCGAAAACGAGTTTTCCCAGCTCTCCATTAACGCTAAAGCCGGCTTCAAGTTACAAACATTCACTACTGATTTTGGATTCTCAACTGTTTTCGTATTTAATTGTACCTACAACAAATACCAAAGAGTTTCTAATATGCAATTAAATGAAAATTAAGTCCATTGTATATACATATATGTACTTAATGTGAGAAGTCTCTATAATATATAGAAGCCAAAATACTCATCTTCAATAGGTATGTTTGTCTGTCCGTGTGTTTGTACTCACATCATGCAAAAATTTACATATTTATTTTCGAATAGTAGTTTATTAGAAAAGTCTGAACCGATTATATGTTTATAGATAAATAGAATAATTACCACATAATCCTTAAATTTAGGCGCATACGACCAATGAACGGGGTGTATGTAAAGTTGCAGGAAATGAGATGTAGCCAGTTGTATGTGCTGACGGAGTTGTTGTTCTAAAAGTAGCAATTGTTCTGGGTAAAGCTGTAAAAAAAATTTAATAAATAAAAAATCCGTCAAAAGAAAAAATGGTAAAATAGTCGCCAAAAAAGTTTTTTATATGAACAATAAGAATTGGAACTCAATTCTGCTTGGCATGAGATAAAATGTAAACAAGTCTTAAAAAGTTTATATGTAAAAGGTTATACGAATATTACTCGTCAATTTAAATAATATTGATCGTGTATTATATAAATTGAAAAAGACGTGTTTGCCTCGGGACGCTCGACAGAAGTGATAACTTCAACTAACCTAAGTTGAACTGTTTAATATTGAAATTATACACTGAGTAGAGAGAGGGGGAAGCGTCTGTCCGAAATACGGCTAACGCTGTGAGTTGAAGGCAGAGAGGAGCAGCCTGCCTACTGCTGCCGTATGCGTGAGAGAAAGAGAAGCCAGACATAGTGGCGCCGTAACGCGTTACGTTACGAAGCAGTTTACCCTCCCATAAGAAGTTATAACTTTATAAATATAATTGTGTGTACCTAGATATAAAAAAGAGAGATGCCTTTGATCAGACAGGCCCTAAAGCAGGAAGTCAAAAACTGATTGTAGTCAATACGTTTTTATAATTTGAATGAATATTTAAATTAATCATTTAATATTTATCACACTATTAAATAATGACATTATTGTAGTAATTATTTAATAGTGTAATTTCAATTTACATTTGCGTAGCGGAAAAGTTTATAGTTGCCATTGATTTCTTTGTTTACATTTTGTCTCACGATTTTGTCCACATTTCATTTATATTACGCTTCATGTCATCTCGCCATCATCTCTACCTATGTCAATTTGATTTTAATGAATCCACATACTAACACATACAACCAAAGTTTTTGTAACAGATCTAATAACTATAATTACCTTTACACTGTCGTCTACTTCGATCTCTATAGTTTGGGGTTTGGGAGCTGCAATGTGTGTCCGTAAAGGCGCGGGTGGGGGTGGCGATGGTGGTGATGGGGAAGAAGGACGTAGGCTTTCCTCTGTTTCTTCTACTGACATAGTCACCTTTTGTTGTACGACAACATCTGTGCTGTATGAAGTTTTATTAATAGTAAATTCTAACTGAACAATATTTATCCATTAACCACACAATAAATCCACTTCCATTATAATTTTTAGAAACAGTTTTTTTACTGTTACATTACTCACCTAGTCACAGGAACAGAATTAGCGACCGACACAGGAATTACACAACTTTGATTCAAGCTCTCATTATTTTTATCAGTTTCCTGAATGTCCTCAGGCTCAGTTTTCCCTATAAAAAGTCTGCTTGGTTGATATTGTATTCCTGTCACCATACTTGATATTGGGACATCCTCATCTGATTTAGTCTCTTGTTTACCTTCCCAGTGACTTGTGTTTACCTAAAAATGTATTTCCTTTATGAAAAAGAGTAAATATAGTGAAGAAAGAATATGGAAGTTGTAACGAACCTGACTATTTTCTGGTCCTAAAACCCCCCCAATGAGTTGTTCATCCGTACTATCCGGCATCACTTGAAACAATTCATTGACTAGATCACTTAATTCCTTTTTAGATATTTTCATCAACTGTAAATCTTCATCTTCCTCTTCTGTTATCAAAAACATTATAAAGGCATTAATTTATTTTAAAACTATCTTATTATTTTACAATGTCTGAAAAACTTACTTGCATCTGGGTCAGCAGCAACATTATACTCTGGATCAGTTTCATCATCATCTTCATGTCGTACAGTAGTCGCTGGATTCAAACACTCATTAAGAAATTCATTCCATAGATCATCTACATCACCCACAGGCAATTCATCTGGAGGAACGAAGGAACTCTCTATGTGCTCTATGGGAGTCTCCGAAAGACTCAGCTTAGATCTAGTTCTGAGAGCTATAGTTGCTTCCTCATCAAGGTCTAATTGACGACGTACATTGGTTGTAAGGTCCTAAAAAATTTGAGGGGAGACCTTTATTTCCTTAACAGAAAAATATTATTTATATTGATCTAGTAATTTGTTATGTGAAACAAATTTTTCAGTTTTATATTATTTAGTATACAATTACCATTGGCACTTTAAAAGGTCCATCTTGTACAATCTTAGGGCTTGCTTTTTTCAAACTTCGAGGTGTTGCTGGTGTTCTTGGTTGGGATTCTAAATCACTACATGATTCTAAGACATGATCATCATCACTCTAAAAATAAAACATGATTTTAAATCATGAAAGAATAATTTAAATTATTGTAATTGAAACTTGGACTTATTTAATTTATCCAAGTACTATAAACTTTTTAGGAGGATTTATGATATAAATGATAAAACAGAAGTGAAGCAATGGAAAGTTGATATAAAAATCATCTAAATACTTACTGGTACATCTTCATGTGTAGGCTCATACTCATCATCATCTTCATCCTCAGGCAGTTCCTGTGCAATCAGTGCCGTCACCTCTGGTCTGGTTTTTACTGGGATATGTTTTATAGGTATGAGTTCTAAGTTCCATGGTTTAGTTCCAAGTTCTGCAGAACTTGGTGACACAGAACTTGGAGATGCTTTCATCAGCTCCCTGTTATTTTAAATTTAGCACACATTTTAATATGTCTCAATGTTAGTTAGTCCGAAACGGCTCGACCAATTTTTATGAAATTTTATATGCATATTCAATAGGTCTGAGAATCGTTTACTATCTATAAATTTATATGGCAAAACAATGTTTGTTGGGTCAGCTAGTAATTTATAAATTAGTGATATTATTTTATTAGCCGCTGCATTTTTTACAAAATTAATTTAATTTTTGATGACATTCATTCAGTTATTATAAAAAAAAATTTTTTTTGATTTTAAACAAACATTTCATTTTAAACATTCATAATAAATAGACAGCAGTGATAGCCTAGTTGTTAAGACTTTGAGGTCTTACTGAGGAGGTCCATGTTTTATCTGGGGCATACACCTCTCACTTTTCTGAGTTTGTGTGTTTTAAGCAATTAAATATCACTTGCTATAACAGTGAAGGAAAACATCATGAAGAAACCTGCACTCATGAGGGTTCCCTAAAGTTTCCTATCAGTGTGTCCGCCAACCATGGCCAAAAATCCTCCTCACTGAGAGGAGGAGATCCAACTGAGCAATGGGCCAAATACAGGTTATGATGAAATTAGTATTAAAACACAAGTACAGTTATTATATAAGTATACTAACTTAGCCTTGGCTCGTGTGAGTTTAGGGCGAAGACTTTCTTCAGTGCCTGAATCCTCTTCCTCCTCCCGTAGTTTAACAAGTGCCAGCACATGATCATTTGTTACTACTTTCTGTATTTTAAAAATTATACTTCATTCTAGCAACTTAATTTGTATGTTAATATAAAAATGCATAATACAAATTACAAGCACAATTGTAGTACTAACCTTTAAAATTTTCTTTACACTCACTTCATCTAAATTATTCTTAATAGCAGAGGCATGGAGATTCTTTTCCATCTCAAAAGTATTTTCAGGTAATACATCATCTCCATCTGTACTACTGCCACTGGCAATCCTGAAACAGACATCTAGAACTTAATATCCTGATTATTAAAAAAAATGTCTTTACTCTATAAAAATATTAATATCTCTAACATAAGTAATAAAAAATTATAATAAAGATCATTGGAAAGATTTGTCAATAAAGGAAAATTTTAGTTGAGACCACTATATATTATACTGCATCTTCAGAGTTTAAAGTTTGATAGAACTAGATGGTATATAACTTGCAGATACTTTCATTCACTTTAAAATAATATAAAACAATACACATTTTCATTAGTCAGCTTGGTATGAGACACAATGAAAACAAAGGAATCAATGAAGGTATGACTAAGAAATCTGATAATCATGGATGTAGAAATATGTTTGATCCGAACTTTTTCTGTGAGGAAAGCTTGTTATTTAACTATGTAATGATTTTTTGATCCCTTGAATGAATTCAGGATTTCATTTCTAGTATTTGTAGAAAACGTTTGTTGGTAATTTTATAGTTGTGCCATAAAATAGTTTTGCGGCACTATACCCCATATCTTGTAGACAATGTGAAATAGTAATTTCGTTAGGTAACATTTTGAACATGTAAAAGGAGACACAGAAAATTTTTATGTTTTGTTTACATTTTATCACACTCCAAGCTGAATGAAGTATAGAGGGATCCGAATTTGAAAATAATTAGTCACAATTCTAAATAGTTTTAGAAACATTCTGCGGAAAAACCGATAAAATAATTCAATAAAATATAATCAACTTTATAATCGTCTGATCAATTATAAAAAATTATTTAATGTAAACAACCAAATTACCTCTTTCGTTTCTTCCCCCGAGTTTTGGATTTGTTTTTAGGCGAGTTTTCTTCATTAGTATTTAAATTCGAAGGTTTGGGCTCGCTTTCTTTAGGCTTATCCATTATTATATAATGTTAGGGAGATTACTAAATTATTATTTTTACTTCATTTTTATATTTATCTTAATAATATTATAAATAAATACTGGTTCGGCGATTACCCATTTGACATTTCGAATTTGACAATCAAATTGACAATGACAATATTTGTTTTTTTTTCTCCTATTTTGATCGAAAAGGCAAAAGTATTATACCGAACAGCCTTGTCTTTACTGACTGAAGCCATGTCTTCTGTTATAATTATCTAAATCTTTGTAGTATTAAATTCCTTGTGGTACCTAGATGTCCTTTTATTCATAAGTCAAAGCCTAATATGACCAAGCTACCACCAACAAATCTACCTTCAAAACAGGGGGGCATACCGAAGTACGAGTAACGAATGTCCAAAAATAATATCGATAATCTTCTTTTAATATGTGGTGTAGGATACAACATTAGATTTGTCTCCTAGAAAATTTAAAATTCATAATTGATTTCATGTTCAAACTAACCGTGAAATTACGATGCATAATATGTATGCTGAAGAATATAAATTAAAAGAATATCATTAACTATCCTCAGCCCGTGTTCAGTATTTTGACGTTACTGATTTAATTATTTTAAGTATATAGCTTTTATCCAAATCAATCGTTTTTAATCTTACCCTTAACCACAGACTAGATATATACTCAATATAACAATTGGTCAGTATTGCCAAGGATTTTTTAAAAAAGGTATCCACTCACTAAAGAAACATAAATATCTAAAAAATGTTATGGTAAAGTAATTAAAGAATGAAAAAATAATTTTATTGGTTATTTTGAAACATTACACTTCAGAAATTATTTCATCGTAACAAAATTGAACATAATTTATAATCAATTCACTTATCTTCTAACTTTGGTACAAAATTAAACAACTTCAAGAGCCTTGTCATGGAACTCGGCCAATAATTGCTTCATATCTTCAAAACCTGATACATCTTGGGCTTCTTTCAAAGGAAGCCATTTCAAGTCTTGATGTTCATGTGATAATGTAACTTTTCCCTCAGGATTCTTTAATTTGGCTAACCAATATACTACAGCTTTTGGTTTTCCTTTTACATCATAATTGAGTGTCTTTGATATATCTTTATAAATCTGAAATAAAAAGGAATAACAAAGATTTAAAAAATGTTATATCATCACACAACATCGGCTTGGGGCTATGCTATAATAATCAAAAGATCATAGAAGCTAATACTCAATTTATATTTAAGTAAAATATTTCACTGCATCTCAGTGATAGCCCGTGGTTAAGACGTTGATAATGATTCGGGAGGTCCGAGTTCAATCCCCTACACAGGCACTCACCTCTGACTTTTCTGTTATGTGTGTTTTTTTTAGCAATTAAATATCACTTGCTTTAATGGTGAAGAAAAACATTGTGAGGAAACCTGCACTTCCTGAGGATTCTCCATGTTCTCAAAGGTGTGTGAACACCACTTGGCCAGCTTGGTAGACTATGGCTTAATACCCTCCTCATTCTCAGGAGACCCGGCTCAGCGGTGGGCCATAAATGGGTTGTGATGATGATGATTCCACTGCATTGTTCTTATTTAGATGTTTAGTTAGTTTAGTAAAACATTTTTATTAAAATAACCTATCATTATAAAGTGTTTAGTTGCTTAGTATACATTTATAAGAAATTAAAGGTTCAATATGTCAGTATCCTTCATTTTAATCCTTGTCACAATGTTATTTTTTTACCCACATTAATCTATCTTATTACTTAATATAACAGAAAATGCTATCTTACACAAATCTACCCTATGTAAAAGTGCTATAGAATATGTTGAGTAATGTATAAATTATACATATAAATAAACACAATTACACAAATTACATATATACCTCTAAATCATCTTCAGCTAAACCAGCCTCTTCTTTTGTTTCACGCAATGCTGTCACCCAGTCTGATTCTCCAGGGTCAACATGTCCTATAATATTTTTACATTACTTAAATGTCTAGAATACATCCTGCAAAAGTGTTGCTAATAAATCATTTAAAGATGTTAAATGATTTATTAGAACTTATGAAAACATTCAAAAATTATTCAATGAAAAGAAAATATTGAAAAATATGTATATCAGGTGTTTCACTTCTAGTTTCTTAAATATTTTTGCAAAACCTGATATTTTTCTTGCTATAAATATTTTATAACAATAAATTTACAAAAAGGACTTTTGTAATACCTTTTATCTTTATATCGCATCAGATGTTTTTTAAGATTTTTTAAAGTTCTACATATTTAAGGATTAATAATAAGTGACAAACCTTTAGGTGGTGTCCAATGGTGTTCTCCGTACGAAGTTTGAAGAAGGAGGAACTGTATAATTTGATTTGCTTGTCTGAATATCACTAAACCAGCTGCACGAGTAGGAGACATCATTCAATTTGAATCTGTTAAGAAGTAATAAATAATATGCAAATTTAATTAAGTTATTATAAAGTAAGTAGTTTAATTAAGATATAGTATAATAGAAGTTATAAAAAAATTGTAAAAAAAATTATAATACTTTTTTGTGTTCCAGTTTAGACTTCAAACTAATATTTAATTGATCTTCGGAGATTATAATTTCTATACAGAAAAATTGAGAATGAAAATTTCAAATCTGACTTGAAATTGAAAAATGACATTCGATCAATGTTGCCAATGAACTCGAAATTGAGTTTAACTGTTCAATAGAATTACGTGATTTTACCCAACAACAGGGTTAAAAACAATATTTCTTTACACATTCTTAAATTATTACATATTAATTAAATTATTATTGTTGATACTGATTTTCTTATATTACATTACTACGCACAAGTGCACCTTTATTCGACCTAAAACAAATAGGTATCGATATGATAAAATATTTTATACCGATTTTACAGAATGTGGTTATTTTCTGGTAGATACCTTCCTTTCTTTTATAAATATACATGAAATATTCTTACATTCACCCATTATCGCTACATTAATTTTAATTCGAAAATTGAAATTAAAATCCCACATTTATATGTAAAATAATTTTTTTATCCGAATTATTCATTATTTTTTTAAATTTAATTATTAATTTTGTAGAAAAAGAAATTCAGTATTCGATAAAAAAAAAAAATAAATCAGTAAACATACATTGATAACACGGTGACCAACTTAGGGGTTTTCCCCCCAGATTTAGGGAGTAAATAAGTAAGATGGGATTTTTTAGGGGTCTGAAATTTTTAGGGGTATTTTCAGGGATTTTTTGACTCTAATTGATAATATTAATATTTATTTCTTGACCTAGCGACTTCTAACGACATCTAGTACGTAATTCTACAAGCACTCTGTGGTGACTGACGGCAATACGGCGGTCATTTTATTTTCTGTGCATATGGCGATTATTGTTGTGTATAAATTGAACGTATGTTTGATACTTTGATATTAGCTTATGTCAAACGGAAGAAATGGCTTCAGCCTTACTGTGAAGTGAATAAGGAATTGACCTACTGAAGACAAGGCTGTACGGTGTAATACCTTTGCTTTTTCCATTATGGAATAAAAACAGAGGAAAAAAAAATAGCTTATGTCAGATAGGATACCGCCAAAAAAATAGATTAAGAATATTCATACGACGATTGTTATTTCGATTTTGGTTTGTACTGTGTCTATAAGAAATGTGTAAATGATGCCTAAAAATTATAAAAAATCTGAATCTTCAGATAAAGATGAAATATTTTATGTATTAAATAATTTATAATAAAAAGACTTTTGAAACATATTACAACATAGTATTTCTAAATCATTATGAATTTATATGTATATATTTTTTAGGGGGACAACTAAATAATTAAGGTGATTTTTAGGAGTTTTTGACACAAACCTTAAGTATAAATATTTTTGAGAGTTGGTAACACTGATTGATAAGCTTGGCAACCCTGATGTTTCATATTTTTAAAAAACATTTCAAATTGCAACGACGAAAAAATATCAACTGTTTTATAAGTTAACAATTCTTTTTTGAAATCTTTAGTTCGTATATTTGTTTGTTTTAATCTTAATTTATGTTTATGTGTTCGGTGTTTTAATACATTTAAACGTTATATATAATCAAAAAGCCTGTGAGTAAATGAATACTTTTGTTGGTGCAAAATGTTACAAAAATGGAAAAAAATCTTGGGAAATTGGGTATGTTTCATAATTCATTTAATAAATACAATGTAATCTTTTCTATTAAATTCTAACATCTAAGCTCTTATAGCAAGTAACGTTCATACGGCTTCTTTGTCTCGTAATTTTTTCAACGGTCGGCGTGAACGCCAGGTGCGTATTTGCAAATAACAAATCTAATATTCTACCGTTGTGCTATAAAGTTTTTGGTAATTACATTATTTATTTAACATTTAGTTAAAATGTTTGTTTATTTTAAACTAACAGAATAATATGTATAAATATGCATTCAGACAAGAAGCCGAGCAACGTCTTGCTTGTGACCCAGGTATAGGGTTATGGGGTCCTATTCCAATGTCAAAACATATTATGACTGATATTATGATCTTCGTTTAAGAAGATAGCACTACTACACTATATTAATCTATACTTGCACTGTACATCATATATATATGGTATTATTTTCAAGATAGTGAATATTCTTTAAATTAAGTAATAGGAAGTACTTAGCATTATAAAGTTACCGATATTGTTGATATCATTTACACTATTCTGTGAACACTACCAAGCTAGTAGCAGTATAAGTTCGGAAAATAAAGTGAAGTGGCCGGACACTGTGCAGCGATTCTAAACTCCATTTCTGAGCGTGTTCTACCTATAGCAATGTTTATGAAGTATTTTTTAAAGATTGTGTAGTTTTATATAGGTGTCACTTACCTGGGCTAGAAGTATACAATAATTATATAATTTAATATTAATTTTTAACTGGATTCTTATAGGAGGTTGCATAAGATTTAATTTTCTTTTTCAGATTAATTGTTACTTTGAAGAAGATAACAAAAAAGATTTTCCTGTTAGTCAAGAGACACTTCTGAATATAATATCCCATTTGAGAGAAAACTTTAACTTAGACGAATCAAAATCTTCGTTGCTAAATGCTCACACAATTCATGAGTTTATTCTAGAAAAATACCCAAGCTTTAGATTTGAAAATGGGACAGTGGAACCTATCAATGAGGAGGAAATGTATATGGCTGCTTCACTTTTATTGTTTTTCGTCTGTGTCAATTCGAAAGATGTGGACATTAAAAGTGCAATGTGTAATAAGTTAATACCAGACGATCAAAAAACTATATTGAAGTTTACAAAATGTCTTATGGTGTGTACTAACATCTCATCTATGGATGTATTGACAGCTATTGCAGGTTTGTTTAAATCTCTTTGACTTCACAAGGCAGTATTTCCAGGATTTTATATAGCCATGTTATATTTTTGAAACTTTTATTTAACCTTATTGGTAATTTACCTTTTGATTAATTTTTAGAGGCCTGCGGGCAGGATATAGCTGCAGCAGAACAGTTTACTGTTCCAGAAACTCCTCCAGCTCTTCGCTCCTTACACAGTGAGGTAAGGAGATTGCAAGCTGCTTTGGATGCAGAGAGATTTGATAGGAATTATCTACAGGAAGAACTTGCAAGAACTCACTCAAAACTGGAAAAACTTTGTAAGTGTAATATAGCAGAATAAACACAAAAAAAATTTATAGTCGAATTTTCAATTTGATTAATTATTTGCAGTGAAAGACAAAGAGCAATACAAACAAGACATAGCAAATCTAAAGGCAAAAACATCAATGTGTTGTGGTCAAGAAAGTGATAAGGAGAAGGAGACTTCAAGTAATGACTCAGCTAAACTTTTAAAGCAATTGGAACAGACCGAAGAAAGATTGGTCAATGTACAGGAGCAGTTAGATGATGTCCAGTATGAGAAGAACATGTATAAGAATAAGGTAGTGATGAATATATTTAACTAATTAAAAATGAACTATCTGACCCGAGCTACTTCATCTGCTTAATGCTCCTCTCCTATGGATTGTTTCGTGATGTTAAATACCCTAGTCTTCCTTGATAAAAGCTATCTAACACTATAATATTAGTATAAATGAATGTCAATTTGATAATGAAATAATAAATTCTGATTTATTTTTCCAGCTCGAAGAATTGAAATCTGACCGTGACAAGTGGTTCACGTTAAGTGAACAAGAATCAACCAAAGTGTCTCAATTAGTTGAGGAATTGGAGAATGAGCGTCGTCATGTACACTCACTGCAGGAACTAGTAACTGAGTTACGACAACATAACAAACTGAATGCGGTTGATACCAGTCAGTTTGAGTGTGACGACGTGGATCTTAGTGCACATTCTCTGCCACATAATGCTTGTAAGCATATAAAAACTATTTAATATTACTGTATCCACATAATCCACTGTATTGACTGAATATTTTGTTTCAGCTGTGTGTAGTGAAGCATGTGCTAACGTAATTGAAGTCCAACTTAGTGAAGAGCGTGCTAAAATTGTACTACTCCAACAACAAATGCAAATGTTGCAGGTAAGTAATAATTTATTATAAAAATATTTAAATTATTATTTATAACATTTCAAAATAATATTAAACTATTACAGGATCAACTCAATTATATAACCACAAAATCTGAAGATGAAATCCAAAACTTAAAACAAATTATTTCTGACAAAGACACTGATATTTCTAATTTAAAACATCTAGTTAACAAAGAAGTTGCAGAAAATAACACTATGAAAACTTATTACGATAATGAAATTACAAAATTAAATAATGAGGTTAATGAATTAGAACAGCGATTATGTGATACTGGGGAGAATTCTAGAAGAATCATTGATACTAAAATGAAAGAAATCCAAATTTTACAAGAAGAAAAGCTGTCGCTTTTACACAGTTTATCAAATGAAATATCTAAATCAGAAAATGTCGTAAAAGACCTCAGAGCTAATATTGATGCAGAGAAAAGTTCTAAACTTAAGATGCGTGAAGAATATGAAAGGCAATTGATGAAATTAAACGAAAAAGTGTCAAATCGGAGTAATGAAATTGTAGAAATGCAAAATAAAATTTTTGAGAAAGGTGAAATGATAGAAAAGTTACAAGGTGACCTGCGAAAAGAAAAAGATGTAAGTGAGGAATGGTGCAGTAAATATAATAATGATGTGAGTAATTTGAACTCTCAATTGCAACTCTATAAAAATGATTTAAGTCAAAAAATTGATGAAATTGAAAAACTACGAAATCAAATAGCACAAAATGTGGCATATAATGATGCATTAAATAAAGATTTGCAACATGTAAAATTATGTCTTGATAAATCTAACGACGAAAACAAAATTTTAGAAGAATATAACGAGAAATTAAATATTGAACTTCAAAATCGTGACGCTAAAATAGAAAAGATTCAAAAAGATATTAAAAATCAAGAAATTATGAATAATGAAGAAATGAAAAAGCTGCAGTATAAAATAGACGAAATTAACGCTACTGTTGAAGCATTGCAGCATCAATTGGAAGATGAGATTGAGTACAAAGTATCAATACAAAATGAGCTTACTGAAGCAAAAGAGAAAAATGACATGTTGAAAGAGGAGAGAATCCAATTAAATACAGAATTAACCAAAATTAATGAGGAAAAAACTGATTTAGAGACTTTATTGGTCAAAGAAAAAGAAGTTATTACAAAACTAAAACAAGATTATGTTGAGCTAAATGAAAAATATGAACAATGTTGTAAAAAAATTGTAGAAAAGGAACAATTAATACAGTTAAAAGATAGTCAAATGCAGGAAGAACGCCATAAAATGGATGAAGTTGTAGATTCTATGAATACTAAATTAAATTCAGAAGCAGCTGCGAAAAATGATTTAGAAAATAAATATGAACTATTAAGAGAGCAGAAAGAAGAATTAGTTAAGACTCTTGATGAGAAAAATAACACAGTTTTTGAATTAGAAACAGAAGTTAGAAGATTATCTGATATTGTTGGAGACAAAGAAACAAGTAAGTATATTTGTAACTCATTTTTCTTTATTACTTTTATTTGTATTTATTATAAATGTTATATTTTTTATAATGTATTTCTTGCAGCCATAAAAAATCTAGAGAAAGATGTTGCTGACAAAATAAAAACACTTGAAAATGTACAAAAAGACTGTGATATTAAAACTACAAAACTTATATCTGATTTAAATGAAATGGGTAAACAACTGGCTAAAGTTAGCACAACATCCAATAATACAATAGAAGCTAACGAATTAGAAATAGAAAAGCTAAAACTAGATGTGGAAAACTTGCAAATGCTGTTACAAAATGAGCATGACAATATATTAGTTGTTGAAAAGGAAAAATCTGCTCTAATTCTGCAATTAAAAGAAATTAATGCATATAAAGATAAAATCGAAAAAGAATACATGAATAAGTGTGAGTTGCTAAATAGTGTTAGTAGCCAGCTCAATGAAGATATACTTATAAAGAATAAAGAAATTATTGAATTAAACAATAAAATTGACACATTAACAAAAGACAACATGGTTAAAATTGAAGGTAAGATTTGTATCCAATCTATTACATCTCTGAATGGTAATAATAATGGTATTACAATCGTTAATAATAAGTCAAGTATAATAGTTTTTTTTATATTTTGTTATAGAAATACAATCATTAAAATCTAATATTGAGCAGTCAGAACGTTTATCTAATGAAAAGGATGATATGATTAAAGATTTGATTTTAAAAATTGAAAACATGGAGCATTCTCTTATAGAATCTAAAAAAGAATATCAGGATGAGCTAAAAAAAATAATTGATAATAATTTGCAAGTAGTTGAAGCGTTAAAACAAGAAAATATTCAGCTACATTACACTATTGAAGAAGATAAAAGTACGCATGACGTATTAGTTAAAGAGAAGGAAAAAATTATAGAAACTCTCGAAAATGAAGTTAAAAACAAAATGGATAATATAAAATGCTTAGTTATAGACTTTGATAATGAAAAAGATATGTGGGGGAAACAAAAAGCTAATATGGAACAACATATTATGCAACTGACTGATAAAATGCAAAAGTCTTTACATAATTTAGAAAACAAAGAATTGGCCTTACTCAGTTTGGAAAACCAAATAAGAGACTTGACAGATGAGAGAAATAAATTAAAAATTGAAGTTGAAGTGTTGAGACAAACTTACTCAGAAAGTGCTCACAGTAATGATACTTTGAAAGATCATTTAATTAAAGAAAAGTATGCAAGAGATATTCTTGAGACTGAAAAGGAAAATTTAGTTAAGGAAAAGACTGATTTACTAGAAAGGATAGAGATTATACAAGATAATTTAAAAGATGTTGCATCTGAAAGGGTCTGTTTATTAAATGATAAAGCTATTTTAGTTCAACAACTAATGGAGGAAAAGTCTATTCTCAAAATAGCTGATGAGAGAAAGGAAGTTTTGTTAAAAGAAAAAATAAATATAGATGAAAAATTACAAGAAATACTAAAAGTTAAAAATGTCTTGGAGCACGAAAAAGAATGTCTCGCACAACAACTAGTAGATGAACGTCTTTCAAAGGAGTTGGCTGAAAGAGAAAAAGATAATATGACCCAGCTAACAACAGACTTAGAAGAGAAATTAAATGTGCAAATTAACTTAAAGACGGAATTAGAAGAAAAACATTATAATCTGATTAAAGAAATAGAATTACTAACAAATAATATTGAAAATGAAAAATGTAAGAACCTGGTTTTGGAAAAAGATATTTCTGATTTAAAAGATAAAATAAATTCATTACAAGAAGAAATGGAAAACTTACTAACTCATACTGATTCCTTAAAACATAATTTACTTGAAACAGAGAATACCAATAAACTATTAAATAATGAAATTGCAATGCTAAGCGAAGAAAAAGAAAAAATAACAGACTTATATAATAATATCAAATTAGATATTAGTAAAATTGAATCTGAAAAATTGGACTTAGAGGATAAAATACATCAAATTAATGAAACCTTTTCAACTGAAATAATTAATAAGCAAGATGAGATTACGAAGTTGTCTGTAGATTTCGATTCCTTAAAGTGTGATTACAAAAGTATGTGTTTTTTATTTAAACATAAATTGATGTACGTAAACTAAGTAAATACAACTTCTTTATTTATCTATTTCAGCTCTCAAAGAGAATAATGCAAAAATCAACAATGTTTTGGATTGTGGTTTGAATAAATTTTTCGAAAATATTAAGAGAGATGAAGTTTGTTTGCCGATCTTTGAAATGTATGAAGGTGGAACAGAAAATAGAAACATTGATGAAACTTGCAATATTCTTATTAAAATTATTAATGAATTAAGTTCAGAATTAGCTTTAAAAAGAAACTTAGAAAAAGCATTGAAAGATGAAGATGTGGTTATCAAAGATCTTTCAGAAAAGGTGAAACAAAAAGACTTACAGGTATATCAGCTTGAAGAGGACATTAGGGATCTTCAGAAACTTGTTGACGAATCTAAGTCAGGTGGGTATTTCATGGTATTTCATTTCATGTTTGACGTTAACTAAATACTAATGTTACCTGTTTAAATAAAAATAATATGATTTGTTATGTCTTCTCTTAACTTAAATTATTTCTTTTTTTAGAATCCTCTAAACAAAACCAGACCTTCATTACATTACTAGAAACAAAAACAAACGAGATCCAACATTTAAAACATGAAAACGAATCTTTGAATCATGAACTAAACGACCTAAAAGTACAATTAGATGTAAAGGTACATTCATTGAAAGACAAACTGGTGGATAACGAGAATTTAACTGATAAATTGAAAAGAACTTACGAATGTCAAATTGATAATCTAAATATGATGATATCGAAATTAACAAATTATCTGAAAGAAAAGAGTACAGAGTTAGAGTCTTTGAGGAATGAAAAGGCTAAATTGCAAAATACAATAGAAGAAAATATTGCTGGTATGTATATAATGTATTTTTAGAAGTTTTGTAGTTGGAAAGATCTACTGTACTAACATTTCACTTTGCAAAAAATGTTAAACCGATAGACTTCAATATTATCTTTAAGAATTTAAATATCCTCTTAATTGCAGCAATAACATCTTTAGAAGATGAATTAAAGACACAAAAACTAAATCAAGAAAAACTAATTACCGATTTCGAATCAGAAAGAGTAATGCTTAAAAATATGGTGACAGTCACTGAAACAGTCATGGAAGATCAAAAAGTGAGTTTAAATAACATTATATCAGAACATATTAGAGTTAATGAAAATCTTCAAACTGAAATAAAGAAGGCAAAAGAATTAAATAATAATGAAAAAACTAATTTTGATTCGAAGTTGAAAGAAAGAGATGTAGCATTTGAGGATTTAAATACAAAACTAATTCATTTACAAAAAGAAAGTAATGATATACAAAAAGAACTTGCGTCACAGAATGAACTGTATGAAAAAAGAGTTTTAAAGTTAGAAGAGAATGTTTCTGAGAAATGTCAAGAAATTGAGAAATTATTATTTGAAAATAAGGAGTTAATGGAAAAGATAAAGTTGCATGAAGAAAGTAAGTAAAAAGTTTTAAAATTAATCTTTATTAATTAAAATTAAATCAATTTTTAATTACAATCCTAATGTAATTTTTTATTCTAGATATTGTTTTGTTGGAAAAGAAAAATGATGAATTAAAAATTAAGAATGATACTAATGAAGTAGAATTTGGTGATAAATTGAAAAAAATGCAAGATGATTTAGACAAAAATACTGTTTTACATGAAAAACTACACAAATCTGAACAAAAAGTAATAACATTGGAAGAAGAAAAGAAATGTGTTGATAGAGAACGAGCAGAATGTTTAATTAAAATTGCCGAATTAAATGAAGCCATGGAAAAGCTTATGGACGAAAATAAAATGTTAAAGGACATGAAGAACGAACACATGCAATTACTTAAATTGGCAGATGAAAAAGATTTAGGTAAAATATCAACTTTTTATTTCGGCGTTGCTTGGTTTTTGGTTACATTAGTTATAATTATAAATTAAAATGTGGTTTCAGACATTGCTAAACTGGAAAAACGTCTAGAATTTGAATTAGCCCAACAAAGCGAGAAACATGCAAAGGAAAAACTTAATTTAGTAAATAAATGTTCAATCTTAGAAGAATTTCAACATAAAGCTGAAGTAGAACTTGAAAATCGACAGAAAGAAATAAACTCTCTGCAAGAAGAAATGAAAGTGTTAACATTAAAACATGATAAGGATATTGTTTACAAAGATGGACTTATAACTGAAATAAAGAAAGAAAAGGATACAATATTGAATGAATTAAACAAAGAAAAATCTGATATAGATGAAGTTAAAAACGAATTACATTCAAAGAAAGTTGAAGTAATTACATTAAAAAATATGTTAGAAGAAAGAAAAAAAGGAGATGACATTATTTCTATTTTAAGGAAAGAAAATGAAGAATTAGTGAAAGCTGTTGGACAAAGAGAGACATGTAGGTGTTCTTTTAGTTTTTCTCATACCCCATGAGACTAAATAAGGGGTTAAATCTTTAATCATATTTTATAGTGATTTTAAATTACGTTTTATTTACAGTTGCTGTCGTCAGTCAAGAAAGAACAAGTACTAAATACTCTGGACAAGGCGAAAAAGACCGAGACCTACATCATCAGGTAGATAACACTTCTACAGATACACATTCTTCTATGGAGAGTTATAAAACTATTACTGATTTAGAAAAAATAATTCAAGACAAAAATAGGTCTATAACCACTCTACAAAGTGACATTACCTTCCTCAAAACCATTATTGCAGAATCTGAAAATAATCTTATGGATGTTTCTAAAGACTTAGAAATAAGTAAGGAAAACTGTATACAATTATCAAATCAATTAAAGAAAATTGTTCATCAGAAGAATGAAGAGATTGCTGAACTGAAAAAGCAAGTAACTAAAATGAGTGCAACAGAAAATAGAGCCAGCCAAATAATCAAAGTATCTGCTAAATACCAAGCTATTATTCTAAAACGTATCGCTGAAATAAAATCTAATACCGTCCTAAAAGAATTAACCAACTTCGGTAATACAAACGAAAACGATATCCGAAAAAGTTTATCTGCAGGCACCATTACTATGGAAGATTTGGAGAACTTTCTGGAAACGACTGAAAGACACATTCGACGCTGCTCGGATAAGCAAATTGTTTTACAAAAGGAACGAGATCGTCTATCTGAAATTAATAGAATTAATGAAACCGAAATCATTAACATACGGAAGTTCTTATCAGAGTTGTCCGTTAGCATGAAAACATTTAATTCTGTGAAAGAGTTGTACACACAGAAGTTGAGTAAAGTCGTGTCAGTACAACGCACAGTCAGACGAGAGATTCTAAACTTAGACGGACACATAACCGATGCAACAATGTGTAAATTAGAAAGAGCTTACGCAGCCATAATGCAGGATTTATCAGAATGTTCTATGAATTTGGAAAGATGGGTCGAGAGGTGTATAACCAGAACTGTATCGCCTGAGAAAATAAAACAAGCATTCACAAGCGATTCGGATCGCGTCTCTTTAGCCACTGGAAGTTTCCAGAATGCCGGATTAGATGTTCAAATAGAAGAGCTTTACAAATCCTTTGAGAAACTTCTAGAAGATATCTCTAAAGCTCAAAAAGATGGTGCTAAGGATCCCAAAGACGTTACGTTAATGGAAGTCCGAGCTGAATACGAAGATAAATTAAACAGGATGAAAGCGCAAATGGTCAGTATACTCCCCATACTACTTTTGATACTTGCTTATCAAGTAGTATGGTGGTTCTACTTATGGATCGGTGATTCTTGATACTTGGTGTGGCTTGTTAAGTTTTGTTGAATAAATTATGTTTTAATGGATACTTGTTGTTTTATTTATAGTTTCGAGTGTTCATTAAAACATTATAGCAAACGAAAAGGTAATTAGTTTTGTTATATGTATGACGCATGCGCATGTATAACGCGAATGATTTATCGCTTTCTTAACAATTTTTAAAATAGAAAAATAAAAAAATATCCATTATTTTATAACATTTTTTAATTAATTATTACAATATTTTGTTTTTCAGAAACAAATCTACAAAGAACAGATAGGCATGTTTAAAGAAAAGCAAAAGAAAGATGTAGCGGAATTGGAAATGGAGTTGCAGAGAGCGCAAGAGAAGTTGCGTGAATACGAGAGTCATATAAAAAGCTTGACGACTGAATTATGGAATGTCGGAGAGAAGTTCCTGATGAAGAAGGATGAGGCGGAGTGGTTGAGACGGAAACAAAGATGTGACTCGCTTATGTCTTTGCAGCATGTCCACTCGGTATTTATACAATATCTATATATATATATTCTTCTTATTTCTCAAGTTATTTAATTTAAAAATCCATATACAAACATAATGTTTCATTACTTTTATATATACTCATAAAGTCACATGTAGTCATATGTTTTATATTTATAATGTTATTTATATTCTAGTCTGGTCTCGTCCCTCCGCAAGAGCAGCCCTCTCGTCCCTCAGACACGCACTCGCTGCGCTCCCTACCTGTTACTAATAGTAACCAGAAAGGTGAGTTCATTTATGTTTAATGGATAACATAGTTATCGTGGCTTTGTTACAATAAACTAATTTTATCGTTTCTTTTTATTGTATACTAGTCAGACTTGCAGTAACACAACTAATTTTGTAATTATAATACCTTTGACCTAGAAAAATCTGTTCCTGTGGGATAGTAGTGGATAGACAGCCATAAGGATTTGAATTTAATTGTGTACACAAATCATTTGTAACCCGATTAGATAAAAAGAATATTTTTTTCTTAAGAAGTTTCTGTGAGATAATAAATTGTAACTAAATCTTTCTTACTTAAAAGATATTGAAGAAAATGTAGTCTTTGTAACACTAATAGCCAGATTAATTATATTTACTATTTGTATATGTTTGTTAGTATGATTATATGTTATTAAAATTGGACGACATAGTTGTATCGCTCCAAATGTGACTTAATATGTTAAATTTAATTCGGGTTACAATATTTTGTCAAACAATAATTTACAATTAAACAGAAGGCCGTACTCTACACATGTCAGACGAAGAAGGCGAAGTGTTCGACAACCGTTGGCTGAAGGAGCTGGCGACTCCTCGGCGAGAGCGTGAAGTGCCCCCTGGACACAGGATATCGGAACTAAGATGGCGGAACTCGTTATGTCCCCCTCATTTAAAGAGTTCATATCCGGCCGAGACGCAGTTTGCACCGGCTGTACAGGAAGAAGATATAAAGGTATCTCTATCTACCATGTTTTACTGCATTTCTGATTTAACCTCAAAACCGTTGAAAATAAAACTATATCCGACCGCCAAGTGTCTTGACTCGTTCCAGTCGAGCCGCATGTGGGCCCCTCTCTCATCCTATTAATGCTGCGGTCCCAGTGAACACCGGGTTCATGCTCAGGGTCTACCGAAGCCGTAGCATTCTTCTCTTTGCTCCACCTCCTCACTATCTTCGAGGTAACGCATCGGCAAAACAAGAGATACTCTCTAGTTTATCCCTCATCTATCATTATAAAAACTTATCATTAGCAAAAGTTATTAAGAGGGGATGAATATAATACTCAAGCCACTGGCTGGTGTGTGTGACGCATTGGAATTACCTCTCTTTATCATCACAATTTTTATTTATATCTCATCTATACCTTTTTTAAACATGTTAAGTTGTTTATGCTGAAAATTCAAATTACTCGTTGACGAAAATAATTTAAGGTAGTTTGTGTATATTTAAAAAAAAACAATCTGACTTTTTAATAAAATTTAGTTCAGTGTAATATCTTACATTATTTTTTACAATATTACATCCAAGTCTTGTCCTTAAAGATACGTCTGCATGTGTTATTTAGTATGTCTAATAACTCTATGAGAAAAAATAAACGGTCCATAAAAGATCACTCTTCTGTTGATACCTCGGACTTAGCTGCGTTTCCATCAGAGATGAGCGAGGATGTGTGTGTTTAGAACTAGATTCTATTGGTTCTTAACAAACACAATTTTTTAAATATAATATGATAAATATTAATAACAAACATGAATAACACAAAATAAGTTGTGTTAAACCTGTTGGTCTATTTTGTAGATTAAATTTAAAGAATATATATATGTCGGAAACTAAAATAAGGATATAGATGGATGGCCTATCTCAAAAGCTATATGGGCGCAATACGGTCAGGATATAACTAAACGTAAAGTTACGTAAAGTAAAGTTATGATCTCTTACTATTCTGACAGGAACCCAAGCAGTGCCTTGGACTTGTGACCAAGGTGTAGGCTTAAGGGCGTCCTTTAAGTGATCACAACACTCGCCTCCACTACTTAGTTTCACTGTTTAATCCTAAGATTAAACTAACATTAGCCTAACCTAACACAAGGCTAACCTAACCTAACTCACCTCCGACATATATATATTTGCAATTCCATTTCATTAATTCTTATTTTGTATAAGACCAAAGACAATGAAATATTAATATCAATTGTCTATGTTTGTTTTCTGTTGCTATAGCAATACACTTAACTCACCGGGAAAACTCATGCAGAACTTTATACAAAGACTACAATTGTCTGACGCTTTCAAGTACAAGTTATTCTTAAATTTTTTATTGGAATAAAATAAATATATATTTTTAATATAATTATCAGCAACTTTAATAAAATATTTTTAATAAAATTCTTAAGTGGTATTAAAATAAATTCTAGAATCAACCATTTTTCATGAATTAAATAATAATTTTATTATTACGTCATCATTTTACATAATCCATTTATAGCCTCTGAGATAACTTTTATCTTTAATTGTTATTTGCAGTGCATCAACATGTCTGTCGGAGGTCGACAAAGGAAGGAGGTCGGTATAACGGCGTACAAGAAGCCCGGGCCGCCCACGCCGAGCAAGCAGGCTGGCAGATTATCCGCTACGGTAACAAAATATTACTTATTATATAGAGAAATAGCTTTAAAATGTTTTGTTTCGTATTTAACGATCTCCGTTACTTTCGATTTTGTACTTATAGTAAAAAATATGAAATAAAAACTTTTATGATAAAATTAGAGAATAATCTTGATTATGATTGTTTATTTTCTTCAATTAATAATTTTAATGTTACTTTACTTTCCAGGATTCTGAGCTACGTGAATCTCTTCGTGTGGAAGTCGACCCTTCAGCCAGCAGGAAAACCAGTACTCCCTCACGGATTCGATCGCTGTTCAGATCCAATAAGAATGATACCACAGAAGTAAGTTGATAACGTAAAACTGCTTCTTTACGAGATATTCAGGCTGTCAGCTGTAATTTTTTTATGTCAGCCCTATTGTACCCTATTCTAACAAATTAAAAACATTAAAAGCTTCAATCAAGTTCTAAGGAAAAAGGTTTAAACAGCTTGCATGCTTTACCAGAATACGGAGTTTTTAATATACTATGAAAACCCTATGTATTCAAACGATGTTTTTAATAAATGCACTTCTCAAAGACACCAACAAATGGTGAGCATCGTCTACTCTGTGGCAAAAATCACAGATCAGAGATTGCACTTGTTTCGAGCTTACTCTATATAAGGTAAAAAAAAAAGAATTGTATAATAACTTCCATTTAATATAATTGATTCGGAGTACATTAAACAAAATATGTTTTTTTAAATATTGTATTATTAATATAAGCAGTGATGGCCCAGTGGTTGAGACTTCAAGTCTTACTCGGGAGGTCCGAGGTTCGTCCCTGGGCACACACCTCTGACTCTTAGTTATGTGTGTTTTAATCAATTAAATATCACTTGCTTTAATGGTGAAGAAAACATCGTGAGGAAACCTGCACTCCTGCAAAGTTCTCTAAGGTGTGTGAAGTCTGCCAACCCGCACTGGGCCAGCGTGGTGGACTTTGGCCTAATACCCTCCTCATTCTGAGGCTACGGCTCAGCAGTGGGCCATTGAAGTGTTGTGATGATGATTATTAAAAAAGAATATTATGCTTTTAAAAAAAATTATTAAAAAAAATATAGAGGTATTTAATAAAGATAAAAACTATCCTATCTCTCAAGTTAACAAATTACACACAAGATCGATGTCAGTTAGAGTTCATCGCGGGTAAACATCGTGATATGTTTATCATGATGTTGGTAGAATTGATTTTACTTTCTTAAATGTTGGACAGCTGGTAAACATCAATTAAAATTATAAATACGCCGTCACGACAGAAAAATTATTATTACATCGCGAGTATTAATTACAATAATTTTTTTTTTCAGAGTACTCCTCGCAGCCGAAGACTAAGTAACATATTTAGAAAGAAGTAATTACCCACCTTGCCGTCTATTGGTCAATAAATTTTAATTATTTATTACTAGAATTGGAGTTTTTGTAAATAAAATCCCACATTTCTTTCAGCTTATTTATTTCATAGAAGTACACCACAAAATCACTATAGCACCAAACATTACATATAAAATGTACAAAATTGTGCCTGTTACTAGACCTAACGCAAACCACAGATTTTTATATGGCCGATAACTATTCCAGTTTATTAGAGTTGGCGATATGAAATCGATTAATCGAAAATTCGATATAATTAACCGAGAATCTATTTTTTAGAAATCTCCTTCCTATATATATATAGTAGATATAATGTAAGAAAATTTACAAAGTTTGCAACACTGCAAAAAACTTATTGTATTTCTATCAAAAGGCAGCGTTTTCAGAGAAGAACGAGGGATGTGTTTTTACAGAACACACTTTGACCGAGGCTCATTTACCTAATAAAACGATTCTATTGGTTCTTAACAATCACGTACTCGCTCATCTCTGGTGGAAACGCAGCCTATTAAAATTTTCTATCAGCATATAAAAATCTGTGTCATAAGGATTAACACGATATAGTAAAATTAGGCCAAAACTAAACAATTGTATCAGCAAATATGTAACGTGATTAAAATAGTTGAGTATTATTAAATGTTAAATCAAGTTATTAGAAAAAGATCAAAAATAGTGACATTTTAACTAATTAAAATTTAGACCTGTTTATTAGAGAAAGAGAGAAGGAATTATTTCATATAATTTATTAAAGCAGAACTCAAAAAATATTTAACAACTGCATGTTTTGTTGTCGATTGATCCTTATCTCTATTCTCTATGATTAAATGCTTTACGCTATTTCAAAAATAGTAATCTGTACAAATAATAAATATAAAAACGAATGATTATAACATAAATAAATGGAAAATAATCTCAATAGTTATTTTATATTTACATAATTAAATACATATAAGTATAACAAAAAAATTTATGCATTTGATTTTATTTACATTTTTCATAATGTACATAATCTTTCGAACCTAATCTACTCAATACTCATACAGCCGAAAGTAAATGGTTTGTATTTAAAATTGGAACATTTAAATTTTGGATTTGATTAATCGATTGGCGGCAATTCGCTTGACAACGACAATTTTTAAATCTATGTAATATGAAGTTAGTTACAAGTGACGTCGCAATAACGAATTTGAATGAAAATATCTCGCAGTTAACTTCAGTTTGATCTAACTTCGGAATGATCCAATTATTTGTGTAGAAACGCAGCCAACTTCAGTTTGATCTTTAACTAACTTCAGACCACTGAAAACAATGTTTGTTGGGAATCATATTATTCAGGTAATTATTGTGATATTAGAAATATTTTTGATATCTGGTAACAGAGCTTTAGAGATTTAATTATTTGACATAACCTAAATTAAATTAAAGAATGAAAAATTATGTACATTAAAAGAAATCTTAAAAATAGAATATTACAATGCTAGCAAACTTCACAAAACACTTTCTATTGTAACGCATTAACTATTGAATAATCACAAACCTAATCAAAACTAACATTTTCTTCACATCAAGATATTATTTCACATTAAAAAAAACGTTATATGACATAATTTAGGTTTAAATTGAATTTTATAAACAATGTCGTATACTATAAAGACATATTTTAATTTACAATCTGAGTACATTTTCATTTCAAAACTTGTCTGAATGTAGAAAACTACTTACTAAGCTCAAATAATAGTATAAAACATTGTTTAGATATTACATATTATTTTTGAGCGGTAATAAGTGTACGATTAGACATTTAAATATTTCCTTTAATACTACTAAACATTTTGTCATGCTAGCAACACTTATACTATTTATACTATCTTCAAACAAAAACATTAAATCATTTAAGGTCTATGAGATTACTATTAAATTTATATTAAAAAAAGGTGCGCAAAAGAACTTATTTTCGTCTATAATTATTATAAAAAACTGCTGCTGTATGTTTTCAACTTAAAAGCGTCCACTATACCATGACCGTGCTATGAACGTATCAGGAGCGGAAGGTAGCTGACCATACAATTACGTATCATGTGGGGAGCGGTCCGTGCATTGCACGCGACGGTGCAGCTCGGTGACGTCACGGTCTAGTGGATATAGTCTCATTGTTCATGTTATCAGTTAGTGTAGTTTCTTATGTGTGTACTAGATGGCGCTAGTTGACGATTGAATCGCGTGACGGTTTGTTATGTCATTATTAAGGTTGTTGAAACACTAAATACTTTAAGTGGTGTTAATGTTGTTCCTGTTACGATCATATGATACGTTGCAGTGGGCAGGGTTAAGAAATTTGTTTAACTACGATATGCAATACTTTTTCTAATTAATTAAATTGTGTATAAAAACTAAGCTAATTGTGATATAAATTAATAATAAAAATTATTTGTGTTTCCATACAATTTGAGTGCTATAGACACATTCCTTACATCTATTCAGAGGATATCGCGTTAAATTGTGACTAAAGTGGCAGTCAAGGTATTCTATCTATAAATAATTTATATAAATTAAATAGTTTAAATATTATGAGCGTAGACCATAGAGTATAATAAAAGGAGCAAAATATATTTTGTTTTGAAATTATTATACATTTGACAAAGTAATTGGATATTTTCTTCATAATATCAAGACAACACAAAGAACCTGAGAGAATATTTACGTTTTGTATGACTTCGTGAAAATAGTATTTTAATCATCTAATGCAATTTTGTGACCTTTTAGCTTTTGTGTAGGTTTATTATGAAGCTCCGTCTTCTAAATACTCTATAGGCTGAGGTTACAAGTACATGATCACTTATGACTACAATTATTAGGAGTTAAGTTTTCACTAAGTATAGAGCTGTACATTCGTATTTACTAATATTATGAATACTATGTACAAACAGTTGATCTATTTGCTAAATTATGTAGCTATTATGTCGTGTATTTTGATTAACTACCTACTACATGAAAGCTAATTAGTTTTTATTTAGCCGAGCTCGCCGCAACGAATTCAGCTTTCTAGGCTACTAGTCCCACGCGAGGAATATCGTCTGATTGCTAAAGGCAGGCGTGAGGGTTATGAGAACACCAGCGAGGCCAAAGCGGAGCTGCACGGACTCCTTTGGAGACTAAGCGAGACCGTTGTGTATCGAGTCTGAGGTATACGTCGGCCGTGGCTCCATCAACGCGATCTGACCACAAACGCTCAGCCAGAGCTGCTGTTCGAGGCCAAACTCTGGCATCTAAGCCTCCAGATTCTAACTGCTCTGTCCACTGACATGTAGCTCCACCTTCGACCCTCCACGCTTCCATTCCCGTTGCCAATGCCGGAAGCTCTTCGATCCAGGGTCTATGTTCATAAATTTGTTGCCACGATCGGTAAGGTCCGCAGTGGCCATCTGAACTATCTCGCCAGGAACCAAATCCGCAATCTAAGTACCAGGCGTCTACGTGAGATATGATAGATCGATATCCACCGTCTAATACGGCTCGAGATTCTGGCCATCTTGACGCTCCCCAGATTTGTATCCCGTAACGTTTCTTATCGAGTCGTTCTAGGTACGGAGTGTGTGTTAAACGAGAGGACCACAAAAGAGTCAAATCTGGTGCTTTGCCACCGTTAGCTTTTTCCAACGCAAGCATTGCACGCTTTGTAAAATCAAACCACAATTCCATGGGATCGGTATCATTAAAATACTGCGCCCAACAACGTTCTGATACTTCATCGCCGCCGAGATGGAATATATCGTCCACTCCCGTGAGTTCAATGATTTCTGCGTAAATCCGTTCCAGCAATGCGTATACATGTGGGTTCCGAGGGTTTAGTTGGCCGCATGGTGGTTCTCCGCAGTACGTGCTCCAAGGCTCTAATTCAACGCAATGTGCTAAGTTACCCAGACCAGCTACGGGACCCCAGGTCCAAGCTCTCCCCACGTGTGCAGGAGCGTCTATCTCGATCAACACTCTGATTCCACGTAGTCGAGCTTTTTTTACAATTGTTCGAACGTCTTCTGGAGTATACACCGCTCCTGGGCCATACGCTCCGTGTTGAGCTAACTGAGGAGCACTGTTTAATTTTAGAGGAAACGATTGGGAATCACTAACATGCCAGTGAAATGTGTTCAACTTACATGCTCCCATAGCGTCTATTGTGCGTAGAATATCACTTACAGGGAAAAAGTTCCTTGCCGTATCTAAGAGGAATCCGCGATATCGAAATTTAGGAGCATCTTCTATCGTAGCAGCTTCGAGAGCTAAAAGTGATCCTACGTAAGGGTCCAGCCAGACCAGCTGTGATAACGTTTCAAATCCATGGCGGGCTCCACAGAAAGAGTGTGCGGTAATATCGGCTAAGAGACCTTTTCCGCTAGGATGTAGCACTAATTTGTAACTTTCATCTGTGTCTTGTCGCATCCGTGGATCACCAGTACCATTGACAGAGACACGGACGAGCACGTCTCTTACTGCGCTATCTGATCTTCTATTTTCAATGCCGGCATTTCTTTCGAGTGATTTTAAATCATCGCGCATCAAACTAAAGGCATCGTTTAGATGATCTGTGACATCACGAGATGGAGATGCTAATACCTTTAAAGAAAAGCTGTTGGAGCGTACATGTACTGCGGCGGTGGCCAGGCTTACAGGACCAGTAGGTTGTGGCCAGAGCTGCGTAGAAGCGCATAGCATATTGCATGTTTGGAGGGATTGGAGTATATTTGTTTCAGATGCTAGAAGCCTCTCGCACCGATCGTTTCGACAAATCCATGACCACTGTGGCTCTGCACCCCTGAAAAGATAAATTTACGGATTTTGTTTCACTAAAATATCTTATTATAAATTAATGATTATTATTATTATGTATCTAAGAATGAAACTTACTTCGTATTATTAAAGGATTAATGTTTATCTGGTAGTGAGTAATATAACAGAGTAACCATAACTTATGTTTTTATTGGCATAATATATTATAAAATTTATTGTTTATCGAATAAACTTAAAAACTACTGGACTGATTTCAAAAATTATTTTGCCGTTAGAAAGCTACATTATCGCTATTATTACTAGAAAAAATTAGAGGTCATCAGAAGTTCTTACTAAAACCAACCCAAGGTGCAAAAAAAATTAGCCAAAAAATGTCTTTCACCGCATGCGCTGCAGAAAGTATTGATGATAGAACAAAAAAATGTTCTAAAATATTATAGAACGTATCAATATCTACAAAAAACTTCGCGAGACCATATGTCCAACTATTGTATTTATGTCACTATAACTTCTTTTTTACATTTTAAAAGTTGATAGAAATGCCTACCAAAATCAGACCATGTTTTCCATACCTTTGACAGTACCGCTAGTAAAAAGTAGTATAAATATACTTACGTATATATTGAATGCAAAGGTCTATTAGCGGAGTTGTCAGACTGTTGTCGCCAGTAGAGGACAGCAGCAGCAGTGCACGCCGCTGCGGCTAGGAGCAACAGGGCTCGTTTAAGCCGCCCTACTCTGGAGAAGTGCGAAGAGGCGCTCCGCCCTAGCGCTTCGCCCCAGGACTTCATCTCTTCAACGTCGTCTGATCACCTGAAGCAAGAAATATTCCGATTTTTAAAGTGTCATCATCAAGCAGCAAAATGATAAAGCAGTTGTCATAAGTCATATGTCATATACAGAATATCGTTTTAAAATTATTTATGTAGTTCTGAATTATTATTATATATTAAAGTTAATGTTAATTCCACAAAATGCATTACCTAGTCAAGAATTTGAAGACCTAATATAGGTTGTGAGTTTATAAAAGATACGAAAAAATACACGAAAAAGTAAGAAATAGTTCCGTTATTTCATCATCATTACGACCCGTCAATGGCCCACTGCTGAGCCGGGTCTCCTCCTCAGAGTGAGGAGGGTATTAGGCCATAATCCACCACGCTGGCCCAGTGCGGGTTGGCAGACTTCACACACCTTTGAGAACTTTTAGGGAACTCTTAGGAGTGCAGGTTTCCTCACGATGTTTTCCTTCACCGTTAAAGCAAGTGATATTTAATTGCTTAAAACACACATAACTAAGAGTCAGAGGTGTGTGCCCAGGATCGAACTCGGACCTCCCGAGTAAGACTTAAAGTCTCAACCACTGGGCCATCACTGCTTTTAACCCTTTATGAGGACAATAATATACAATAATTGTTATTTTTGAAGTCTGGAGAAGAATCACATAAATCGGATCATAAATCTCAGCGTATTCGCTGTACATACATAAAAAAGCTGACTCGACAAACGTTGTTTTGGAATATAAATTTGGAGTGGGTCACTCTTATCACTTAGGGGGATAAAAAATAGATAGTAGCCGATTCTCAGATCTACTGAATATGCATATAAAATTTCATAAAAATCGGTTGAGCCGTTTCGGAGGAGCATGGCAATAAACATTGTGACACGAGAATTTTATATAATAGATTAATCGATATCGAAATATGTACATATAACAATATTTTAAAGAAAAACCTTATATTTACCTAAATAAAACATTTCAGATGTCCTGAAAACCACTGAGTTGTGACTGTGACTTCAACGAAGTTTAATTATGGTGTAAATGTATTTTTTATGCTCGGTCTCGGATGATAACGCGTTATCCTTGTGATAATGATACTTACTACTTTATTATCATATTTGATAAAAACTCGTTCGACGGGTAAAGCCGAGGGATAGACGAGTTTTATGACCATTTAATGATTACAACCGAAATAACTTGACAGAAAATGCAATTTATTATAGCCCAGTTAACAACATCTACACTATTATATAAAGAGTTTGTATGTTTGTTGCGAATAGGCTCGAAAACTACTGAACCGATTATGAAAAATCTTTCACCGATAGAAAGCTACATCCTTTCCAGGTAACATGGGCCATGTGGTGTTGCCATAATTATTCTAATTAAAAAGATATGACCATTTAAAGGCCATAACATGGCCATTTTGTAAAGTGAAGGTTTTTTAGAACCACTGATCCGATATTAAAAATTCTTTCACTCAGAGAAGTCTATAGTTTTTCTGTGTCTCTTTCTTATATCGTCATTCTCTCTCCCACCTTTATCTCACTCTTTTATTATCTGTTACTTTTTTATCTTTCTATATTTTCTCTTTTTATCATTTTTGTCATTCTCGCTCCCCCTTATTTCAATTAATGAAAAGCTTACAGAGTGACTTCGTGGTACTTTTTATTTTATTCCAAGACTGTACAACCTCTGCTCTGATAGATTTGAGCCAGTTGTCAAATGGAACTCGCCTGGTGAAGATTATGGTTGTTAGTAATGTACGATATCGGTTCCACTACGGACACTACTACGCACAAATCGAATGGATAACTTTTTTTAAATCATCAATTATGCCTTACAAGTTATAAAATAAGACTTATTTTTACAAAATTGCTATTAAAAAAAATCAGGCGATCATTAAACACATATTGTTATCCCACGAGTTCTATTTTTCCGCGATAAAAAGTAGTCTATGTGTTCAGCCAGGTTATCAAGTATCTGTGCACCAAATTTCATTAAAAACCGTTCAGCCGTTTTAGTGAAAATCCAAATATTCGAACATACAAATCTTTGAGGTGACGTGTGACGTCACATCGTACAGAACGCTTTAGAATTGACATTTCATATTTTTAACATATCTATAATATTATGTTATATAAAACTAGAAAAAAAATAAATGGATACGTATTTTTTTATTTTTTGAAAATTATGAGCGGTTATGGTTCAATTCAATTTTGAAATTTAATATATTCTAAAAAAAGTAAACGTCAAATGACGTCATATATACGGTTGAATAGCGATATGTCTACTTTAACAAATAACGTAAAGATATTACCTTATTCCGCCGTATATGTGACGTCATCACATGTTTTAGTTTTTATTTTTTTTATCCGAAACGAATGAACAAAGGAATGAAATGAAAAAAGCGGCCAAGCGCGAATTGGACTCGTGCACGAATGATTCCGTACCAATATTTGGCAAAATAATCACGTTTCAGTCTTAAATATTTATTTTGTTTTAAGTATTTATTGTTATAGGGGCAACAGAAATACATTACTTGTGGAAATTTCAACTGTCTAGCTATCACACTTCATGAGATACAGCCTGGAGACAGACAGACGGACTGACGGACAGCGGAGTCTTAGTAATAATTGAAATATTTACTTCCTTAGTTATACGGGATTGATGATATTAATTGGGATTAAATTTTTTTTAAATGAAATAAAAATGATGCTTTTGCTTAATAAACGAAGGAACTCAAAAGGCGATACGAAGTGAGTTTGTCTCATACAATATTGTTTCATCCGCTATATTTTGGATAATTCACACTATATCGTTATAAATTATAGCTTAAGTATATGTTATTCTGATGTGTAAGCTATATTATTGTAAAGTTTCATCAAAATCTATTCAGTAGTTTTTGCGTGAAGGAGTAACAAACCTACATATATCCATACATTCTTACAAACTTTCGCGTTTATAATATTAGTAGGATTGATCTGCGATTCATTTCGCACCTGCTAGCAACACTGTTATTAGCGTTTGATTTGACGAGTATTTTCGTGGAATATTGACTTATCAATATGAGGGTATTTGATATATTTATTATCTTATTTAAATGTTAGAAAAGGTTGATTAAATGTTGCGTAACGAGCTCGAGCAGTATAGGTGAGAGTCTATACATCATACTCATAGCTCTCAAGTCAAGCGCACTCTATTTATTAAAAAACCGATTCTAAGCTTTGTTTTATATTATGTAGTGATAGTGAAGATGCGTTTTAACAAGAGACGAGTGAGGCTAAGTAAATGAAGCGATTCTATTGGTTTTTAACACAAAATTCTCGCTATATATCCTCGCTCATTTCTAGTAAAAGTTGGAAGTCCAATCTTCGAAATTAATTTCCAGTACGTAATAGAACTTCCATATAAACGAGCGTGCAACCAATCTGGCCAATACATCAACCTTTTAATAAGATTAAAATCTCGTAAGTTGTAAGTTTGAAGCAAAAATGTTCAATATTTCCGCACCATCACGAAGATCCGTAAAGGACGGGTAAAATTGGCATCGGTGATACAAGATATTGGTCTATTTCAGACAGACGCTAAAAGGCGCCCTAGATGCTTTTAGGTCACCCAGCTCGGCTGTCTTGCACCTTTTGATTTATAAACTCGCTACTTACGGTCTAATGTCTTTGGGAAAGAGTGCCGTCTTCAGGAATTTAGTGTGTATTTACGATAGGAGAAAGAATTTAAATAAGAGGAAAACGTTTTCTTTGATTTTAGAAGGTGTCTTCTATCTCTATCTACAGTTAGTTCTATGCTTGTCTGTGGCATAAAAAGGGATGGATTAAGAAAACATTAAGTATATTAATTTATTAAATTTCAAATTGATAAAGGAATAATATTATATCGGTTTCGGATAGTTTCAGTTACGGTTATTAGATTTTGAAAGTAAAATACAAATAGTTGACATTTATAAATGTAAATTTACTTGATTCCTAATTATATTAGACTTTGTCGTGTATGGCAACCTTTAACTAGAATCTATGGTTTAGTATTTTTGGTTATCTGTATCGCTCTCTTGTTCCGTGTCCGTCATGGTTGTAACATGTTCTAGTAATACGTACGATAAAGTCAAGTCCAGTATATATGCCTTTTAATTACACCGGTCAACACGGATTTTGAGTCTGGCAACAAAATGTCAAATTTTGATTTCTTT
This sequence comes from Limenitis camilla, assembly GCA_905147385.1. NCBI lineage: Eukaryota > Metazoa > Arthropoda > Insecta > Lepidoptera > Nymphalidae > Limenitis > Limenitis camilla. The sequence goes on from LR990242.1 coordinate 3,424,226, forward strand.
TACCTTACTTATAATGGGTAAAATAGGTTTTTTGAATAAAGTTTGCTTTTATAGAAATTTCGTTTTCATAGAAAATTTCATATTATTTCGACAAGTAAAGTCTGTATGCTATTCTGCGACTCAGTCATATACAAAAGTAGTTGCTACAGTTTGTAATAGACATACATACACTCAATACAGTAGAATGCGCGATTTGTCGCCATTTTGTTTTAAAGTATTACCAACTATTATTTTACTCTCCACTAAGAACTTTAAAACTTAATTATCAATATAAAACATACAATAGCAAACTTATTTCTTCATAAATTAAGTTTTTGGTTATTTTTCAATGTAAACACTCAGACAATAGTCATTAAATAACAGACACAAAAAAAAGTTTTTTTTTTGTTGACTTGTGTTATCGTGAGGTGACCAAGAGTCAACTAAGCAGGTCATCGACGAACCCCACTATCCACAAACACGAAAAATATAAACAATTATTAATAATTTATGCAATGAGTCATTTTTCTCTAAGTGCACACAAGTAGGGTTTTAAATGTAAAGTTAAATGCATCAGTTATATCGGATTCGATAACGGATATTTTTTATTTCAGATATCCGAAAGTATCGGTTACGGTTACGGAGCTCCATAACATCCCTATTTTATACTATTGGAATCGCCCCGTCTTCGTCTATCTGGTGAATTTTACCAGTTAAGACTCAACAAAAACTATTTTATCATCCCGCGGGAACTTTTTCTTTTTCTGGGATAAAAAGTAGTATATATGTTAATCCGGGTTATTAAGTATATTTGAGCCAAAATTCATTGAAATCGCTTCAGCAGTTTTTGTGTGATTAAGTAACAAATATTCGTAAGATTTTACATTTACTTTACACTTCCATATCAATATTTTGGTAATGTAAATATATAAATAATAATAGCATGAAATTCAGTCTAATTCAGCTGTAAAGGCAATGTAAATAAAAAGTACAGAAACAAATAAATAAATTTAAAAAAAAAATTGTAAAGTTATAGAGAGTAGACATGATGAATTCCTATTTAACATGTAAACACCGTTTTGGGTTACGAAATAACATTTTAACTATATAGTCGTATGTATTATAACTAGAGATGTGACTTGGAGAGGGAAAAATCGATTAATAAAAAGAAAAATCGATTACATTTTCTGTCTTTAAAATAAATCGATATTAACTTTATAATCGTTTTTTTTTTCTAACAATTCGAAGATTTTTTCATACATAATACTAAAATTACCCAGTTTATAATAACTAAAACAACAATCTTTTTAAAAACTGAAAAAAATAGGTTCAACTTAAATAATGACGAATAAAATTATTGCCACTAATTTTAAGTACTATTTTATATTTTATTCACACACAACGATTAATACAAACCAATGAAATAACTACCTATTAGTCTTAAAACCGAAATACAAAAGTTTTTATTTAAATGTTAAGTTTTGGTACGGGTGCCAGATTCGAATTCGGTCAATCATTTCATCTTTAGCGAAAATTCGTATACTGCATAAGAAATATATATTATGATTACTCGTGACCGTCAGCTGCGATTCCGTGGGTGGGGCGAGCAGTGGCAGCCTCCCAAACATGTAGAAAAAAAAAATTTACAGTCATTTCCTGGCTTCCGTACCATAAGACATGCAATACTTATTACGAAAGTCAATTTCCATCGCATCAGTAAATCAGGTCGTTGATACTAATCAGGTATTTAAAAAATTAATTTAATTTTCTGTATTTCAACGTATAAAACTTTTTTGATGCGGTTCTTTTTTGTTTGAAAGCAGATTTAATCGAGATGGTTCTTAGCTATAATTTGACAAGATCTAGTCAGCTGTTTGAAGACTAAATTGAGAGCTGCGTGACAATAATAATATATTGACAATAATAACAATCTTGTTACCATGGCAACACACTGACATTGCTTACACTGAGTACAGATGAAACGGTATTTCTCGATACCTTCCTTTCGATATTAAGTATCGAATAGAATCGAGTATCAAGCTCTGTTAAAGTATGTAACAGTATATATTTTATCTCTCATTGTTTTTTTTGCATTGTATTAATATCAACAATACAAAAAGATCGACTTAGAAAATAATATCGATTCTTCTAAATCGATGTTATGTGGGTATCGATACTTGATGACTATTAATTTAGTGTTTCTGTTAGTATACATAAGTATCAAAGTTTGTCGATGCAGTTTCAATACAAACACATATCTAAACACAAACTGTATATATATATAATTATATATGTATATAAAGACGAGTTGAACGACTCCTGTGCGTTGTATCCAACATTACAGCGGGAATGGCAGTCCATTTAATTCAATTTCTTTTCATTCACGGACATCTCATTATTCACATTTATTCATTCATTACGACAACGCAATTCAAAACACTGCAAACGAGATGTGCTTTTGTTCAACTTTTTGCTTTATAAAGGGAAATTTCAAATAATTTTACATGTTACTTTTTTGCTGTTTAGGGTTCCGTAGGAATCCTTGCTATTTATCGCTGTAGCTCTCGCTCTCATCTTATTACGACAGATATTTTTTAGTTTTTTTTTAATTTTTTTATACAGGCACAAACAGTTTATATAACACTTTAAAATTTAAAAAATAAAACAATTTTGCAAAACATACCTTTAAAAATCAAACAAACAGCAAAGAGGTGAACTATTACAGTATAAATTACTAAACTCAACTAAAATAACTATAATTACAGAAAAACTTACAAAAAATTCATAACAATAAAAACTAATAATAATAGATTATGAACTAAATAATTAAAAAAAAGCAGGTCTTTTAATTGTTTTCAATATCTGTGAAATCTATATATATAAAAAATGAATCCCTATTTCCCTTGGTCACGGCATCACGCGCAAACGGCTGGACCGATTTAGCTAATTTCTTATTTGTTGTGTCTGTTATTGTCAGGAGAAGGTTCTTATGTAAGAAATAATTAAGTAAATTGTGCGGAAAATTATTAAATTTGGGAAAACTTAACGACGATATAAACTTTTCTAATGTAATAGCGTTTGACGTAACTATCAGTCATTTGACAAATATTCATAGTTAAGACAGGACGACGTCTGTCGGGTCAGTTAGTTATTATTATAAATTTCACATATATATGTATAAATATGTTTAATTTTTTTATTTTTATTTCTTTGTAGGTTCCTGTCGCATAACCATCTCTACGTTTCACCGTGACTAACCCTAATGTAGTTACAGAAATTATCACTGAATCTTTGGCAATTTTTACCGCTCAGTCTCCCTCGATTTTTCTTCATTATACGCGACACTGGCAGAATGTTTTGTGCTTAAGCACATACAAAGCCATTAAAAAAAAAAATAATAATAATAAATTTCACGAACTAGCAAAAAAATGAATAACATTAACTTTATGAAATCACTTAAAAACTGCCTCTGAGGTTATTCCTGGTAGTGAAGTCGTGATCAAAAGTATTACTTACATTATAAGAAACGAATCCGTAACTATTTTGACAAACATTTAAAAACATTCTGGTTATTATGATGTAGGTTTGTAACTTATTAAATGTCCTAAACTTTTATATATAGGCAATCTTGACGATCTGGCGATATTAACTTAATGTAAGATCGCGCGTTCAGTTGTAATATTACATGAAAGTTAGGTGATTCCAATATGGCGGCGCTTCTACTACCGCCGCAAGCGATGCGATAGAATCCTTGAGGAAAGTATCGAATTCTTTATGTATTTATTTAACTCTTGATTAGTATGCGATACATGTACAAGAATATATACAATAAAGTTATATAAAAAAAACAGTGGCATAGAAAAGGCGGCCTTACGGCTTATTAGCCATCTCTTCCAGACTACCTTAAGGTTAGGAAAATTATTACGAGATGGGTATAGGGTGGTGCAACCTTGAACTACATACAAATAATTACAACCTAATAAATGAACATTTTTAATATATAAATACTATAAATATCATATATATCTCGGAGATTTTAATGACGAGAAGGAAGGAGGAGAGGGGGAATATTGGATAACACTACAAAGGTGATGATATTGAATGAACTATTGGGTAAACGCAACGTAGATACTGCTACTGAACTACTGACAGATAATCAAATATTCTGATCTCTTACAATTACGAGAGAAACAATCAAGGTGTAGACTAAAAGAGCTCTTTTAACAGAATTCCAACACTCGCCTCCACTGCTCAGGTTCTCTTTTAAATCCAAAGTTAAACTCGCATAAACCTAACCTAACATAAGACGTGGCTACTACATTGTAAGGTACTCACGTGACCTTAATCGGGCAGCACGAACACAACAGCACTACCCAGATATCCAATCCTTGAAAGACCTCGCGTAAGACTAAGACTACAGTCAGACTGTCGAGGGATTATAAAGAGTCGAGACTGTCAAAATGACGGAAGTGACTACTAGTTCTGGTGTAGATATGGTACTTTGGTACGGAACCATATTGGAGGAAATACTCGTACTTACCCAACTTTTTGTTTTGTAAATTTGAAATAATTTTCTGTTAAAACCTGTTGTTTGTTTAAGGTGTTGTTGCAACTCGTACACTATTGCTTTAAGCGTACATTTTGTCGCCTTTATGAGAATAAAGAACGTTTGTGGAGCAATCTCTGTTTATTTAACTTTAATTCTTGGCTAGCAAATACTTTCTAGAATTAGAACTAATCTAGTCAACAGATTAAAAGCTTAATAAGAAATAAAAAAAATAGACAAATGACGTAAAATTATTTTACACTTTTTGGAACGAAGTTCCTTATGGGACGATGCGGAGGTACCCTAATCGGGAAAAAACGTCCGTAACGTAGTTATTGCCCCCCCTTCCCCCCCCCCCCCCCCCCTACCTACCTACACAGTAATAGGACATTTCAACTTTGATTATGAAAAACAAACTTCACCCTAAACAAATGTAGATTTTAAAATTTCAATGTCAACACTTTTATTGTTTAATCGAATAGGCAAAGGTATTACACCGTACAGCCTTGTCTTAGAGATAAAAGAAAATTGTGTAATGTTACGTATATTAAACACATTATTTCTATTTTTATTCCATAACGGAAAGGCAAAGGTATTACACCGTACAGCCTTGTCATAGACATAAGAAAATGTGTGTAATGGTAACGTACATTGGACATATTTTAATTCTCTGTTTTTATTTAATTGAAAATGCAAAGGTATTACACCGTACAGCCTTGTCATGGAGATAAGAAAATGTGTGTAATGGTAACGTACATTGGACATATTTTAATTCTCTGTTTTTATTTAATTGAAAAGGCAAAGGTATTACACCGTACAGCCTTGTCATAGAGATAAGGAAATGTGTGTTATGGTAACGTACATTGGACACATTCTATTTCTCTGTTTTTATTTAATCGAAAAGGCAAAGGTATTACACCGTACAGCCTTGTCATAGAGATAAGGAAATGTGTGTAATGGTAACGTAAATTGGACACATTTTAATTCTCTGAATTTATTTAATCGAAAAGGCAAAGGTATTACACTGTACAGCCTTGTCATAGAGATAAGAAAATGTGTGTAATGTAGACGTACATTGGACACATTTTATTATTTTTATCAATAAAAAAATCATAATAAAAAATGTATACCCGAATAATTATTTTCTTTATACCTCGAATAGAACTTATAATTAATATTTTTATAATAAGGAACTTCGTTCCCATGCGGTGTCCCACGGCATCGCGCGTTTTTTTTTGTTTTCTATTGTTTGTATAGAACCATGGTAAAGATTTGTAAATATTTTCTATTTACACATATCTTTCATGCGACTGCATGCTCTATTATCTTATTATAAACTAGCCGAACCGCGCGCTTTCGTTCGTGTGTTCCTCCGCTCCTATGGGTCATAGCGAAATGTAGAATAGTCTAAGTTACTCTTTGTTACATCAGCTATCTGCCAGTGTAAGACCCGTCAAAATCGGTCCAACCGTTTCAGAGATTAGCCGGAACAAACAGACAGACAAAAATAGTTAAAAAAATGTTGTTTTGTATACAATCGAATCGTCATCGATATCTATGGCGTTGAAGAAGACCCTTTATATGCTTTCGACGGTCTGACAGCAGTTTTACTCTTGCGCGGTCTCTCAAGGAGTGAAGTAGTCTCTGGATAGTGCTAGTGAAGTGTTAGGTGCAGTATTGTGCTGGACGTGCTGTCCGATTAAGGTCACGTGAGTACCTTACATGTTATTACTTAAATGAATTCTTTAAGCCTACACCTTGGTTACAAGTCCAAGACACTGTTTAGGTTCTTTTCGTAATTGTAAGAGATCATAATGTTTAGTTATTTATCGGTTCAGTGGCAGTATCTACGTTGCAGTCTATTCAATATCATCACCCCTTGTAGTGTTCTTCAATATTCCCCCTCTCCTCCTTCCTTCTCATCATTAAAACCCCCGACATGAATGTATGGATAATAGTGCATTTTTTTTTCTACTAAAAGCGAAGCGGAGACTATATAAATTTTTTTACTATACCACAGGCATTCTAAATCCAAAATGGTGGACTTACAAAGATGACGAACTAATTGAAACTTTGTTAAAGAAATTAGCAAATAGAAATAGGACAAGTTTTTACTTTATTTTAGGTACCTAATCTTAATTAATCCTTTAATATAAACTTCTAAATTGGGTTAAAAAAATTGAGAAATTACTTTTTGAATTCATATCAAATCCATGTTCATAATTGGTTTAATATTACTGATGGCGATTCTTTACGAAAAAGATTGATTTTTAAATCGATTCGAATCGCTACCCTATGAATCGATTCACAAAAAAATTGAGACCAAAAAGACCGATTCATCAAAAACCGATCTTTTTGTCGAGTTTGCATTTAGAATGTAAATATTGTTCCTCCAAAAAAAAAGATCATCCTCGTCCACGGGTACTTAGATCGAGGTAAAGCGTAATTGTTTTTTGTTCCCGCTGAGGTGAAGAGAAAAAAAAGGTAAAAAAGTCACCAAAAATTATTTCATAAAATCGGCAGCCATTCAGTCGATTTTTAGAAATATAACAGAAAAAAATTTCTAAGGTAAAATATCGATTTAAAAGATCTTTTTTTTTGGTCCGAAAAAACGATTCTCCGTTTAATCGTTAATCGTGTCGTTCAGTTTGATAGAGATGTTACAACTTGATGTAAATGGGAATACATAAAATATGAAATCTAAAAAGGTCAGGTCTTAAAAAAATTTATTGCGATACCTGACTTTATTAGACACACCCAAATACTATTTAGGTTCTTGATTTATATCTTTACATTTATAAATATAAATGAAAATTTTGGACCCCATCATTTATCTGTCTATTTTTTTTCTCAGACAAAATTGACATTACCTGTGTAGTCAGGTTTTTGAAATTCCTAATTACATAGTGATGTACTCACCATCAGGAAACGTTATCCATTTTAATAAGTTTTTTATATAAAACAATTAATATAGATACGAGTATAAATAATGTGAACCACAATGTTTTAATTACTTAATAAAGTTTTTTGCCTTATTTACGGAAAAACATATCAATTTTTTTTAATGAATGAATATCTAAATAAAAAAAGAAGTACAAGCTTAACAATAGAGAAAGCTCCTTTTTTCCTGTCAACAGATTTCAATCCTAGAAAAGAACAGAACGTACAGGATTCCATATAAGTAAAAGGGACGGAGCTACATCATAAACTGACTATTCGCCAATCACGTTAATAACTGTGTTGTTAGTAATTAAAAACTTGCCGTCAGTTTCTATAATTGTTTATTTTTATGATTAACTACAAAGACTACCTATTAAAAAATGTATATGGCAACACTACATATCCTACGTCACTCGGGAATAGTGTAGTTTTCTATCAGTGTTTTAAAATCGGATCCGTAGCAACAAAAAAGCTATATTCTAATAATTTCTAATAATTTAAAAATGTATATGGCAACACTACACTACAATAAACTACAGACTTTTTAATAAATAAAAAATGTATATGGCAACTCTACATACCCTACGTCACTCAGGAATAGTGTTAGCGGTAAAAGAGTTATTAAAATTGGTTCTGTAGTTCCAGAGAAAACATTTACTTTACAAAATGGCCACGTTATGGCCTTTAAATGGTGATATCTTTTTAATTACAATATTTATGGCAACACCACATACCTTATGTTACCCGGAAAGGATGTAGTTTTCTATCGGTGAAAGAATTTTCAGTAGTATTCATTCAATCAATCATTCATTCATTGATAGAAACATTATATATAATAACGTCAAACGAGAAACCAAACACCACAGATTCGCTTTCACAGATAAAGAATGTGGAGCGTAAAGTTATTTTTGAAAATTCTTCTTTTAAGGAATCATAGATTATGCAGTGAGGGGGGAGAAGGGCCGCGGGGCGTCACCAAGTTCCGCGACTATGAAGTTGAACCCTAAGCTTGAATGCAATATTGAGCGCGCTTATCCAGGTCAAGCTACACTAAATTTTCATCCACTTTAATCCTGTTACTTATGAAATTGTTATGTCACAGACTTCGCTGACACAGGACTCTATTTTATTTAATAACATTTATCTCGCTCTCAGAAATTGAATTTGAAGGTTATTAACTTAATGAAACTTAAAAAAAAACAATTATGAAGATCAGGATATTTTTTAGAAAATTTCAGAATTAGTGATACAATTATTAAAGTTAAAAGATATGTACATGATTAAATCGAGTAATTTCCCCAACATTGGGAATACTGAAATTATTAATTACACCACAAAAGAAATATATGTACAATAGGCGGCCTTATCGCTCAGAGCGATCTCTTCCAGGCAACCTTGCGGTGGAGGAATCATTAATAAAAAAAAAAAAGAAACGGTAGGCGCACTCATTAAAAATAATAACCAAATCAAACACTTCAACTTAAATATACATTCATAAACAATATATATATATATATATATTAATACATACACTACATACATAAACATAATATGCCTACATATATACATACATACACTACATGGATAAATACAATATGCCTACATATATACATACATACATACACTACAAGTATAAATACGATGTACTTACATATAAACATACATATATTTATTAGATAAATATTGTTAAAATGATAACTTTACCAATAAAAAAAAAATTACAACAAAATTTACAACAGCTTAGATCGATAAATAATATAATTTTAATTGGTCTTTGAAACAAAATTAAAAAAAAAACAATAAAAACAATCAGAAATGTCAAAATCAATTTTGGCGGGAAGCGCACAGCGAGCAAATAGTGTAGTGACGACTTTTATGAAAATAGCCATTTTTTTTTAAATTACAGTATTAAATCATGTAAGTGGTAAAATCTAAGAAATAAGTACAGAGTTTGTGGAGACGAATAATAATACTTTACAAATTCATTTATAATAGTGGTCGCCTTGTGGTTGAAATTCCATCATAATTAATTTAAATTACTTTAACAATAAACAAAAGAGTATATATATGCGTGTGTTTCAAATACATGGTAGTGCATAATTTAAAAAAAAAAATTAGCAGCACTCCTTCTCTATATAAACAACTAGAGGGCTGCCCTCGCTTCGCTCCGGGTATTTAAAGCAATATTATAATTGATGTCCTTAAATTGTCACTGTATAATTGTGTAGTTTTTATTATTTGAAAAATTAGAGAGAGAAGCAAAAGTTATAAAAAGAAAAATAATAGAAACTAAAATAAAAGAAAAGCGACAAATGATAAAAGAGGGAGGACAGAGCAGAACTAAAATTGAATGGGTAAAGGAGAGAGAGAAAGAGAGAAATTATTGAAAGAAAGAAAGTGAAAAGAGGCTAATCATTCTGAACAGATAAAATAAAAATTAAAGTGAGAAAAAAGAGAGAGGATGAGAGACAATGATAGTATTATAAGAGAAAGAGAGACGGAAATACTACAGACTTCTCTCAGTGAAAGAATTTAAATAATCGGATCTGTAGCAACAAAATGACCATATTCTATTAATTAAAAAATGTATATGGCAACACTAAATCACTCACGAATAGTGTAGTTTTCTATCACTGAAAGAATTTTAAAAATCGGATTAGTAACAACAAAATGACCATATTCTATTAATTAAAAAATGTATATGGCAACACTAAATCACCTTTGTCACTCACGAATAGTGTAGTTTTCTATCAGTGAAAAAATTTTTTAAATCGGATTTGTAGTTCCTGAGAAACTCTTCAATTTACAAAATGGCCACCTTATGGCACTTAAATGGCCATATATTTTTATTTAGAGTATTTATGGCAAGACCACATAGCCTATGTTACCCAGAAAGGATGTAGCTTTCTATCGGTGAAAGAATTTTCAAAATCGGTTCAGTACTTTTAGAGCCTATTCGCAACAAACATACAAACAATCAAATCTTTCCTCTTTATATAATAGTATAGATATAGATGAGGGGTTTACTTATAAAAGTATTAAATCAATTAGTTAGCAGTGTTTTGTATCCTTCTGTCAAATACATATAAAGCAATAGATCTTAATTAGACATTGATTATTATCACAGTTTATAAGTAAGGGCGTAAGTGTGGGCATGCTCCTCCGTCCACGCAATTTTCGTAAAAAAGGGTATAAAGTTTTTGCTTTACGTATTAATATATAGACACAAAATAATGATAAAAACACGCCAGTTGCTTAGGTTATTAACAGACAAACATTGTACGCGTAGTATAAATGACGTGGTTCAGTTTCATAGGTCAGTAGGAATGACGTGTGGGTTGTCATATGGGGTTATCTCCAGGGAACCAACACATGGTACGAGTACGAGAATACGCGCTAAATGACGCAAAATATTTTACTCTCATTACTACTGATGAAACTTTGTCGTATATTTTTTTGTATATTTGTTTGTATTTCTTTCATGCTGTGACAGATCGACGTGAATTTCATAAACATTGTGAGCCTGAAAACAAGACAGTTATCCAGAAAACATGTATAACTGCGAGATAATAATAAAATGTATTTATTAAGTACGAACCGCCTGACTGTTTTGATATAGCAAACTTTGAAAAGCCTTTTTATGTTAAATATTATTATTGTTAATTTTGGTAATGGCAACACTTACAATTTGAGTAGCATTCTATTATTTGATGTTGATAGGATTAATATGAGTAACATTTTTGAATGTTGGACAAATGATAAACACGAATCAAAGAAGTAGGGATTGCAAATTAAATACGTCGACAGGGCAAAATAATGACGTAACTAAAGTATAACCCCCAGGAGGATATTCTAGTCAAGCCGTCATACTGTTGGTCTGCGTATAGACTACAACTCTTTTTTTTTAATTAACAATATACAATGAATCTGTAATCAAGATTTAACAGATACCCATATCGATAATTCCTGGAATTTTATCTCTAACTTTGAGTTTGTTGAACAAAAATTCGAACGGAATATTGTTTTACGACTGAAATTAATAACCAAAATCAATCAAAATTGAAATCTATTTTTAATCTGTAGTCCAAAATCTTTGGATATTATATCGAAAATAAATTTCAAACTCAAATTTTTATACACATATTTAAATTTGGATACTCTTTCCAATTGTCATACTTGTCGGAAGCGTCAATTGAGTTAGTCTTGTGTTAGGTTAGCCTAGTATCAGGTTAGTAGTAAGCCTTACTTTAAGCTGAGACAGAAAACCTAGGCAGTCAATGAAATGACCCTTTAAACCTACACGCTCGTTCACAAGTCCAGACAGAATAGTTCTTGTAATTGTCGTAATCCATATATCTATTATCTTAATCGGAAATCGGTAATGCATTAGGACATTATTCTAGCAGATAATAAATTCCTAGATTCTTTCAAAATTGTTGTAAATAGGTCATGTGAGGGCATAACCACAATAATCCTCACACAGATATGTCAGAAGTTAGGATTAAGGCAAACGGAGGAAGTTCATAAAAAGTGGTTTTAGTAATGTAATTTCTTAGCAAGAAACATCTTCAAAAGGATTTTAGAGGTAAGCCCGGTACGTTTCACCACACTCGCGCAGTAATTCCGACTTGCGTGATCTCTCTCAGGTACTTATACATACTATATGCTATTGCAAAAACGGCTATATGATACATAATTTATTTACTGGAATATTATTCGCAAGATAATCTTATTCAAATATCAAGCAACTGTCAGTCTTTTTTTTATGATAGAGGGACAAACGAGCAGACGGTCCACCCGATGGAAAGTGGCCACCGTCGCCCATGGACATCGACAAAACTAAATGATATCTATTGTTTTGTCGGTGCGTTGCCATCTCGAAGATAGAGTGAGGAGAGGGAGCGAAGAGAAGATTGCTGCAATTTCAATGGATGGACCCGAGCAAGAACCCTGTGTTCATTGGAAGCAAAGCAGTAATGGGATGGGAGAGGTAGGGGTAGATCTGGCCCACATGCCGTCGGAACGCGTCTGAGGCACTTAGCGGTCAGATTCGCATGCTGGTGGTCACAAGCCAGTCGGGGAATAGTAGTCGAGTCGGGTGCTGGGTTACTCAGTTCGTACGAGATGCTCTCCCAGCAGCAGAGGGGAATTGTGTATTCTAACCCGTCCCCTCACGGGCAGAGTCTACTTTTACATTCAATGTTCAGTCAGCGTATGTTTTCGCACTGTGTGTCACAAGAGGGAAGTCCGAAGGTGTCTGGAGACATCATAGATGTCCTAAAGAAAATATTTTTGTCCATTCTAATTTTGCTATTTTGATTATGACAACTGTAATATTTCGGTAACTCTATGGAATATTCACCCTGATTCACAATTTGACGGTTTCACTTTATTAAGGCGTTAGGGATAGTCACAGACATGAAAAAATAAGAATTTTTAGTAACGTTTTTGGCCATTAAATAATAGCTTATATATAAAATTCTCGTGTCACAATGTTAGTTACCATACTCCTGCGAAACGGCTCGACCGATTTTTATGAAATTTTATATGCATGTTCAGTAGGTCTGAAAATCGGCTACTATCTATTTTTCATCCCCCTAAGTGATAAGGGTGGCTCACCCCAAATTTATATGGAAAAACAACGTTTGCCGAGTCAGCTAGAGTTATTTTATAAAATAATAACATAGCGTCATTACACAATGTTTTGACTTGAAGTCACGAAAATTTGAAAAAAATATTTATATAGCTGTTTGTTTGTTGCCACTTAATTGTAAGTAGTTAGTTTCGGTTTACAATCTTTCGATAGTTTACAATTTCGCGAGATGTTTTTAGAATTTTACGGTAACATACTACATACGAAAATAATCACATTATAGTTTTTATTCTCCTTTGACTCGACTGTCTATAACGAAGGTAGTTTTATATTTTTTTTTTCATTAGTTATAGAAGATAAATAGTTTCTATATAATTATAATTATTTAATTACATTTTTAATATGTATTTATTGTATTGGAAATTGGCAAGGTTTGTGTAAAAAAAACGAAATCATGAATTAAAAAAATTGAGATAGATAGCTAGTTTGTTTTGGTCTAGTTATTTTTTTAAAATTCTCAAATAGAAAACTCTATTTCACAACTACGAATCATTAATTTATAATAAAGTATTTTCACACTGCTATAGCCCGTAAAGGATGAGTATCGAATTGCTTAATACTTAAAGAATTGCAGAGAGATCATCATATTATAATTCTACGAGGAACGAATATAGGTTAGCCTTCTAAATAATTCACAGCAATCGATCAGGCGTCTTCGCCCTAACTGACATTTGATGTTTTTCAACCAATAGTCATGATATTCCGATAAATATTATATTCTATTCATTATGTCGAGACGTTTCTATTCCAGAATGAAAAGTTTTATTAGACGTTTAAATAGTCGATCATAATCCCGCTATCTTTTCGCTTCTCTAAGGTATGGGCAGCGTTCGGGAAGCTAAGATACGTCTTTTCGTCGGAAATACCTCAGTGCCTGAAGACGAAAGTTTTCGAGCAGTGTGTGATGACGTACGGATCTGAGACGTGGTCTCTCACTCAAGGCCTTGTCCGCCAGCTCCGCGTCGCATAACGTGCTATGGAGAGGGCTATATTGGGTGTTTCTCTACGTGATCGAATCAGAAATGAGGAGATCCGTAGAAGAACCAAAGCCACCGATATAGCCCAGCGGATTAGTAAGTTGAAGTGGCAGTGGGCTGGGCACATAGCCCGTAGAACCGATGGCCGTTGGGGCAGAAAGGTTCTCGAGTGGCGACCACGGACAGGACGCCGAAGCGTTGGAAGGTCTCCCACAAGATGGACAGACGACCTGGTCAGGGCGGCAGGGAGCCGTTGGATGCAGGTCGCAGGTGATAGGTATAGTTAATCGCTGAATCACTCTCTTCTTCACACACTCTCTACCCTCTAAATAATAAGACATTTTTCGTCAGATAAACAGACGAAGCGTTATTTTATAATAATGCTAGCTGACCCGGCAAACGTTTTGCCATACTGAGACCTACTCGATATGGACACAAAATTTCATGCGAATCGTAGTCGTTTCGTAGGAGTTTGGTAACAAACACCGGACACGAGATTTTTTTATATATCGCACGGCTCTTTATCTACTATTATATGCATGTATTATACATATAAACCTTTCTCTTGAAGCTCTCTATCTATTGAAATAACCGCATCAAAATCCGTTGCATATTTTTAAAGATCTAAGCATACATGGAACAGACAGACGGAAACGACTTTGTTTTATACTATGTAACGATCGTAGATATTTTTAGACAAATTTTAACCGAAGTTTATATAGATGAAAAACCGAACAAAATGGCAATAAAAAGAAAGCCCCACATATAAACAGTTCACCATAGATTAATCCAACGGTATGGTCAATGTCCGCCATTGCTTTATATTGACCTTTTAGACACATTAATATGGTGACTCACCACATACCAATTTTACCACGGATTCAGTACCACAGATTAAAAATCATGTCATCCCCTTCTAATAAGCTTCCGAAGAATACTACTAGATTGAGAGCAACGATAGCCTAGTGGTTAAGACGATGTCTACTCAAGAAGTTCGAGTTCGATCCTGGGCACACACATCTGACTTTTCTGTGTACTTGTGTATTAATAAAGTCTGCCAACCCCCACTTGGCCAGCGTGGTGAACAATGGTCTAATCCCTCCTCATTCTGGGCCGGGGACCCGGCTCAGCAGTGGGTTATTAAAAGACAAAATATAAGTGTCAAGCCTTCATTAACGGCTTCGACTTCCGCACGCTTCTCACGGATGACCTCAGGTCGAGCACGCATCGCTCCCTTCGAGTATATCGAACTTATCGTGAAGTGAAGTGTATATTGTGCCAAAATCAACAAATTCGTGGGACTTGGGTAAGGTGAAAGTGAACGTTCGCGACTAACCATCTCACGCGGGGCTATTTCGAACCAGGTAACCCACCATACCTTTTCTTTACCCAACAACATTGGTACGTAAATAATATGTATAATCTATTAGACAATAAGGAGTTATGTTAGTGTATAATTTTTGTTTCCTTACTTTTAGGTTGTAGGTAATTTATTCCTTCATATTTTGGGATTATTTTTGATGGTTAAAACATGAATGTTAGAACTAAAACTTCAATTTTTATGCATACACTAGAATCTAGATGAACGATCCACAAATCCACAATACACGAAGATTGAAATATCTGTATCGATGGCTATTGTTATCTGTTGCTCCGAATCTTTATATGAAACTGCGGTCAATACACGTCTTTTATTGTGAATTGTTTTTTAAATTATACACAGACTATATATGAAATACAACAATAGTCTGACATAGCTTGATCTAGTCAATACAATATAAAATTCAACTTTAATATCGAAAATATTCTAGTAACATAATATTTTTTTTGGACGAAATAAATTAATTTGTAGTCATAATTAAGTTTTTCTAAATGGCAACATTTTGTGTTTAATGTCATTAATATGGTAATGTATTTTTCTATCGACTTGTAATTATATTATCTACCAATAAATTTAAAATTGTGAAAAGGTATACAATAATTTACTTTTATCTTGTCTTGTATCTAAAAACGAGTTGACCTGAAAACAAGAATTTGCTGGAAAAACTTATATATTATTTACTGTGTTACGAGTAAAGTTAGTAAATATAAACTCAACTAGAGCATAGACATAAAGAACATTTCGGGCACACTTTTTGTAACGTAGAAAAGATGGCCGAAAAACCCAATTCGAGGGAAAGAAAATGTCAAAATATGATGTCAGTCATCAAATAAATGAGTTCCGAGTCCTCACAATGGGGCTCAAAAACTGACTATCTTGATAAATAGACCGTCATTAGGAGCGGAATATTTCAAAATATTGATCTACACACATTTTAGACGTATAGGTGTATCGGTTGAACTAATTTGGATGTATTTTTCATTATAGATAGGCTTCGTTAATACAATTACATTTTATAGATAGACGAGTTATATTAACCTGCGAATATAAAACTATTCTTACGTACTGTATAGAAAAAAAGTGAAGAAAGACAATCTTTCATCTTTGTTTAATTATAGTTTATAATTACATCTTACTTGCGGCCGAAATTAATAACCAATCTTAATCCAAATACTTTGGAATATAGATTCCAAATATGAATTTTCTATACACGAAAAAAAAATTTTTTTCTAAAGATTTTGGAACTAAAGATTTTGGATTTAGAAGTCAACAAAACAGTAAAATCACAAAAAGTTTTTGTTAACGTTAACGTGGGTAAGGAAATATTTCACGTAGAAAGACGACAGAGGCCTGTCATGAGTGTGATGTAGACATATTGCCCAGCTTTGGAGCCCACAACGCTTCCAGTATAGTTGGTGGCGACGTGACGCGGACAGCACTCATAGGGAATATGTTTCCGGAAGAGAGGAAGTTAAAAGCCGTGACCGCGTTTTGCGAAGACGTGATCAGAATGAAGGAGGCTGGAGAACGTGGTAGAGAAGAGGACCGTTAATGCAGAAGGAGACCAGGTCAGCGAATGCGTGAACGCACAGCTGACTGGACAGGTTATAAGCTTGGAACCCCAAGCAGCTAGATCCGTCTGCGTGTTAAGGTAGAATGCTATCCCGCGAATTCAGCATTGTGAGTCCCACATACCCCTCCAGCTCAGAGGGGATGCGTAAAATGTATTTACAATCGCAAAAAAAAAGAAAAAAAAGGGTAAGGAAACATTTACCCTCCTTCCGCAGTGGAAGTGTAATTTGTACATTAACTGTGGGAAGGCTTTTAATATATTTGAAAAGTAATATATAGCCGTGACACTGACTGGTGATTGATTGAATGTCAGGCAATCACCTTATTGCGCAGATAACGTATCTACTATAAATATTTTTTAAATATCTTAATTAAAAGTTATTGATTAGATTTTATCTGTGGTGTCCATTTTGACAGATTGAGGACAAGAATATAGAATTTTTTAGAAATGTAACGTTGAACTTTAGAACTTTGACACTGAGGTTATACTTATAGTTTGATTAAATAAAATTGTACGAAGCATTATAATTTTAGAGTTTAGAAAAAGTTAATAGCCATAATGGCCATAGACAAAACTTAACTATTTTTTTAAAATATGACTGCACATTCTATTAGTAACATGTATAAGAAAAATTCTCGAACAATATTGAATACCTAATACAAAATAAGAAAAAAGTATTAGGCATTCAATATAGTTCGAGGACCAGCCATAGCCAACGTTTATAAGGAAAAATATTATTATATAAGTATCGTAATTAGAAAAGACAAAATGTCCTTAATGTAACAAAATAAAAAACGGATTATGATTTAACAGTTCAGCTTTAGTGGATCTCAAAAGTTTTGTAAAGACAATAATTCTTATTTTATTAAAATAACACTAAATCTAAGCAAGCGTTCAAAGCCTAATAAAAAAAGCTAGGGAAAAAAATAAGCACGAAATAGCGCCGTAGGGCATAAAATCGGTTAAAATTAGATTAGTGTGCATGAGTAACATTAGCCTTCACGCGGCCTTGAATTAAGGTTGAAAATAGCGTGCTTATCAGCTATCAAGGAATACGTACGTACCTTGCTACGTGGGGGACGGCCACGGGCGGAGTGACAACAAAGTTCACAGGTTGGCCCCCAAGGTGCCAGTTTGGGCCAACGTGGACCAATCACTTGGCGTACATTCGTGAATAGTTAGGATGAAAATGTAAATAATGTGGATGGAATACGAACTGACATTGTTGAGAAAGTTTTGGGATATCTTTGTAAAATTTTATATAATGTTTAGATAAGTAGGTCGTAATGAACGAAAAGAATTTTATGTTCACGTATAGCTCCGCTCTTATTGGTCATACCGTAATGATATATAGCCTTCCTCGATAAATGGGCTATCTAACACTGAAAGAATTTTTCAAATAGGAACAGTACCTCCTAAGATTAGCGCGTTCAAACAAACAAACTGTTTCAGCATTAAATAACGGGTGTATTTAGTCTTTTTTATGTTCGTAAGGAATGGATTAGGGTAAATAGCTAAGAAGTGCTGAGTTAGGTCAAATTTAAGTCTATCTATACAAGTTGAATAAGATAAAAGTTTAATAAAATAAGAAATAAACGTGTGCGTCTCGGAACACTCGACAGATATAAACTAAGTTGAACTATTCATATATTGAAATTGTACACTGAGTAGAGAGAGGGGGATCGTCTGTCCGAAATACGGCTAGCGCTGTGGGTTGAAGTGAGAGAGGAGCAGCCTGCCTACTGCTGCCATATGCGTGAGGGAAAGGGAAGCCAGACATGGTCGCGCCGTAACGCGTTACGTTACGAAGCAGTTTACCCTACCATAAAAAGTTATCACATCAAAAAATCATTCGTAAATCGTGTGTATATAGAAAGTCGCCCATAAAAAATTAAGTGTTAGCAACAAATAAAATTAGAGAGAAAAATAGTGTAGAGCTACTTTAAACTAATAGTTTGATCTAAAAAAAATCCAATTTAAAAGCCAGAAAATCGAGTCTGAACTAATTGCATTTATACAAAACCGTAGAATGAAATCAAATAGAATACCCGTAGTTTTGAACGTTAAATGAACGCGAAAGTCCCGCTACAGACTACAGCCTCTCATCCATAGACCAACTTATTCAATTTCGGCACTCCGATCCGGAAATAAAGTTTGTAAAGCCAGTTCCGTTTTTCAAGGCTGTATTTATACAGTTGCACTGACTCGAGTGTTTGGCGTCTGGTGTCTATGGTGGCCATACTACTCGAGTGCTATTAACTCATGCGCTTTTCTAGAGCTCGTATGACGTTAATCCATTACTTACTGTTTACTCTATTGGATAATGCGCAAGGTAGTTCTTGAAAATGTACTTAATTAATTAGTGATGTGTATAAAAATCACTATTTAAGTACATGTTGAGTTAAATAGTTGAAATAAGTCAACTATTTATTTACTTAATTCTTTAAGTGCAAGAATCATCATATAACTTACTAAAACAGTAAAATGTCTCCCCTGGTTTTGCATTTAGATTAAACAAAAACCTATTTAATTTTTAATATGTAACTTTTTATTATTGTATCCCAGAAACTATGTTTTATTTTATTTTTTTATTATCTGTGCCAAATATCATTAAAAACCTTTCAGCCATTTAATCGTGAGTACAAATAACCAAATAGCCAAACATACAAAATAGCTAAAAACCTTCTAGGTAAAGGTACTAATTACTAAGAATATAGGACCTATACTGCGCAGTAACACTCGTAATGATAATATTAACATATAATCTAGATCGATGCCAAGCAGTGCCTGGGGCTAGAAACCCAGAAGAAGGTTTAAAGACGTCTACTCGATAACCAGAGACCACCAAACATGACTACACTATAATTCTCGCTACTTTAATATGTACTGCGCGATATCATTTGACACTACTAACTCAATCCTATCAGAGCGAAAGATATATATTATTATTAAAACCTTGACATGAAAATTTCGAATAAAACTAAAATGAAAATATATTCATCAGAATCAGTGAAGCTCTTATATGTCATAGATATAGCAATTGATTTTTATTTATATTGCATCTGGATATAACTCATCATGTTGCTATTTCTGTCTACCGTACATAATGGATAAAGTTGGTCCAAGCTTGGCGTATTGGTGTATTGGAGCTAGTTGTAGGGGTGAGGGTGGCATTCGAGTATCGGGACTGGAAGCGGCGGGACGTACGCTTTCCCGCTCAAAGTTTGCCGCGAGCGCGTTGTGTACTATTGTTTTATGACAGTTCCATGTAATGTTAACGGTTTTATAGTCTGTGCATGTGTCTTAGCAGGTACTTATTTTTAATCTTTAACTAAAAATTATATTAGTATAGATCATATTTACTATTTCAATAAACTTTTGTAATTATGGGATAGGTTTATATGTAACCTGTGATTGCTTTTTAACTATAAAAAAAAGTGACATTTGACTTTTAGTATTATTTACTAGCTGTGCCCGCGACTTTGTCCGCGTGGAATAGTGTTTCCCTATTGTTATTTTAAACCCTTGAGGGTAAAACTTTGAATGTCATATTTATTTACTCTAAAAATGATACTTCCATACAACTTTTTATGCTTCCCTTTCAACCCCTTACAACCCTTTTTTCGCTTTAAAAATTAGCCTATATCCTTTCTCAGGCTCTAGACTATCTGTATACCAAATTTCTTTTAAATCGATTCAGTAGTTTTGGCGAAAGCGCGACAGACAGGCAGACAGTAAGGATTTATAACTTTATTGTACACAATGAAAAAAATCGATAGAAATTATTAATAAATAAGATAACCTATTTAAAATAAATAGATATAAATTCAATTTAAATAAATGATTTCATATCCGTCACCGAATTTTAAACTTTTTAAATATCAGTATTCCTAACCTCTTAGGTTAAAAATTCGTGAATAAACTCGTTTATAGTAATTTTCGAGGTGACGTCGAAATTTTTTTAAATTTTTTTTAGATAATACTTACCATCTTCATTCTGATAAATGTATGTCTGAAATCTGTTTTTCCCCCAATTTTTTAATACCTTACAAAAATACGAAAAGTTATTCAAGAAATCGTACAACATTTTTTTGAAGAAATGCAAAATTCATAATGTATTCTAGTGCTAAGAATAGCCGCTAGCGCTTATTACATCCGTTAAAACATTCACAAACGAATTCTAAATGTCGTTTAAAGGAGTCTCTTCATATAATAGTGGTGGAGAAAGGAAAATCTCCTAATAGCCGCATAAAAGCTGCAGATGCTAAGAAGTCTATCTACTTCGCGTTATCTCTTCAAACTGAGCTTTAGAACGCGAACTTTATATTAAATATATTGTATAACTACAATTTCTTGAACAAAAGAAGATTTTTTTGCGGTGCTTGAACGCGCTAATCTCAGGAACTGCTGGTCCGATTTGAAAAATTCTTTCAGTGTCAGATAGCCCATTTATCGAGGAAGGCTATAGGCTATATATCATCATAGATAAAAAATTTAATTCAACAAACAGAAAAAGAAACATAAGATAAAAAGAAACAAAGCAAATTTAAAGGCAAGCATTTGTGTTTATAAAACCCATTAGATGCTAAAAAAATATGTAGCCATATAAAATTTACTAGTCGACCCTTGAGATTTCGTTCCTATTGGTCTGATGATATACAGCCTAGAGCCTTCCTCGATAAATGAGCTATCTAACAATGAAATAATTTTTCAAATGGAAGCAGTAGTTCCTGAGATTAGCGCGTTCAAGCACCGCAAAAAAAATACTTCAGCTTTATATATTAGTATAGATAATAATTCGTTAAACGAATTAATTTAAATCCATATTCGATTATATTTTTCATAAATAAATAAATCTTCAGATAAAAATTCTAAAAATAAAAATATCTCAATATATTATAGGTAGTTTTTTTGGTACCTAATGAATAAGTTAGTAACGATGACGTCATTAAGGGAAACCTAAATACAATGGAGTAGTCCACTAAATATAAATTAAATAGATGATAATTTCTTATGAATAATAATGGATTAAGGATAACAAAAATATTAATATTTTTATAAAATAATACAGCTAAAATAGGCATCCTGACTGATAATGTGACGTCACATCGTGTGTGACACCATGGTATCGACATTTTCGTAGAGGAATGAACTAAGATAATGTTCACCCGGCATGACGTCACTAGGCACTTTTTCAAGGTAATTTTAAAACAATTTACACTATTATTGGAAATATCTTTTTTTTTAAATTAATTTTAAGTATGAATGTGTATTAGTTGTTTCTCCTATCACGCTATAATAGTGATGGGTTGACGATTTTTTTTTATTTTTTTTTAAAGAGATAAATCATAGAATTAATAATTTTTCTATACTTATGATTTTTCTAATATTTACAACTTTAATAGTCATTATTTTAGCACCTAAATTTTATGTATTAGATTAACTTTTATTAATTTTAAAAACTGGTTGTTATATAAATAAATATAATATGGGACTAAAATCTCTTTGTAAGTCATTTAAAAATATAATCTTCTGTCTTTAGTAAATACAAATTATTTAATAGAAGCGTCTTCAATATGAAAGGACTACAAAACTAATTACCGGATCATTAATAATAGCGATATTGCAAAGTTGCTTCAGCGTCTCGATATTCGCTAACGTTTCGCACGAGAACTATTAAACGTCCGTTATTTTAATACATACTAAGCTTTATTTCATATTGTATCAATATCACTATTGTACTATGCCTGCAGTCTAGCTGTTAATTTAGTCAATATACTAGTTTTATTTTTCCCACACGAACTCCTATACAAACTTCATCCCCTATTAATATCACTTTTAATATACACTATATCACTACATATCTATTATCATTATTTCACTACATCAATATATTTTACATTTTAATTTTCAACATTAACATAATTTCTAATTTCCAAAGACATAAACGGTTTCACAGTTCAACATTCAGATCCTTTCGAGGCTATTTTTCACGATTAAACGTTTTCCAAACGCTAGTCTATCTCTGTACGAAATTTCATCAATCGTGATTTAAGCGTGAAAGCGTAAATGACAGACAGTTACTAGCATTTTTAATTAATTATTATTCGTAGAAATTGTGCATTTCTCAGCGAATCGCTTCCTTACGGCATGAAAGAAGGACAAACTTTTTATAATATACATAGCATGGTAAACATGATGAATTTATTATCAATAAAAAAATAATAATATGATCATGATCATCACCATCACGACCCATCAATGGCCCACTGCTGAGCCGGGTCTCCTCCTCAGAATGAAGAGGGTATTAGGCCATAGTCCACCACGCTGGCCAAGTGCGGGTTGACATTGCCCTTCACACACCTTTGAGAACTTTAGGGAAGTCTCAGGAGTGCAGGTTTCCTCTCGATGTTTTCCTTCACCGTTAAAGCAATCACTATTTAATTGCTTAAAACACACATAACTCAGAAAAGGCAGAGGTGTGTGCCCAGGATCGATAATGTGACTTTATTTATAATTTGTTTAGCATGTTTTAAAACTACTCTATAGTAAACTACGCGTTTTTGATCACTTGTGCGCTCGCTTACTAAATATATTCATGTAGCATTTGCAACCAATAGAGAATTCAAATGAAGCCATTTAATTAGAAATATTGTTTTTCTTTTAAACGGCTAAGAAGTTCTAACTCGCTTACACAGTTTGATCACGCGCCTCTCAACATAGAAATACGTTTATTTCGCATTCAGGAGTAAAACGTACTGAAACTAATTTGTAAAACTTTCATTATACTTGTAAACTTTTAATGTTTTATGAAAGAATATGGGTGTTCTCTTAAATTATTATAATTGTTATACGTTGTCCCAATTCCTACCATTTATTTTATTTTTGGCTGTATGAGTTAGTGATTGACTAATAATGCATTACTTATTCGATTTCTTATAATAATCGACTTTATTAAGCACACATTTTAATCGATTTAATATACTGATGTTATTTACTTACACATTATTTACTTTTTATACCACTATTAAACTTTAATAGAAAATGCGTTTGATTTGAACTTCCTTAGCGACGTAGACATTTAAAAGTTGTATATTAACAATTAATCATTAAATAAAACTTCCTCAATCAGGAATAGGGTAGGTAGTCGGTAGCCCAATAAAAGTACATGACAAAGGAATATTATTCATATTTTATTGACAAATATCGGACTTGAAGAGTTGCGTTAGGTCCTTGTTTGGAAATAATAATGGGATTTTATAGATCTGACAGAACTAAAAAAAATGAAGTAGAGATGATAAAATTGATCATAAGGAAATTGCAAACGAGATCATCGTCACCCATTAATAGCTCACTGCTGAGCCTGGTCTCCTCCTGAGAATGAGGAGGGTTTGGGCAATAGTCCACCAGGCCAAGTGCGGGTTGGCCTCACGATGTTTTCCTACACCGTTAAATCAAGTGCTATTTATTTGCTTAAAACACACTTAACTCATAAAAGTCAGAGGTGTGTGCCCAGGACCGAACTCGGACCTGCCGAATAAACATCAACGTCTAATCCACTGGGTTATCGCTTTAAATTATAATAATTGTTACAGATGTGCCTCAGAATTTCTAAACCGAGCTGATAAGACCAAATTACTGGCTGAAGAGAATTGCAGCACATAAAGAGAAAAAAAAATTGGAAAAGGGAAGCAGTAGCGGCAGTCGCGCAGGCGGCGCCGCAGGGAGCGGTTGTGGCTCGCTGGCGCTGCTGGTGTGGCTGGTGCTGGTGGGCGGTGGCTAGCACGGCCGCGCAGCGCAGCCCGCTCGGCTGGGCTATGGGCAGCTCGCAGCGCATAGCTGCGGTGGCGGCGGTGGCTCATGCGAAACATTACTACAATCACACGCGACCTGATGTAGTACAAACTACAGAAGCCACTCATTACACTGTCAATATATTCTTTCTAAGGTTAGTATGCACTATTAAATTATGAGGAATGTATTCTAAGTAGCCTTTATGGAGCGCACTGAAGCCGGGGTCACTATTCAAACTACCTTTCTTACATCAGTAACTGACACACACATGATTCAGTCCTATAGATAATGACTATATCACTTCTAGGCCAATAAACTTAGCGTCACTAAGTTATAGCGCGAACGAAGTAATAATCACAAACGCACCTTCGAATAGAGATAATTCTACCAGCATAATTAACATCAGTATAATAATAATAGCGACGCAGGGCAGCTTGAGGTGAGCTTATGGGGAGTAGCGACCCCACGGACCTGAGCGCTCCCAGGGGAAGGTCCTGTTCCTCATCCTCAACTTGCCTTTACTGGCTGGTTGTAGTGAACACTGACGAGGGACAGAACCCCTACCTCTGGCTTGCCTTAACCGGCCGATCAGAGTGGAGCCGCGAGAACTTATGGTCTTAGGGTATATGTGTTACGTAAGTGGTTAGTTGGCACGTGAGGTTCCCTTCGGGAGGGACCAATGATCGGGTAGAATATCGGGTGCACGTCCCTACCCTAAAGCCGCTCAGCAAATGTTGCCCCCTAGTTGCAACGTATAACTTTCATGGGGGCACATTGATGAGTTGGCGAGTCTCCGTCTACTCCGTATTGTCGGGTAGACGCCATAGGTCATCCATACTACTAGTTACTGAGTCCACTATCGCCCCAACCCATAGCCCAGCATTATTAGTTTCCATATATTGGCATAGTCCTACACAAGGGGGGGATTGTCCTTGGGTGCATTTTCATAGTGCATACAGGGATAATCGCCGGTTTGTGTCACATCTCATATTAAACTAAATTGTCTAAAGGGCCTCTACGTGTTGGCTACAGCTCCGTGTACGGCTTCCAAAGGTCCGGGTCACTGTTTACCCGTGATTGGAAAAGACATACATAATAATAGTAAAATACATTATAAGTCATCTTCATTGTTGAAAACGTTATTTATATTATCTATAGTATATCAAAATATTCTCAACCTCATAAAATTTTTATATTTGTATCATACCCATTTGCCATAACATTGTTATAGCAGAAGTATGGTTTATTACTTTACAGGCACCGTACTTCGACTTTAAAGTAAGTTTATTTAACAATAAAACATTGTTCAAACAAGAATTCTGCTTTTAAGAACTATCTATAAGTATATGAATGTTGCAACTGTGGTAAAAATATTCAAGAATTAGATTTTAAACTATTGGTTTTCCTCCTTCAAAGAAGTGAGGGCAAATAGATTATAATAACAAAAATATATTTCATACTATCTTTTATCCGCGACTTCGCTCGCATTGAAGCCATTAAATAAGTATTAGAGATCATATATATAATGACAGAAAAAAATTGTTTATATTTCGTAAAAAAATTTTTTTTTCATAAAAAGTTTATGATGATCGGTTAAATAGTTTTCGCGTGAAAGCGTAACAAACAAACTTACATTCACATTTATAATATTAGTAGGATTATAATCCGAGGCTCAATTGACTACTCATCTGCATCGATTATTAAATAAAAAAGTTACGTCCAAAGAACCATAAATAAATACTAATATTATAGAGCTGAAGAGATTGTTTGTTTGGTTGGACGTGCTAATCTCTGGAACTACTGGTTCAAATTGAAAAATTCTTTAAGTGTTGTATAACCCAATTATCGTGGAAGACTATAGGCTACGACCCATAGGAGTGGATTTTTTTTCAAAAACGGAAAATTTATTCCTTTACGCCATACTCTTTCTAACCCACTCTTATGACGCGGACAAATTCGCGAGGGTGGGTAGGTAGTATAATAAAAATGTATACAACTGAACTTAGACCTTCTTTTTTGAAGTCGGTAAAAATGCCAAGTAAAGAAAAGTTTTACGAAACAAACTTTTGTATACATACAGTCGTGAAAAGCAGCAAGTTTTTAAATAGCCAATAATAAAGTTTTCTCCCCCTTTTATAACAGATATTAAAGATCTTTGTGTAAAAATATTCTATTGTATGTGCATTCTAGTGGCGAAGTCTATAGTCGGAATCCACAATACCAGCAATACCTTTAAGTCAGTGGTTCCCAAGCTGCAGTCTGCAGATATTTAATGTTTTAATTTTTATTTCTCCATAGCTCTACCTACTCTTATACTTACGAGAAAGAAATAGCAATTTTATTTGTATTACAAAAAATTATTGAAAAATGTTATTTGAAAACATTGAAACCTTTTCTATTATATAGTCGTCATATTTTTCTTTATAATTTCCTAGTTTATCAGGAAATCTTTAATCTGTCCAGATGGGTATTAAGTCTACCTTTAAAATCATAAAAACCAGAGCCAATCCATCACAACCCGGTAATGGCCCACTGCTGAGTCAGATCTCCTCATAATGAGGAGGGGATTAGTCCACCACGCTTGCTCAGTGCGAACTCTCAGGAGTGCAGGTTTCCTCACGATGTTCTCCTTCACCGTTAAAGTAAGTGATATTTATTTGCTTAAAATTCAGAAAAGTCGCGAAGTGTGTGCCCAGGATCAAACTCTGATTTCCCGAATACATTCAAGTCTTAACCACTGGGCTATCGCTGCTTTTTAATATAATACTTGAAAATCTAACAATCCGTAAGGATATCATCATGACCCTACAATGGCCCTCTGCTGAGCCGGGTCTCCTCCTCAGAATGAGGAGGGTATTAGGCCATAGTCCACCACGCTGGCCCAGTGCGGGTTGGCAGACTTCACACACCTTTGAGGACTTTTAGGGAACTCTCAGGAGTGCAGGTTTCCTCACGATGTTCTCCTTCACCGTTATAAGTGATATTTAATTGCTTAAAACACACATAACTCAGAGTCAGAGGTGTGTGCCCAGGATCGAACCTCGGACCTCCCGAGTAAGACTTGATGTCTCAACCACTGAGCCATCACTGGTGCTAAGGATATATATAGTAACAAATATTTTTATGGAGCTGCCTGTAGCTCTTAATTATTACATAACGGCTAGTAAGGTAATGTATACTGCCTCAGTTTATATTGTCTATGAAGTAGTAAACCCGCCCCGGCTATACATGGGTGCAATATATCATATGGATATGATATCTATGTATATATGATAAGTCACGACAGGATAATTAATTAATTACATCGCGAGTATTCTAGGAGTAGCTCTGAAGCTCTGAGCCTAAAGTATAACCCCAAGAGAATATTCTAGTCGAGCCATAATACTGTTAGTCTACAACTTTCTTTCTTTTTTTTAATCAACATGAGGTTTACAAAGAAAGTATTTTAAATTTCAATATGATTAAAAATATTCAGGTGTTCAATAAACATATTTAATTATTATCCCGCAGGTATTTTTTGCGATTTTTTTTTTAAAAAAATAAAATAGTTTTGTGCCACATTTTATTAAAATCCGATCCGCCGTTTGTGTGTCATTGAGTAACAAAATTTTCACATAGATAATAACGACTGGCGTCATATTTATAATATGAAATAAAAATGTATTTTAAAAGAAACGATTCATTATAGCTTCCAGTGGTGCTGTCGCCATGTTTGTAATTAATAAGTTATTGACGATTTCATTTCATCTTAATTAATGTAGAATTTTCTTTATGAAAATATCTGTAGATACACTATGCTTAAAAATAATTAATCTTTGTTTAAAACCAATAGAATCACTTCATTAATCTCGCCTTGCTTAGAGCGTGTCATAAGAGGCGATTCCGTTGGTTTTTAACAAACACATTCCTCGCTCATCTCAGGTGGAAACGTAGCCTAATAGTCTAAATGAATGTCAGAAACTGTAGACGAGCATAATTGGTAAGTTGCCTTGAATAGCGAGATGATCATTAGGGATTTGTTGAAGTAGCTGTTTAAACACATAATAGATAGAAATTATACAAAATTACGATAGGCTAAAACATTTGTCAATCAAAAATTTTACATTTTTGAAAATTCATAACTCGGATTCTGTTTATCTCTAAATATTAAAAGGTATTAGTTATGAGTTAAAAAGAATCTAAACGTCGTTTTTAACAACCTATAATATATAACTATCCGACATCTTAAGAGATGATATTATAATCATAATCATAATTTATTTGGTAAATAATATTTACAGGTCAATACATAATTTGGAACATAATATTTAAAAATGCAGTATAACTGTAGGACTGCTCGATTATTATGCTAGATAGCTACTAAATATAAAGTAAGAATATTTTATTAAATGCAGGTAGCTTGAAACTTCTCAGCTAAGCCGGATAATGGTTTAGGCTACCTATTTTTTTTAGAAAATTTTTGAGATAATTAAACAAATGTATAACTTAGTACGGGAGCCAGATTCATATTCGGTCAATCATTTCCTCTCGAGTGACAATCCGTATACTGCATGAGGAGTATATATTATGACTACACGTGACCGTCAGCTGCGATTCCGTTAGTGGGGCGAGCAGTGGTAGCATTCCAAACAACGAGTTCGACTTCGACTCCGTTTATTCACTCACAAAACTCTCTTTTGTAAAAAGCTACTTAAATGGTAGCTTTGATTTTGCTATAAAAAAATTAAAATGTTTGACCATGTAACAGCAGCCAGCTGACGTATATTCTCCACCACGTTACGGGCAGCTGACTTCATTTTTCCTTCAAGATACTAGGTAAACTATAATCCGACAAATTTTCAAATAGGAGGAAATGACTAAAAAAAAATTTTTTTCTACATGTTCGGGAGGTTGCCACTGCTCGCCCCACCCACGGAATCGCAGCTGACGGTCACGAGTAATCATAATATTAATCCCTTATGCATTTCACGAATTTTCGCTTGGGAGGGACTTGGTCATGAAAATCTGTCATTGGCTCCCGTACGACCGTACAAGTTTCAATCCAAGTTTGAGAGTTTATAAGCAGGTTTTATATTTTTGTGCTTTTATATTTTATAGTTTAGATGATCGCTAAATTACATAGTAACAAAAGAAAAAAAAATGATAGTAATGAATTGACTTTTATCAAATTATAAAAAAATCAATGGCGCCTACTTTTTTCAAATTTAATGAATCTAGCCATCTCTTATTATACCTATATTACTTAGCTATTGTAATGTAGAGCTATCAATTAAGTCTAAAGTTACCTGCGCTACTCAAGATACAGATTTCAATATTAAACCAAGCCCTAAGATGGTAACGTAAAGTACATATTTTGCAGACAATATATCACTAGCGAATACATATAAACCTTCTTCTCGAATCACTGTCTATTCATGAAAACCGTATTAAAATCTGATGCGCAAATTAAAAGATCTAAGCGTACAAAACGTGTATGTCACTTGATATAGATTTAAATAATCAATACATGAGTTTATAAGTCTTACAAAAAAACAACAGTCAAATACAGAAACCACAACTTATAGTGTAAAGTTTGCGGCAGTTTGACGAATAATTTCATGGATTAAATATTGACCATCAAAGTGCATTGTGAGTGTTAAGAGGAGTAACCCTTATTAGGAATCATGTCAGTTTTTGATATAGTTGTTGCTTAGTTTTATGTTGGGTAACGAAGTAGAGCGGTAGGCGAGAGTTTACTTGTCTAAAGGGTTAAATTAATGAAATATACGATATTCTGAGTTAAAACAAACCTATCTTAAGATGACAAATCCAATACAAAATAGTAACGTATGCAAGTTATTCAGTTACAAACTATGCTTGTCAAAAGTTTCTGGACTGAGCTCCAGAGATTTCTGTAACTCCCTAATATTGGTCTAACTTGACATGTGAGAACTGTTCACTTTAATATACTTAATCTGAAACTTGAATGTTTCTGTATGAAACCTAACCAACAATAAAATAAATATAGTAATATTAATAACTCCTGTGATCCTAGATAAGGAATACCTAAGCTCTATGACACCATACTATATACGGACAATAGAATAGCCAGATATTTTTCAAGGCCACGTGGGTAGAGGGGATTCAGTTAGGGAGTGACTATCTTTTGAATAAATGTTTTCAGAATAGGATAGTATATATAAAAGAGACACAGATAGGTATTTATACTTGTCTTAAGTGCCTTTATACTGGGCTTATATATATAATGTGACTCTTAGAATCGTGATATCTCAGGATAGGTAACTCTTAGGAAAAAAATCATCAAGATCATTTTTGTAGGAAATTTTAAGATCTACAACTTTGGTTTGAGGTTTTATTTTGATAAACCGTTTTTGAGAAAAATCCAAAAAACCTCCAAATTTGACCTTTGATCCCGAATAACTTTTGTAGCACACATAGGATCTATGGGGATTTTTAAAACTTTACTTGTAATGGTAAACCCCAGCTCTCCACCAATATTTGGTTCTCCGGCAATTTTTGTTATCTCAAATGTCTATATTGACCCGACTATTTAGACTAGTAATTTAGTCGAGTGTTATAATAATTGTTGCTAGGCAACACGACTGAACTATTAAAAGCTCTACAATTCCATAGGAAAAAGGATGTGCAGGGTAAGTAAGGGAATAGAATAGAAGATATGAATAAACATACATTTACATCGATTCCTCTACGTGGAACTAGTATTATTTATTATATAGATGAGCTGCTTTATTTTAGTCTACTAGCAAAGATAACAGCGGTGCTGCTGATTCTATAGATTCCAAGGATAGATTTTATTATCTGGAATATTCTAAGTGTGCACAAACAATAGATATGTTGATGAAAATAAAAGATAAAGGAGAGATAAAACTGTATCCTTGAAACATAGTCATTAAACTTTAGCTGAAGTAAATAAAATTTTATTTATATTTACAATAAAAATTTATTAAGTCACTACCCGACCCTTGCGACATTGTTCGCGTGTAGCTCCGCTTCTATTGGTCTTAGCATGATGATATATAGCCTATAGCCTTCCTCGATAAATGGGCTATCTAACACTGAAAGAATTTTTCAATTTGGACAAGTAGTTCCCGAGATTAGCGCGTTAAAGTAAATAAATAAACTCTTCACCTTTATATATTAATATAAGATTTAGACAAATGTTAGCTATGTTACAACGAATGTTATATTTAAACGTCAAATATGCCGTCAAAGCTTATATTATACGCATTTGCTTATATGAGTAAATAAAAACATGTACGTGTCGAGAGACGACTAATCTTTTTGCTCTATATTGTCAATTTTGAAAGTATACAAGAATAAATTACAAAATAATGCATTTATCTAACAAAAGCCATTATTCAGACATAATCAGAGAATTTGACGAATTACTATAATGACTAAAGACAAAATATAGGAAAATATCGAATCTGTAGTTTAAGAGATACAAATTTTACCTTTTCATAATATTATGATAGATTTTAAAAATCATGTTATTTTTAGTATTTTTCGATAATAGCAACACTTATTTTTTACTTGTCGGTAGTTTTATATTAAGCATACTCCATCGATAGTACATAAACACTTAAACAGTGAAGATAGTTAAAAATAGTACAAGTAGTTTAGTGACTCTAGGTTTACTTTATTCTACTAATATTATAAACGCGAAATGTATGGATGTATGTTTGTTACTCTTTC
This sequence comes from Limenitis camilla, assembly GCA_905147385.1. Lineage (NCBI taxonomy): Eukaryota > Metazoa > Arthropoda > Insecta > Lepidoptera > Nymphalidae > Limenitis > Limenitis camilla. The sequence continues at coordinate 3,456,785 of LR990242.1, forward strand.
ACGCAAAAACTACTGAATGGATTTTGATGAAACTTTACAATAATATAGCTTACACATCAGAATAACACATAGGCTATAATTTATAATAACATAGTGTGAATTATCCATCATATAGCGGGTGAAACCGCGGGGCTCAGCTAGTTATCTATATATTAGGCTACTGTTACATATGCTCTAAAATAGCATGCTAAAAAGAGTGCAATAAGTATGCTTATTATGAGCATGCTTATGATGATACATTTACCAGCAATAAGCATGTTAGTTTTAAGTATGCTCCTGAATAAGCATGCGCAAAGCAAACACTCCAATACACATGCCATTTCATAGCATGCTCTCTGCCAATTCAAACAAAACTATGGAACATCAAACAGCCATCCGCATGGATCTGAATAAAATTATACTTTTACTGACCATGCAATGCATCCAAACACTTGTCTCAGCTAGGATACTAGCATGCTCATCAAACAAACGAGTTCACACTTGCTATTACCTTCCCCCTTCCATCCCCGCATCAACTAGCAGGCTTAAAGATAGCACGACGTGCTATTGTCTAGCATGCCACTAAAAGCATGCTTAATAGTAGCATGTCCTGTACACACATGCTAGTAGGTATCATTTGCTCAATAATAGCATGCTTTCGTGCCAGTAATTAGCATGTGTATTAGTAGCTTTACAGTGTAATTAGTGATCGAGCAGCGAACCCCTTGCATGTTCTTCATTTTTCACAATAATGAATATTTTATGAAATGGAGTTTCCTCCACTTAAGCTAGGTGTTAATATTTACAATTATTTAATTATGAACTCTATTGTAAATGTTAAACAGTTACCGTTTGAGTGTTGCTATATTTATTTTACATATTGAACGTTTTTCCTTGCAAAATGCTCAATAGGATAAACATCTTGGAGCTGGTAAAAAGGTGAAAAGGTTAAGATCCTCCATTATTAGCCGCTTAACGTGACCTTTGCAAGATGAATATCAATTGATGAGCTTAAGGACGAATAAATGTGAGCTATTTTGCGTACTTACTGGGAACTACTTGAGCTTCTACTGAATTTGTAATTTAATACTCTAAGATTCCACAGCCTATATTAGACTTGCCACTTCAACAATTTAAAACTCGTATCAAGAAGTCATTAATATATAAAGCATACTATAATGTACAGGATTACTTAAATGATGAGAATGCTTGGAATCTAAGTGACGTTGACTCTCAAGTTAAATGATTTGTATAACAGACTATGTAAACATGGCTTTTTGAAAAGAGCGACTGTTGAGTTTCTGGCCGGCTATTCTTAACAGAAAACTGCTTTCCGAGCTGGTGGTAGCTTCAGACAAACTAACTGACCGACAAATTTTTGACGTTTCAAAAGTACTTTTCAAAAAAGTCTAATTGAAATAAATAATTTTGATTTGATTTGATTTAAGAAAACATAGCAATTATTCATATTTACAAAACTAGTGATCCTCCCTAGCTTTACACGGTTTCTCTACTATAATATGCATGTATTTATTATACACATGAATCTTCCTATTTAATCACTGTCATCATCACATTGGTGAAACCCGCATTAAAATCCGTTAAAATGTTGAAAAGATCTAAGCGTACATATACCGGGAAGCGACATTGTTGACTTTTTGTTTGACAATCTCTCGCTGCGCTGCGTCGACCCACACCATATTTATATTTTTAATTTCGTAATATCTTTTGAATGTTATGTCGGATTTCGATAATTCAAAAAGTAATCAAGAGGTATTGAAACAGTCTTGAATACGAAATAATTTATTTGGATAAGAATTAATACAAATGTATAGAAAACATAGAAATGCCTATCAACTTTTAAAATGTAAAAAAAGTAGTTATAGTGACGTAACTATAATAGTTGGACATATGGTCTCGCGGAGTTTTTTGTAGATATTGATACGTTCTATAATATTGTAAAACATTTTTTTTTATCATCAATACTTTCCGCAGCGCATGCGATGAAAGACATTTTATGGCTAATTTTTTTACACCTTGGGTTGGTTTTAGTAAGAATTTCTGAGGATCTCTAATTTTTTCTGGTAATAAATATAGCTTATGTTACTCAGCGATAATGTAGCTTTCTAACGATAAAAGAAATTTTTGAAATCGGTCCAGTAGTTTTTAAGTTTATTCGTTACATACAAAAATACATATCTTTCCTCTTTATAATATTAGTATAGATGTAAGGATAGTACTCATACAAGCAAAACTATTTCATGATTTTCGTTAGAAATGGGTTATAATTGTATGTTAAGAGTAACATACATAGCTTATAAGTTACAGTGACTAAGTGACCATAAAGTTAAAGCTTCCGACATTCACGAAATTATTAGATTGTGTGTGTAGACTGGACGTGGCTCAAATACTTATTACTTAGTAATTATTTTGATTTTTCTTTAGGGCTCATTTAGGTATTACGTAATCACCAATGGGGGGTGGGGAGTCTACTTCGCTTATCTTTGATGACAAGGGGGATGAAGAAGTATGCATTGTGATTACGTTACCAATAAAAAGTAAACATATACACGGAAACGAGAAGCCTTTAGGCCTACCTATGAATGTTTACGTCAGCATCAGATTGGGGGGTTAGGGATCACTTTTGCTGACATGGGGGACGAGGGGTTGCTAATTGTAAAAATTCTGCTTACGTAATACATGAACAGTCCTTTATTATCATTTGAAGAATAGCAATACAAAGATAATGTAACTATTGTTCAACAAAAGGATTGTTCTACACGGTATGACGTCACTTTCCGTTAGTGAAGTAAATAATAAAATTGTGTACCTTATGTAAATGTTATTTTTTTAAAATAAAATGTGTTTTGTGTAAAGTAAATGTTTATTAGTCATCTAGCTTAACTATTGTCGGGTTCGAGGACATGTGCATAGAAAAAACATGTCTCTGTCTCTGCTTTTTAAGGAGTTGTCTCTTAAGGAGTGAAGTAGTCTCTGGATAGTGTTAGTGTTGTGAAGTGTGGTGTTAGTTCTATGAGTGCTGTCCGATTAAGGTCACGTGAGTACCTTACAATGTAGTTGCCACGTCTTTCGTTAGGTTAAGTTTATGAGAGTTTAACCTTGGGTTTAATTAGAGAGCCTAGCAGTGGAGGCGAGTGTTGGAATTCTGTTAAAAGACGTACTTGAGCCTACGTCTTGGTTACAAGTCCTAGCACTGCTTAGGTTTCTCTCGTAATTGTAAGAGATCATATTTGATTATTTAATGGTAAGTAGAAGTATCTACGTTGCGTATACCCCCTCTTCTTCCTCCTTTTCATCAAAAATCCTCCAAGATATAGATGAGTTAAAATCTAGTTTTTATATGAATGTAGAGTAGTCAGTTTGTGCAGTGTAATGAATAAAGACAATTTAGCGTATAAAATGGCTGAGGAAAGCTCTGCTAATAAGGGCCTTTTAAATTAAACTGGAAGATGGGGCACAGTTGGGGTTAACTGCACTCTCATTATGCTCTGTAGTTAGGATTATGTATGAGCGAGTTTAATTTACCATTTTTCTTTTGTTGGCAACACTAGTTCTTATAGATAATATTATCTGAAGTAGTTTAGATTTAAGTCAGTAATAGATGTTGAGTGTTTCGAACCTGTGAAAGATCTTTGTAAACCTGCAGTTGGGTCACAATCACCAGGCACTGTTGTCTGTCTAAACTACAGGATTTATATCAGTCAATGTAATTTTTTTTTTAGACAGACAGTAATCATTACTGTGACTCAAAAATCTCTTAACTCTGCGCCTAGGTCGCAACCACCAGGCAGTATTTGGTGTAGAGTCCATCTAAATATCATTACTTTGTATGTCTGATATATTACCGACACGGCAGTTTGACCAGTGATTTCATAGAGTAAATATTGAGTATGAACCTACTCGTAGGTCGTAAGCACCATATTATATCGTTGAACAGTTTTGACAGTACAGTGAATTTATCAGCGCGACATTTGAGAGAAATCGGTTCACTGATGTTGCACGATTATCGGAAATACGGACAGACAACGTGACATTTACATATTATAATATATTGAATGCCTAATAACCATTTGTAACAGGAACATACTCACGCTACATTGATGAAATATGTATTTCAAGTTTAATATATGTCAAATGCCAAGGCAAATAACCCAAAGGGTAAAAACGGGATCCTATAACTAAGACTCCGCTGTCCGTCTGTCTGTCACCAGCCTGTATATGAACCGTGATAAGTAGACAGTTGAAATTTTCATAAATGATATTTTTTTGGTTTTATGCCAAATATTGATACGGAATTATATCGTGCGCGAGTCCGACTCACACTTGGACGGTTTTTACGATATACGATTATATTTACAGTTTAAATTGTTGGTATAAATATTGTGTTTTGTAATAGTAATCTCAATAGATAGCATTTGAATACATGTAGAACGTGATACATAAAGAACCATTTTATGGTTTGTTTACATTAATAAAGGTGAATAGAGTATAGATACTATAATATTAGCTTTTATATAATTCAAATTGAGTAAAATTTCAAGGCTATTGATCATCAAAAACGTTTTATATAGATATTGTATCTGTGTTACTTCGTCTGCGTGATGCTCCGATCCTATTGGTTTTAGCGTGATGATATATAGCCTATAGCTTTCTTCGGTAAATGGGCTATCTAACACTGAAAGAATTTTTCAAATCGGACCAGTAGTTCCTGAGATTAGCGCGTTCAAGTAAACAAACAGCTTCAGCTTTATATAAATCATTTAAAATATCTTATGTTGCTGCGAGAAGTTATAGATTGTGATACTGTTTGATTCCTAGCACATTACTCAAGCCTTCGATTGCCTCATAATATCGTTTGGTTACCATGACAACGGATAATAAATTGCCTATTTTACATCCCTAGAGTATGGGATGTCCATTAATGTCAGTTAGATATCTCGGACAGCACTTCCAGCACTAACACAACACTGCACTTGACACTCACTAGCACTACTCAGATAATGTTCACTCCTTGAGACCACGAGTGAGACTGAGTACTGTCTTGGTACGAGACTAGCTAGAATTCCCCTCCACGGGTGGGGCAGACGGAAGTGATTATTATTCTACTCTAGCGCTATAGATGCCGATGACGATTCGATTATTCGATAATCGTTTACTCGTTTGAGAATATTAAAATAACGCGACGGAAGTGATAATTCATTTTCCAATAGCGCCGTATATATATTTAACGTAAAAAAAGGCTAAAGTATAGTTTTTTACAGTGCAACACTATGTGGAGTCCTCGTGGCCGTGTGTGCGGCGTGCTGGCGACGAGGCACACCTTCAGATAAACCGGAAGACGTCACGGAATGCGGCGTGTATACCGTCAGCTCTGACGCTAGGCTGGGACAGGTAAGTTTACAACTAACAAAAAATATATTAATACTAAAAAAGATTACTCCTTAATCAATAAAATAGAACATTAGAAACCACACGCGATCAGATTACTTCAATTACGCGCGAAACAAATGAATCTGACAAATGACGCTTGGTTAGTGTTACCAGAAAAATAAACAGTGTTACCAATTGGATTTGCTACAACATTGATTAAAATAAGAAATGTAGTATTTATTTAAGTTTTTATGGAATTGTTTTTAGGGTAGATGAGGTCACATTCTTGCAAACACGACTTTTATTTAGAAATACATTACTTTAATGTTTTTTTAAATTAGAATAAAATAGCCGCATGTTAATATAATGTTATATTACCTGTACATTTTAAATAATATTACCATTATACTAAATCACGCCCTGAAGTTGCGTGTTTAGTTTGTCTTTACATCGTAAAAGGTGGGGACATGTTAGTCTACAATAGTTAGTCATTAAAATAAAATATCTAGAATATTATAGAAAATTAAATGTTTAAAAGATCAACAATAATTTTGTGTTTTTCATTAGTATGAGAAATATCATCTAGCAAGCTATTAAAACTCATGTAAACTAAAAACCAATATATTCAGCAAATTCAATTACGCAAGCAACCAAAGAAGTCGACTACAGAATATGAATTATAAATAGTGCCTCTAACTCGTAAACACGCAACAGTAGCGCTGTAAAAGGGAAAATGTTTAAAATTAATGAAGCCGCTAACTTGCAAGTCACGAAACTTTTGGTCTTAGGAAAAACTAGACCATGCTATCTTAGGCTATTTATATTTATAATCAATAGTTGTCGTTTATATATGTACGAAATAAAACTCAAACTCTTAAACTTAGATATCAATTTAACCATTGTGAAGCTTAGAATGAAATTAATTAAGAATTAAATGGTCTTAATTCCTGGGCACGCCCCTCTGACATTTCTGAGTTTTAAGCAATTAAATATCACTTGCTTTAACGGTGAAGGAAAACATCGTGAGGAAACCTGCATTCCTGAGAGTTCTCCATGCCCTCAAAGGTGTGTGAAGTCTGCCAACCCGATGGGCCAGCGTGGTGGACTATGGCCTAATACCCTCCTCATTCTGAGAGAGACCCAGCTCAGCAGTAGGCCATTGATCGTGACGAAGAAGCTTAGAATGAATTATTTTACTCATTTCAAAATTATTTATATTATCTATAATATAGCTATACTGCACAGTAACTCGTAAAAGACAAGAATAATATGCACTTTAGAAGGAATCCGAGTATCATATTGAATTTTCTTCACATCATCTGTCTCCTTCTATGTCTTTAGAGATAGAGTGGGAATCCTGAAACGCCACATTTATGTCTTCTTCTTCTTACGGTGGCTCTCTATTACTAGAGGTTGGCCGTCAGCTCTGCAAATCTTCGTCTGTCTGGAGCCAAACGAAAGAGTTCTCCTGTACTGGTGATTCCGGTCCACTCTTTTATGTTGGGCCACCACGACTTCTTACGTCGTCCCACGCGTATTTTTCCTTCAATCTTGCCCATCATTATCAGTTGAAGCAGCTGATATCTTTCGTGTTGAAGCACGTGCCCGATATATTCAACCTTTTTAACGGTGTGGATCAGTTTTCGGATGATACCCAACTTATACGCGCATATACCATATTTATGTGAAAGTAAAAAGTCTGAAAAAAATCTTATGAAGGTATATTGCCGATTGTATTGTCCGCCTTTTAAAATTTTGTGTGTGGTAGATAGGAAAACTCAATATAGTAATGTTCATCAATAAAATTAAAAAAAAAATAAACGATACAACATTTCTTTTAATATTATGGTAGACCGCAAAATTTGTTGTGAATCGTAGCGGATGTCGTGAACAGATTTTAAAATATAATTATTTTGTATTCAACAATTGATACTCCCTATTTCAAAGATAAAATATAATCATCCAATCTATTTTATTTGATAATGCTTATTTTGATAAATATACATTCTTTGTTCTACTATCGATATTATGTCATCGAGATTAAAAATGGTTTTTATTTTATTTTTGTTTATTTTTTCTTACAAATATTAGAAATATTAAAATATGAGTATTTGGATATTGACACATAGGCTGCTTTTTATCCCGGAAAAATTCATAGTTCCTGTGTGATAAAAATAAGTTTATTGAACATCTGAATATTTTTGTACGACAACGAGCTGACCCGACCTCGTTTCAATGAGGTGATTAAACTATAGGTAAACCTTTATCATAATTGTTTTTGCATTTTTCACCGTTTTAGCCTTCCCCGGACTCCCACAAATAATTCAAAACTTAAAATTAGCCAAATCGGTTAAACCGTTCTCAAGTTCTAGTGAGACTAAGATTTATACAATGTTTTTTTTTTAAATCTAAGTACACGTTTAAATTTCACACATGCGAAACCGGGGGTGGGTGTTCTAGTATATAAATAAGATTTAACAATAAAGATAATCATTATCATAAAATCTTCAATTTAAATGGTAGTATTGTAATGGCGGACTTCAAAAGCTTTTAGCAATGCTCTCATTTGCAATGTATTTTTCACATGAACTTTTTGCGGGGCAGTTTCGAAACTTATCTCAAATAACAGTGCTGGTGTTAAGTAACAAAACAAAGAGACCAAATTGTATTTGTAGATGTTTGTTTTTAAGCGCCAGTTGAATAAGTAAACGGAGAAATCTGATTTCGTTCGTTAACGAATGACTATTCTTACAGTGCATCCTTTGTTGATTTTATTTATATTATTACATTTTTTTAAATGAAATATCTTACTTTCTGCACTATTAAGTTTCATTTAAGTTATGATACTATTAGTTATGATAGCAACATTAATCTAAGTAGCAGTAGTAATGCGGTAAAAAAAAAACGCCGCCATGACAATGCTGTTGCTCTGAATCTAAAGTGTAACTTCTAGAAGTAATAAAAAAAATGTAGTTAGTAACTCAATAAATTTTTGAAATAATCTTACTTCAACTGATAAGATAATATTTTAGTATGCTCGGTACAAAAGATCCTTTTTTTTTGATAATTAAATGAATTTCTTATTTAAAAAAAAAAACAAAAATAATAATTTAATATATTTTTTTTTAATCTATTTCGGTAAACCAACGTACATTTTAACATAGTTACAAGTGATAAAATCGGATCAGTAGCAACAAAATGGCCATATTCTATTAATGAAAACATGTATGTGGCAACACTACATCACTTATGCCACTCAGGAGTAGTTTTCTAGCGGTAAAAGAATTATTATAATCGAAACTGTAATTCCAGAGAAAACCTTAACTTTAAAAAATGGCCATATTTTTTAAATTAGAATATTTATGGCAACAACACATAGACTGTGTTACCCGGAAAGGATGTAGCTTTCTATCGGTGGAAACATTTTTTAAATCGTATCAGTAGATTTCGAGCCTATACGCAACAAACAAACACAAACAATGAAATCTATCCACTTTATATAATAGATGTAGATTATGACACTTGCATCGTAAACCACAAATAACTAACTATACGTGAATTACGTTACGTGAAATTTAGTTGAGTTCTCAGAATTAATTTAACAGACATTTTGAGTTAGTATTTAAATAATACATTTAACTGTTTAAGATTATTATGATTTGTATTCGTTATGAATATAGAATTTAAGTATGTGTTATAAACTAGTCAATACATAGGAGGTTTTCCTGCGTTTTTTCTACAAATTTAGTAACAAAAGTATGTTTTCTACATTCACGTGTTCGATAAGTTACGTTATAATACAGTACTCACGTGACCTTTATCTAGCACTAACACTGCACTGCATAACACTAACACTATCCAGACACTATTTCACTCCTTGAGAGACCGCGCAAGACTTCAGTCAGACTGTCGATGGCATATAAAGGTCGAGACTGTCAAAACGATGGAAGTGACTACTACCCTACTCCAATGCCATAGATAGCGATAACGATTCGATTAATTGATATTCTTTTGCTATTCTCCGACAAATATAAAATTACTAGTCAACCCACCCAATTTGCCAGATAAAAATATTCAGCCGCTTACTACATTAAACATATTTTATCATAATCCCGCAGGAACTCTGAATTTTTCGGCCTATATGTTAGTCCAGGTTATAAAGTATCTATGTGTCAAATTTCATTAAAATCCGTTCAGTCGTTTTTGCGTGATTGAGTAACAAACATCTAAACAAAGAACCTTTAAAATTTATAATATTAGTATGATTAATATGTCAAGACGAGTTTAAAATAAGTTGATTTCATACATTATGTTAATATTGGTATAAAAATACTAAAAAAATATTGAAAAAAAAAAAAAAGTATAAAAAACTATAACCCTACTACGTAAAAAAGTGGTCTGAAAATGACGAAGCAAGAAAATAATTCTTTCCACTTTTTTACGTAGTTTTTTAAACTTTATTTTTTTATTTAATAGTTTTCCGTTTCTCGATCGAGATAACCTTTATAATCACATAACACAATTGTAACGTAGTGTTGTTTTTTTTGCTTAAACGAGTAAATAACGGCAGCGACAGGACCGCGCGAACTATACGACTGCATTTTAAACATATATGTTGACATAAACAATAACATATATATACATATTTGTAATGTGTTTGCCAAGACCTTTCTTTTGATACCAATCACGTGACAATTAGCTTAGTTTAATTTTTTTCGAGGTTAGAATTTGAGGTATAATTTCCGTTATAAAAAAATCATAATATTCTTATAGTCTATGTCACCCGCGCCATTATTACGAATCGACGAATTCACGAATATTGGTTCAGTAGTTTAGGCGCTAGAGTGGAACATACAAACATACATAGATATATATGTCGGGGATTTTAAAACGATGTGAAAAGGAGATGGAAGGAGGGAGATGGGGAATATTGGGGAACACTAAAAGGGGGTGATGGTATTGAATGGAATATTGGGTAAATGCAACGCAGATACTTCTACTGAACCGATAAATGATCAAATATGATCTCTAACAATTACGAGAGAAACCTAAGCAGTGCCTTGAACTTGTGACCAAGGTGTAGGCTTAAGGAATTCCTTTAAGTGATCACGACACTCGCCTCCACTGCTAGGCTCTCTGTTTAAACCCAAGGTTAAACGCACATAAACTGAATCTAACACAAGGCTAACCTAACACAAGGCTAACCTAACCTAAGGCTAACCTAACCTAACATTGTGTTTACTTAACCACGTGGCAATTACATTGTAAGGACTTACGTGGACCTTAGTTGGACAGCACTTCCACACTACACTGCACTTGACACTATCACTATCACTAGCACTACTTAGATGATGTTCACTTCTTGAGAGACCGCGCACGACTAAGACTTCAGTTAGACTTTACGTTAGGCATATAAAGGGTCGAGGGTAGAGACTGTCAAAACAACGGAAGTGACTACTACCCCACTCCAACGCGATAGACAACGATAACGATTCGATTAATCGATAATCTTTTACTATGCTCCGACATATACATAGACTGCCAAAATCATAACCCTTTCTTTTGGCTTCGCCGTAGTCGGGTAAAAAACTAGAAATGAACTATTAAATGTTTTCGATATTTATATCCTAAATAAGATACTAAAGTTGTTATTCTGAGTTCTTAGGTATCAGTAAAAAGATAAAATAATTCATATATGATAGAGTAATAAAATCATATCCGATTGCAAGTCATTTTGCAAAGTATGTGATATCATAGTTTATTGTTATTAAAATTATCACACCAATATAAGACTGGCGACATCTATATCATAAGATAGAACTATGAGGAACTAGTCAAGATTTTGCTAGACAAGAATAGAAACAGGAAGATTGTTACGTAAGTGAAAGGGATTGAGATACATTCTTGAAAGATATAGAAATGAAGAGCAACGTCAATAACGTTTGACATTTGAAATCTTACACAGATAAAATTATACGTTATTATTATATAAGTTTGTGGGTTAAATAAAGAGTTTAAGGTGGTATACTTATCTCAAAATAAAAGGCCCGTTTTGACATTTGTCTTCACGACTTAACTAGTAAAGTAACCATAGGACTCGGTACTCGATACTCACGATATATCGATTCGAGTGTGCATGAGTATTTAATCGATTTGAATATGTATTGTAACATTACAAGTACTTTGGATTAAAGTTCTTTTAAAAAATTAACTTTAACTTTGATATTGTACATAAGTATTTTGAAATGATACAATTTTACGAAAGGTCAATTTTGAGATCACAGCTGGTTCACCAGTGATTAATTAGTCAAAGCACAAGTATAAATAAAACCCCCCAAGTGCAAGTCAGCCTTAAAAAAATATCTTGATCAATTTAGTTATTTCCTTAACCGATTATTAAGTCTGCGGACAATATAAAAAATCATTATGCACAGCACTTAGCCGAGTGGGCGGTACCCATCTATGAAAAATGTAATTACCTTCAGAACATTTCGATCGTAAAAAATAGAGAACTTCATGGGCGTGAACTGTCAAAACAGACCTTTTATTTTTTGATAAGTTTAATAGTGGAAATAGACAATAAGCGTGTAAAAACTCAGAATTACTCAGATAGTGTAATATTAGGGGATTAAATTTTGCGCATCACATCTTCGTAACACTCGGAAATCACTTGTAGAATCAAATCACAATTCTTGTTTCTCGTTCTAGTAAGCAAGCTTCTATTTTGCTTACGTTTCTCTTAACATTATTTCTATAAGTGTTAGGATACTCTTTTTATGCTGTTATTATGACAAATTTGGTTAAAATGTAAAAATCTTTGATTCCGGTTCCTAAAACCAAACTCGTAACATTTTCTAATAGAAACCGTTTCAATAATGAGTAGGTGATAGAATACCCTCACAAATATATTAATTGTAAATATCAGTGCAATTATGGTAGATTGTACTGCATTAAGTTATTTCTGTAATCGAGAGTATTATTACAGTCATGAGTACAATAGCCATGCCAATCTGTCTCATTAGTGTATTGTAGAGTTAATAAGCATGAAAGCCTAAATAGGTGCACAGTATAATCTTTTTTTAATGACAGTTAAGGGACAAACGGACAGACGATCTACCTGATGGTAAGTGGCCATCGTCGGCTATAGATATCATCAATACAAGAGTTTTCTTTGCAGATCCTCTACTCTAGTACTCTAGATACTCGCCTCTTAAGAGATGCTCTCTCAGCAGTAGAGGGGACTTATATTCTAACCCGTCTCCTCAAAGATAGTTACCGGGTATCTAAAAAGATATACAAAAAAACTAGCTTCATACTGTCTGTCACGTCGATAGCAATCTTTTAAACGAATCCGAATAACCTTTTCGTCCTCGTCAAAGAGCTATTCAATGTAAATGTTTATTCAATTACAAAAATTGCGACAGAATCACAGAGAACTCAGAATTGATCAATTCCCCTCAAGGGTTTGTTCATACGATTAGACGTTTGATGGAAAATTGCATCCAATGATACTTGAAGCACTTAACTTTTACATAAATATTTTTTATAAAAAAATAAATGGTCATTCATGGTGAAGATTTCTAAAATTTTTGAAAGTGAAGTCAGTGAAGTTTTTTTAACAAGAGACTAACTTAATTGACCAATAGAACCCTTCTGGACGAGAGATCCACAAGTTCTCTACGAGTCAGCTTTCAATATTTCATCTTTTCATATATTAGCAAATATATTATGTACATTGTATAACTAACGTTTAATCTGGAATTTGATATATATACCCCTGTCTATATAACAAAGGCCCTCAATTATTTCTTTAAGCAGACCATATCGACATGGCCCAGTTAGGTATCGGCATAAATTGTCAAAAATCTACGATCTAAAACTGGTGTCGCCCGTCTTTCTTCCTGTAGCATAACAGAATATTTGAACATTCTATATCAGAGAATTTATAAATCTGAATAAATTAAATAGAAATTTAACTCAATAGGAGAAGCAATGTTTTTTCAAATGTAAAGTAAGCTCAGAAAGCAGTTTACAGGCAGAGGAACTATTTGTCGCAACTTCCGTTGGAGGCGCTGCGGTGCTACGGCGCGGGCGGTAACGCTGTTAGCGGCTTTCCTGTGCAGAATTGTTCAATTTGACGTCATGTTGACACAAACCACCAAATAGGTTCTACTTGGAGACTATATTGGTCAGAAAATGACTTTTTAATGACAATATTTGATTTACTCCGTATTTTAACGCTAGTTATCTGCTTTGCTTTCTAGTTATCTATTTTCTCAACAAGTTTTTTTATCTCCTCATATAACTGTAAGTTAAATCTTGCAACTAATAACTATTCATAAGATGTACTATAATAATACTAACACATACTTTTGATAAGAAACCGTGCATAGAGCTTTTAACAGCCCGGCAGGTGAGCAAAACCTTTTTACATTGCAAAAATACTCCTCTTCGTTGCTAGACCTCATTATCTAAGGTAAAATTTAGTTACACTTCACTATTATATTATTCCTTATATGAAAATTATTTGTTAAACTGCCGCTCACTGTTGCGACAGGCTTATAAGTTGTTAAGCCCGCATAGTTAGCTGTTACAAAAACCAAAATAGCGGACGTTCAAAGATAGTGGACTAATTATTATTCTCTATGCACTTCCAAGACATGGGTATCAGCTTGGAAGACAAGAAGACTTTAATAATAATATTCTATAAAAACAACTTATTTATTACGCAACACTAGTCGTAATTTTGGGAAGCATCAATGATTCACAGTCCCTGAAGACCCGTGACGGAATCGACCCCCAAACAGACATTTCGATTAGATAAACTGCTCGTCAAGTTAATGGCGATCACGTTGATTTGCGACGAGTTCACTGAATTAGGTTATTTGTTGCTCCTATATCACTAATTCTTTTGTACTATTTGTATATTTATTTTCCGGAAATGCTATTTTTTCCTGCGAATCGTTCCCTAAATACACATAGGATATTTTTACTTCTTGACCCTTTTCCGAAGTTCAATATACATCGTAGTATAAATCAATGTTTCTTTCCATGTCTGTTTTTTTTGTCTAGGTGTATCTTCGTTAACTCCTCCTAAATTAGCATTACGGATTTTGCTAATGGAAAGGATTGTATGGAAAAATATTTTTATCTACCAACATTTGTATTATACGAGCACTGAATTTTTAATTTAGTTTTCTCAGTGGTTTGTGAATTTTCTTGAGTTTCTAATAGAGAGAACCAAAGCTACTACCAGGGACATGGTCTATCGTAAATATCAGTTCCTTGTACAGCTTTCACATAGTATTATGCCTAAGTTGCTTGATGGAGTAAAAACAGAAACAGGAAAGGACACTTCCAAATACAAGACACCTGTACACAAGTTATTCCATAAAGGTACTTAATACAAAATGGCGAAAATAAGTGTAAAGTTCAAGCGCAAACTAGTATACCATACTTCAGTTGCAAAGAAAAGTTTAAGCGTAGTTTTTAGAAAAATTCATGTCATTTACCAGCAGAGGCTTTATAGCACAAAGGATTTCTAGGCGTTCGTTTAGGTGTTAAGTGAGACGTGAGATCTAATTGTTCTGGTGAGTGTCGCTTAATAGACGAAAGGTCTTTGTATATAGAGCAAGAGGCGAATATCCTTATAAGATCTTAATGTTTCATTGTGTGTTGGTTCTATGCTTTTATGTTTCGTAATCAACGTCACACCACCCATGAATTATATAACTATATTTTTTTTCTTGTTATTAAAGTTAAGCCCATAGATTTCCTAATCCATAGACTAAAACGATTGCTTTTCAACAAGTCCTTCTTTCTATTTGAATCCCATATCTAGGTGTATTAAGAATATTTTAAACCTTTAGTCCACCGTCTTCAGGAGTCCGCCATATTGAATTTAAAATTATGTCACATAGCTAAGCATGCACCAAATCATCGTACACCAGAAACCATACATGTACGCAATATTTCAGCTCATTTTAAGAGCCTTTTTAGTGTAGCCAATGGCCATTATTTCATTACTAGTCGACCTGCGTTGCTTCTACCACGTTGAAGTGTATGTCAAATAATGTATGTTTGTGTGTACAAAATTTTTAGCCTCAACTTATTTTGTATTACCCTACTCTACCATTTTGTCCCACGGGAACGGTGGTGAATCCATCTTTTAAAAGTATCCGCGTGCCAAAATTCATTCAAATCGGTTTATTCATTTCCACGATTTTATTACATGTAGGTATAATGATAGAATTGTGTAAAAATTACACTAGCGACTTTGATGAAGATTGAGAAGGTATTTACGTTAACAATGCTCGTCTCCACTGATATACCTTGGCGCCCAACATCTAACTAAACTAAGTACTAGTGATAGTGAAGACCTATAAGCACAATTATAAACTACTCTATTTACGGCTTTAAACAACGTTAACTAATTAAAATCACTTGTCAGACTGTCTCAGATCTATCGAGTTAGAGTAGTAGCAATAATAAGTATAGAAGGTCTAGCTTTTGCTTAAAGGAAGGATGAGTCACAAATTTTCTATAAATAGAGAGTATGGATGTAATGTAATGAAGTGAAAGATTTTCCGATCAACAAAATTCAAATATCTCGTTAGCCAGGCATCTCGATAATCGAGTTAGACATTCAGGCAAGCGATCGACGTTTTCGAGAGGATTTCGAACGTTCCTCTAGGTCTAGCAAGCATGCTGTATGGAGTCGAGTGTGTTACCCCATGCCTGAAACGCTTAGCTGCTTAATCTACTGTGAATTAAGAATGTAGCTAAAAAAATATGCTTGATTTTATAAATGCAAATGGAACTTTTTTTAAAACAACAACGACTACAGGTTATATAATAACTTGGAATGAGGGACTTGATTAAACCTTTGAAGACTTAAAATACAATTAAAAGAAAATACTCTCAAATTCAGGGATAACTTTAAAATTACTTAAATTGCAATCATTTGTTTTTAAAGTAAATAAAAATTAAATTTAAATAAAAATGTTTATGAGAAGTCCTTAAAAACTAAACTATTGTTGGTATATATCTCTAGGAATCAGTGACTTCAGAGATTAATTATGAAAGACGATTTAAGGGGGGAGGTTCGACCATGTCTTATTTTTTCTTACAAGGGAGGGAGGGAATCTCGATAGTTCTTACGAAAGATTACAGCTCGATAGTTCTTACGAAAGATTACAAAAAATGCTAAAGTTAAAATTATACTCTGAAAAAGCGCGGACAACATTAATTTTTTTCCTTTGGAATCGTAATAAATAATAAACAGGAGGGGGTGGATCGGCCTATTCATATTTTTTCTTATAATAGGGGGGAGGGGTTCATAAACTAGCGAAAATAGTCTTACGTAATAAATGAATGGCTCCTTACACTATCCTGACCCCAACACTTTTGAGTTGATATAGAAAAGAGTTAAAATACACCGCTTTAGGAATCAGGTACGTCATACACCTTATTTTTTTTCACTTACATGTACCCCCTTAAAAAAATTATTACTATTTAAAATAGTACATTTCCTGATATTACAGTTTATTTAAAATCAATGATTGTTATATCTTTGAATGATGTAAACCTCCATGTCTTTCCATAGCTCCGCTCCAACTCACTCAAAAGCTTTTTAACATGTTGTTGTAAAGTATAAAAACAATAGTATGAGTCGAAAAGAGAAATTACAAGATGAAGAAAACTATCAAATTAATAATGTGTGTGGATTCATTTCCACTACTAAAAACATTCGCTTACCTATATACATAAATATTTGTAAAGTTTCAGCTATGTTGCCTGTACATTTCAATCTAGGAGTATTTTATGTAACGAGCGGGCAGAGTACACAGCTAGTATGTTGTGTACTATTCGTTATTAGGTCGTAGAGCAAAGCTGAAATAATCACCACATAATTTCGCCCTGACAAAGCAGTACACAGATATATAGGTATGTCGATCTTTTGAAATATACTGTAAACTTCCAGGAACAATAAATCAAGATCTACGGACGAAATTATCTAAAATCTATGAACAAAACACTGCTCTTTTCTTTTGCAATTAATCGAACAAAATACGGCAAAACTTAGTGAATATAGAGTTGTGTAACAAAACTAGTTTCTACTTACACAATTATGAGAGTTTCACACGTATTTTTATACATTCGTTCCTGCTTCCGCAACTTTTAATACAAAAATTTAAACATTTCCAGCTTACAGCTTTCAAACTACTTTTTTATAATAATGACACTTCAGCTTGGACTCGAATTAGTTCCACATTAATTCGATTAATAGCCTTCATATTTTTTATTGCAAATTAAAAGTTTATTATAGGACAAAAGGTTTTAATTATCAGATCCATTTTGTCCTAACAGATGGCGGTGTAAGTTAGTTAATTGACATTACCCTTCAACATGTTTTGTTATCCAGTTTAAGTAAGCATCCTATAGATGGCGCCGTGTTAAAATTATAAACGTTTTTAACATTATCTCTGTTAATGTAATTTTCTGTCTAATCCTAAACTAATATTATAAAAGCGAAAGTTTGTAAGAATGTATGGATGTATGTTTGATACTCTTTCACGCAAAAACTACTGAATGGATTTTGATGAAACTTTACAATAATATAGCTTATACATCAGAATAACACATAGGCTATAATTTACAATGATATAGTGTGAAGTATCCAAAATATAGCGGGTGAAACCGCGGGACGCAGCTAGTAACAATATAATTACTTAATTGTATCCATACGTGCTTATTTGTGTGACTTGTTGCTTTCTATGTTATTGTTGAATTGGTAGCATGTAGCTAACTGACGCAGAAGGTGTCTGCAGTGAATGAGCTCTAAAATAACAATTAATAACATTGTTTTTTGCTGATTTAAAAATGAGTATTTGTGTCGTAAACGACACAAAGGATAAAATGAAACGTGGGATAATAATATAATAAGTATAGACATAATTTTCATAAAGGCGACATCCAATGACGTCACCGTACGCGAGATTCATCAAACTTTTCTATGTTTTACACACGTTGTTTGTGCCAGTTTTGACAGATGTCGCTTATATTTGTTTGTATGTAAAAATATATGTAACATGTTCAGATGGTCGTATCTTTATTTTGAAATCAATAACTGGCAGGTATTTATAGAACTAGTTAAAGTTACGACTAATTAAAAGAATACAATGTATTTTCAATAGCACTTAGTACTTACTACCCGTGTGTAGTGGTTAGTTATTCATTCGTAACGATTGCACGCCACAGGCAATCTAGATAGATCGTTTGATTAGCTACAGTACCAAAAATCAATTTATTGATTACAGGCCAATAGAAGATAAAAATGCAGCGCGTCATTTGTTTTTGAATTATTTAGTAGCTTTAGATATAACAAGGATACATTGATTGATTGAAACACATACAGAACAGAGTTCAGCTGTTCAATACAAAGTTACGAGTATGTTTGTTATCGACTTTTGATTGCCAAGTAGTTTCCTATAGGTTTTTATTAGGAATACCCTTTTTTTTTAAATAATACTAGCAGTATGGATCACATACTACTAGTATTCCCTTTACCCCTCCAACTAAGCTAAATGCTTGTATTGGGAGTGGGCTACGCCAGTCAATGTCCGGGATTTTGAACCCACGACTTGTCGATCGTGAATCCAACACTCGAACCACTGAGTCTTGAGTTCGAAAGTAACTCTTAAAAAACGTAGGTGCGATTTAGTATACTACTTACGCCATCTATTGACGAATAAATGGGGTTTATT
Organism: Limenitis camilla; assembly: GCA_905147385.1. Classification (NCBI taxonomy): domain Eukaryota; kingdom Metazoa; phylum Arthropoda; class Insecta; order Lepidoptera; family Nymphalidae; genus Limenitis; species Limenitis camilla. The sequence continues at coordinate 3,475,921 of LR990242.1, forward strand.
TGTATATTACACATCAGGTTTAAATTGCTGAACCGATTTTGATGAAAAATGGTAAAGAGATAAAATAGAACTTAAGGAAGGATATAGCCTATGTTTTATCGCGAAAAAAAATACTTAAGAATTCAAACTAAACAAATGAATGGACGTTTGTGGCATCTATCGGGGTGGGGATGAAGTGCATGTCGTGCTGTGTGACCGTTATGTCTTTGGGAATCATTCAGTAGACCCTGAGTAAGAACCCATAGTCCACTGGATCCGCAGCATTGAAAGGATGGGAGTGGGAGGGTGTAAGTTTGGCCCACATGCGGATCGACCGGACCACCAAGGGGACTGTATAGCGACAATACTTCCCTATCTAAAACAATATATCTTATAAGATTGTGTTTTATTTAACTATGATTATTTTATGACTGAAAGAGATGTGTAGATTGTTTGTTGATGAAAGGTTTTTCTTCCTCTTTCTTTCCTAACATATATCATACTCATGATCGACAGGGGAAAATATTTATAACTATAAAAATAAGTGAATCCAGCCGATAATATTAATGTAATAGCAATGAACATCACACCCGCAGGGTTGTACCTTTCGCATTAACGATCGTCTGTGGCTGGAATAAAAATCGCGTTTATGATTATTGGTTTTCGCCGACTTTACATGTTTGGATTAATATTCTAGAACTTATTATATTGTATTCATTATTATAGCAAAAATATAGTAATCATTTAGTTGTCAAAAATAATGAACAAGCGGTAGTGGCAGACAAATATTTTAAGTCAAACATTAAGTTAATAACAGCACTACTTTTGATTACTATATTTTTCTAGTAAAGTACAATGAAGACTTAAAAAAACATAATCACTTACTTTAAATATAACATCACTCCCATATAATTCATTAAATTAAAATACTAATAAATTGTATCACTTTGAAAAATAAATAACAGGTCGGGGAAAAAGTCTTTTCGCATTATAGTATGTATGTATGTATTGTAATAAAATCTCTTTGGCTATACTATTTGTATCTGACTGGTTTTGGTATCATTCAAAGTTTACATTTTAAAGAAGATAATTCCAAATTCAAATTAGGAAAATGTGTGATTTTTATTTGTTTTTCGTACTGTGAAGATGAGTAAATCTAATGAAGAAATTCGATACATTTTAAAATTTTACTACAAAAAAGGTAAAAATGCAACGCAAGCTGCGAAAAATATTGGCGATGTTTATGGACCTAGTGCGGTGCCTGTGAGTAGCACAAATTTGGTTTACGCGTTTTCAATCCGGAAATTTTGATGTTAAAGATGCACTTCGCTCTGGTCGCCCTATTACGGATAAAATGGATGCCATTTTTGAAAAAGTGGAGCAAGATGGGCATATCAGTAGTTACGTCGTAGCTGAAGAACTGGAAATTGACCACAAAACAGTTTTGGCGCTTTTGAAAAAAACTGGGTAAACTTAAATGCTCGATATTTGGGTACCTCACGAGCTCACTGAAAGAAACCTAATGAACCGTGTACTCATTTTGTGATTCTTTATTACGACGTAATGAAACCGAACCATTTTTTAAGAAGCTGATAACTGGTGATGAAAAGTGGAACTCGTACGACAAGAACGTGCGAAAAAGGTCGTGCTCAAAGGCCGGTCAGACTTCAGACTGTGGCGAAACCCGGGTTAACTCGCAACAAGGTGATGCTGTGTGTGTGGTGGGATTGGAAGGGCATTATTCATTATGAGCTGTTACCACCAAGCAGGACCATCGATTCTGAATTCTACTGCGAACAACTGATGAGATTAAAGCAAGAAGTGGAGAGAAAGCGGCCGGAATTAATCAACACAAGCGGTGTGGTTTTTCATCATGGTAACGCTAGACCTCACACATCTTTAGCCACTCAGCAAAAATTAAGAGAGTTTGGCTGGGAGGTGTTCATGCATCCGCCGTATAGTCCTGACATTGCACCTTCAGATTTCCACCTGTTTCGGTCTCTTCAGAATTCTTTAGGCAGTGTCAGGTTAACATCACGAGGGGACTGCCAAAACTACTTGTCGCGGTTTTTTGATCAGAAGCCCCAAAATTTCTATAGCAATGGAATCATGTCCCTACCTACAAGATGGCAAAAAGTTCTCGATCACAAAATGGTACCTATATACTTTAGTTAAATGTAAATAAATTATATTAAAAAATATTTTGAATTTTCTTAAAAAATGCGAAGAAACTTTTTCCCCAACCTAATATTATAAAAAACATGTTACCTAATATGTATCTAACTATAAGGTACAAGTTTTTTTACTGTACCGCTTCTTTCTTTTAGGGTTCCGTAACCAAAGGGTAAAAACGGTACCCTATAACTAAGACTCCCCTGTCCGTCTGTCTGTCACCAGGCTGTATCGCATGCACCGTGATAGCTAGACAGTTGAAATTTTCATAAATGATGTATTTCTGTTGCCCCTATAACAACAAATACTAAAAACAGAATAAAATGAATATTTAAGAGGGGGGCTCCCATACATCCCATTCCATCGTGCACAAGTCCGACTAGCACTTGACCGGTTTTTTTTTAATATCGTTGCTTTATAATAGATTAACTCGCCCCGCGGTTTCACCCGCTGTATTTTAGATAATTCACACTATATCATTATAATTTATAGCCTATGTGTTACTCTGATGTGTAAGCTATATTATTGTAAAGTTTCATCAAAATCCATTCAGTATTTTTTGCGTGAAAGAGTTACAAACATACATCGTACGTTTATAATATTAGTAGGATGATAATTACTATCACATGTACATCAGTACAAAATATTGTATGAAATTTAATTGTGTATTGTTAGGTTCTTTTTGAGGTCAGTGTAATTTTATTAACAGGTCTTATACTTGAATTACAAACTCTAAACGAACAGAAATTATGTTTAGCTTAATACTAAAAAAAGCATTTCCATTCGGTTTAAATTTAAACACTTTTCGGAATACGCTCAATTAGCTAAAATGTTTTATTTTCGTAGCACTAAGCGGAAGCTCCATGAATTGCTTAACAGTTAATTGTATTCATGGGACGAATTTTTTAACAAAGCCTTTTAACTTCTTCGTCAAGGATTTTCCACACATTTTTACACTAAAGAACTTTTTAACTTTACATTTTTAAAGTCTCAAGTTTTAATTAACCAGCTAGACTCATAATAATATTTTGCACATTTTATCTTACTATTAGCTGACCCGGAAAACGTTATTTTGCCAGCGGTGGGCCACCCTCATCACTTAGGGGGATGAAAAATAGATAGTAGCCGATTCTCAGATCTACCCGACATGTACACAAAATTTCATAAAAATCGGCCGAGCCGTTTTGGAGGAATATGGTAACTAACATCGTGCCACGAGAATTTTATATATAAGATGTAATGTAATAAATAACAAAGCTAACCGCTGGGAGAGCATCTCGTAAGAGCCGAGTAACCCAGCACTCCCTTGGTGGAAGGGGATCTGTTCCCCGACTGACTTGTAACCACCAGCATTCGAATCCGACCGCCAAGTGTCATAGACGCGTTCCGGTCGAGCCCCACGTGGGCTAGACTTACCCCCTCCCTCTCCCATCCCATCAATGCTGCGGATCCAGTGGACTATGGGCTCTTACTCAGAGTGTACTGAAACTGCAGCATTTTTTTCTTCACTCCCCCTCCCCACTCTGTTTCCGAGGATGCAACGCATAGACAAAACGAGAGTATCTCTTTTTTTGCCGATGTCTATGGGCGATGGTGGCCACTTACCATCAGGTGGACCATCTGCTCATTTGCACCTTATCTACAATTTAAAAAAAATGTTACTAAATGTCACAAAAATCGCTGAACGGATTTCAATGAAATTTGGTACACAGATACGTTAGAACATGGATTAACACAAAGGCTACTTTTAATCCCAGAAAATTTTACATCTCCTGTGGGATAATAATATTATTATATAGCAATATATGTCGGAGAATAGTAAAAGACTATCGAATAATCGAATCGTCATCGGTATCTATGGCGTTAGAGTAGGGTAGTAGTCACTTCCGTTGTTTTGACAGTCTCGACCCTTTATATGCATTCTACAGTCTGACTAAAGTCTTAATCGTGCGCGGTCTCTCAAGAAGTGAAGTAGTCTCTGAATAGTGTTAGTGTTATGCAGTGTAACCTTACAATCTAGATGCAACGTCTTGTGTTAGGTTAGGTTTATGTGAGATTAACCTTAGGTTTAAACATAGGGGCCTGAGCTTTAGTGTTCTCCAATATCCCCGACATATATTTAAAATTAATTTAGTACATTGTAGCCTAACTTAAAAGATAGCTATACTATATAGATCTATTTAGATTGACGACCTCAACATATTTTATTTGTAACTTACATAAGTTTTTTTAAGAAGACCTCAATCGTCTCGACAATTTTTATAACTGTGCTTATGATCAGTCTTGATAATTCACCTCATTTTAATTCATCATCAACGTATAGAACTTTTCTTGAGAATCAGGTGTGTAGTACAGCAGTGTAAGAAAGAGAAACCCCCGGCATCGTTCAGCTTCTTTTCTAAAGTGTATATAATTGCCTTTTACGTATTATCGTACAGTATAGGTCATATAGAGTTAAAATTAACTCTTAAGATTCAAGAATACAAACTAAACCAAAATTGGGGAGCGAAAGCCCAAAGATTGGCCTAAGTCTGCTAACTAAATCTAAACAGCTAAGCAGTGTAAGCAGTGGCTAAGTTTATCACAACAAGCGCTGGAGTACCTAAGTTCGTTAGCCATGGTTCGTCTGGGCTCGAACACTTTGGAACTCCAATTTCCTATCTATTGAAAGGAATTATGATACTATAACTTTTGATTGTAGGCAAATTCAATATTAATTGCATTTCGCTTCCCGATTTTGCCTTAATGTGCTCTTAGATTTTTAAAGTTTTTAGTCACCGCTGGTAGAGTTATTGTTTCTTTCTTTGATTCCGTGTGCGCTAATAAATTATTAAGATGCTCGTAGGTACTGTTACGTGGTAGGGAAACATTGTTTTTCATATTTTCTGTGTATCTCCGTTTTATTGATTTATCTTTCATGGTTTCATTGATGGTTTACCAATAATTTTATTAAAGATAAACCATCGCATACATTTTAATATTTTAATTGAATCCAATATTGATGACGACGCAACATACCGTATTCGCCGCGAACATTATATTACGCCCTGTAACGTCGATCAGTACCCACAGCAAAGTGACTTGTAATCAATAAGTAAAAAGGCAGTGATAACTTAATGATTAAGACGCAGATCTCTACTCGGGAGGTCTGAAATTGATCCTGGGCACACACCTCTGACTTGTCGGAGTTATGTGTATTTTTAATAATTAAATATCACTTGCTTTAACGGTGAAGGAAAACATCGTGAGGAAACATGCACTCCTGAGAGTTCTCCATGTTCTCAAAAGTGTGTAAAGTCTGCCAACTCGCATTTGGCCAGCGTGGTGGACTATGGCCTTATCCTTCCTCATTCTGAGGAGGAGACCACGCTCAGCAGTGGGCCAAAATGTATTCAAAAGTTCACTTAACTTATACTGATGATTAAATCCACATTAGATACAGCATATAAATAATTTCACTAATAGCATCACAAACTGAGCAGGCAGGTTGGTACTGTTATTGGTTCCATTATAATTCCATACGTAGGGTTCAGATTTCCCGAGCCGATACTTCGGTACCAGAGAGAATTTGTAGTATTGATAAATTAATATTGCATCAGCGGTAATCGAGGTGTTATTAGTGAGATTGCTAAAACTTCGTGTTATCCCAACAGTACGATAGTTGCTTCTACTGAAAGTTTGACCAGATAATACGAAGTTAAATTAGACCGAATTTCTTTTTCTTTTGTGTTGCTAGTTCTACGGTCTTTAAAAGTAAGAACGTCAGTATTTACAGTCCTTATCAATGTTGATGAAATCCATTTTTTAAATATTATGAATGAGAAAGTATCTCTGTCTATTATTATTATAAACTACTAAACCGATTTTAATCAAATTTGGTATAGAGATAGACTAGAGCTTGGAAAAGGATATAACCTATATTTTATTGCGAAAAAAAGTGTATAAGGGGTTGAAATAGGGGATGATGTGCATGTCGAGCTGTGTAATCGTTTATATCTTTGGGAATTAGTGATATATAAATTCTGTTGATGTTGAAAATTTTAAATGTAATTTTGAGTGATGTAGCAATATGGGATGAATGTTTATTGGAAGATAATAATATAAAAAGCAATATTATATTTAAAATTAAACCTTCAAATTAAAATTAAATGGCACTCTAGCGATACCGGGGCTGGTTGACTAGTATTGTAATAAAAGTAAAAAAAAAACGATATTTTAATATCATTTATAACTCAACAAAGGCTGGACAGATTTTGATGTTTAATACAGAGATACTGTAAAGCTTGGGCGATAAAATACAAGGGTTTAAAGGGATTGAAAAAGGGCATGGAATATTATATGGGAGTTCATTATACATGCAGCAAAATATGTTGAAAACTAAAATTAAATCCAAGGGGTAAGTTGCAAACGAGCGAAGAGTTTATTGCATTTTAACACAAGAAGCTAAGACGTTTTTTGTTTAAAGGGACGTAGATTGGATGGCACTTTCTTTGAACTCTATTCCACTGCTTTTGAGTAAGATTGTCTTTATTCCAGATTGATTTTAAGGATTTTTATAAATTAAAATAGACTAGCCATCTGCTCTCGCTTTGCTGAAGTATATTCAAATCGTTCAGTCTTACACTTTCTTACACAATATTAGACACATTCACTGACTTTTTTTGCCTAACTAACTAACTGCTCGTATACTCATTCCATTCTTCTCTCTTACTCACTTTCTGTTTTGTACAAATCGTGTCATGACAATAACGACTACAACAAGTAAAGAATGCGTATTATAGATACAAAAATCTATAAATTTTTTTAGTTTATTTATAATTACTCACTAGTTAGTATACAGCCCGGCTTCCCACGAAAAGAAACACTCAATATATAAATAGGATTATTGAAAAACGTTGAAATAATGTATCATTTAATGAATGTTTGATAATAAATGTTTTCTGAGAACGTTACTCGAGCTCTAGAGAAAATATATAATACAGGGTTTTATTTATTGGGACTAAATGGTGAAATCCTAAACAGTTGGAGATACAGAGAAACTTTCTTTTAACCATTAGGTGCTTTTTTGTTAAATCCTCCTCATTTAGGCGATAGCTTATGACTGAGCAACGTGATTTTCACGACCGGTTGCCTCGGAGACCTTTATGTCCATGTGTTCGGACACTTGGTCGGACCAACGCTTTGGACTTCGGTTTCAGTCGTCAGCCCTCCACTTTACCCACAACCGAGTTTTTCTGAGCAACGTGGGCGAAGTATCTTAACACTCTTTGCATGCACATTGCCAGTAGACGTGTTTTGATGTTAACTTGTTGCAAGACGGATACATTAGTTCGGTATGTTGTCCAGGGTGTTCTCAGCATACGTCTCCACATCTCAAATGCGTCTATCATCCGTCTGTCTGTCGTTTTGAGCGTCCAGGTGTCTGCACTATATAAAAAGATAGGCATAACTAGGATATTGACAACGCGGCACTTGGTTTTTTTCGTGATGCTGCGATTTCTCCAGAGCGTGTTGAGTTGGGTCATTGCAGATCACCAAGGAAGTACAATTTTTTGGTCGAGCTTGAGAAGTCTGAGCTGTTTAATTTTTAAAAAAATATTTTATTTTTCTGTTTTTATCAGCATACCTAAATATCTTCATAGTATACAATTAGTTGTCAGTACGTCGCCATAATATTTAAAGAAATATCCTCTAACTCCTAAACGTTGAGGAGTTGTGTATTCCATCACATTAGCTCAGTAATAACATTATACACAATATCTGATTATTTTATAGATCAAAATATGTGAAAAACATTGTAAGTGACTTTGAAATTTGACGGTTTCCCTCGATTTCTCCGGATTCCACCTTCAGATCCTGACTTGGTTCCAATGGGACCACCTCGGAAGTGTACTCTTTCGAATAAAAAAAAATTTCTTAATATCGGTCCAGGCGTCTTGGAGAAATCAAGGAACATACATATAAAAAATTAGATTCCGCCGAATTGAGAACTTCCTCCTTTTTTTTGAAGTCGGTTAAAAAGGCCGTGTGTATACCAAATGTAAACAGAATATACGTGTAGATGCACGCTATGATACCTAATAATTATAGTGTAGGTGAAACACGTATCATGATGTCGTGTATCTAACTACATATAATATACATTAAACATACAGATAAAGCCCTAGGATTAGTACTCGGTATTCTGCTTCACGTGTAAAGAGGTATAGCTCCTTACCTGTCATGTTTCCATATTATTTGTAAGCTTTATAATATTCCTTCATCATTATTGTAATTATTTTTTTTTCTCATTCTTTCAATTATCAACCCCCCGCCCCCTATGTCAGCAACTAAGTAAAGACATAACCGCTAGTAAGTTTAGGTAAGCCCGGGGGGGGCTTACCTAAACATTTTTCTCCGATGTGCGTCCCCTTTAATGCTTACGTAATACTTGAACGGTGAAGGAAAACATCGTGAGGAAACCTGCACTCCTGAGAGTTCCCTAAAAGTTCTCAAAGGTGTGTGAAGTCTGCCAACCCGCACTGGGCCAGCGTGGTAGACTATGGCCTAATACCCTCCTAATTCTGAGGAGGAGACCCGGCTCAGCAGTGGGCCATTGAAGGGTTGTGATGATGAATACTTGAACCCCTCCACACGTTATTAAATGAACGGATTCAATAAAAAACATGAAATTTTTCTTACTTTTACCATTATTGTTTAATGTTAAAGTTTACTCATAGCATTATAAATGTTTTCTTTTCATAACTTTATATGTATTTAATCGGCGTGGAAATAACAATGCGTGTAGCATTAAGTTAGGACGTAGTAAATCACATCAAGTACTAGCTTTTATCAAATATTATTTAGTACAAAACATCTCTGAGAAAAAACTTAATATTTACCAAGTCGTGTATCATGATTTAGAAATTAAAAACTTAGACTTTAACTGAAACACATACTTTAATTTTTCACAAAATTATTTATTACTAGTCGACTACCGTGACTTCGTCCACGTTAAAGTATATGTTAAATTAAGAATATATGCACAAAAATAAAAATAAAGGAGAGAGAGACTCGAAAAAAAAACTGAACAGACACTGACCATTCTGAACAGAGATAAATATTAAAGAGAGAAAAAAGAGACAGGATGAGAGAAAATGATAGTATATATGAGGAAGAAAGACAGAAATACTGTAGACTTCCTCAGTGAAAGAATTTTTAAAATCGGATCAGTAGCAACAAAACGGCCGTGTTCTATTAATTAAAAAAGTGTTTATGGCAACACTGAATCACCTTTGTCACTCACGAAAAGTGCATTTTTCTATCTGTGAAAAAAAAATTAAAATCGGATTAGTAGTTCCTGAGAAACCCATTCAATTTACAAAATGGCCACCTTATGGCACTTAAATGGCCATATCTTTTTAATTAGAGTATTTATGGCAACACCACATAACCTATGTTACCCGGAAAGGATGTAGCTTCCTATCGGTGAAAGAATTTTCAAAATCGGTTCAGTACTTTTCGAGCCTATTCGCAACAAACAAACAAACATACAAACAATCAAATCTTTCCTCTTTATACAATAGTATAGATAAATTCATTTTTTTATATTAATAGGAGCTTTTTATTAATATTTAGCATTTATCGTTTATTTACTCACCATTACAAAATGTGAAATCAATGTCGCTAGCTTTCAGTTCTAGAGCATACAATCATCTGAAAAAAAGAAAACAATTCACAATCAGTATAATATTTCATAAATACAACGATTCTCGATTTGGAAGATCTTAAAAATGGGAGTTTGCTTTGATAGATTTTTTGATTACAATCGATGCAATGCAACAGCAACATAATGAGTTCTCAGTCCATTTTATAATACTTGAAAGTAATTAAATATTTTGTTCTCAGCAATTACAACTGGAAGACGTCCCTGGTCCCCCACCAGCATATGAAAGTGTCGTCGAAGGGGCTTCGGCAGACAAGGATACTATGATTTTACAGGTATATTCTCAAATATATGACAACAGAAAGTATTACATTAAAATCGCTGTAGCCATTCTCTGCTACAAGCTAGTTCTTACTTTTTAATATCAAACACTTCATACTCAATGGTATCAAATTGCTGGTAAAACTGTAATGACCAAGATAGTGGGTAATTCCTGAATTATCAAAGTTATTGTATGTCTACGTATACTTAAGATGTGCAGTCAGTTCAGTCTGTCAGAAATAAATTTATAAGAAAATACAAATACATGTACATGCCGTTCAAAAGCTCCGTAACATAAAGAAAAATAAAAAAAATATATATTTCAGGAATAGAAATTGAAATGTTTGAAGCAGAAATGAAATTTTTGAACTAGACAAGGAATGTCTAGATTTGGAAATTAGTTATGATAAGCAGACATTATTAAGTTGTAAACATTTTTTTCAGGATGTGATAACAGAACCATGTCCAAACTGCAAGACCAGGGTCGATACTGGGTTGCCATCATACGAGGCTGCGGTGCTCCTACGTGATACTAAATTATAATAAACGTTTGTATACTATATATAACGTAAATAATCGATAGATTTAGTCTAGACCCTAATATAACGGCCAGGAAGTACTGTAGACTTCACGATTGTTACGACTAGGGTTGCCATGATTTAATAATTAGATTAACATTTAAATTTCGATAAATTGTTTAAAAACCTAGATGTTGAAAATCTTTAATTTATCTATTCTAATATATAAAACTGAAGAGTTTGTTTTCTCAGGAATTACTGGCCCGATTTGAAAAATTCTTTCAGTGTTAGATAGCCCATTTATCGAGGAAGACTATAGGCTATATATCATCGCCAAGACCAATAGGAGCGGATGATCACGGACATGAAGTCGCAAGCGTCGGCTAGTAATAAACAAATAAGTTTTATCATATGGTCATCTATATTTTATGTATTACTTTAGACAGTATCGGATCACAAAGTAAGCAATTAAAAATAATACATATAACTTAAAAATATGTTGTTTATTTAGTTTCTAACGGTTCATTAAAATTCATCATCAATCAATATCACGACCCATTAATGGCCCACTGCTGAGCCGGGTCTCGTCCTCAGAAAGAGGAGATGGTTAGGCCGTAGTCACCTCGCTGTGTTGACAGACTTCATACACCTTTGAGAAATTTTAGGGAACCCTCAAGAGTACAGGTTTCCTTACGATGTTTTCCTTCACTAAGCAAGTTATATTTAATTGCTTAAACCACACATAACTCAGAAAAATCAGAAGACACCAATGTCTTAACCACTGGACTTAAAAAAAAAATTATACAGAGATAAAATTATTGAATATTAACGTATCGTTCATAAACAAAATTTGACATCGATATTGAGTTTTTGAAAATGTTGATGCGAGATTAAACTGAATTAATTAATTTATTTTATCGAGTTATTTTCAATTATGTTGGCAAAAAAAATCACAAAACATTAAAACGGTTGTCTGTATATTATACACAATTTTATTATCTGTAGAATTGAACATTGTATATTTAATGGCTAAGTTTGTTTAATTATAAATTGCTGGCAACCCTAGTAATAAAAATCATGGTGTTTTCCTAATAAGAATAGAGGATCTTACATTGTGAGTTTTGGTATATGTTTTAGAGTTTGCACTATATAAATGTTAATTTAACTTCACTTGCGTGTTTTTAACGGCTTCTTGTTTATTTTTGTATGTTAGTGTAATTAAGGTTTTTATGTATTTTATATATTTTTTGTTAAAAAGGTAATCAAAGATACATAAATACATATTAAAATGCTTTCACCAGGTAAAGCGCGTTGTCACAAATATATTATAGTACGAGCGGCCTGCCCTCGCCTCGCTCCGGGTATTTAAAGCAATATTATAATTGATGTCCTAAATTTGTCATTCTGTAATTGTGTTTTTTTTTTATTTTTCATTATCAGTTTTTCTATCATTTATAGAAAGAAAAAGAAAAAATAGCGACAGATAATTAATATAAGAGGGATGACAGAGCAAAAATAAAATTCACTAGATAAAGGGGAGAGAGAGATAATCGAAAGAAAGAAAGTGAAAAGAGACTGATCATTCTGAACAGCTCGATAAAGATAAATATTAAAGAGAGAAAAAAGATAAGAGGATGAGAGAGAATGATAGTATATAAGAGGAAGAGACACGGAAATACTATAGACCTCTCAGTGAAAGAATTTTTAAAATCGGGTTAGTAGCAACAAGACGGCCATGCTCTATTAATTAAAAAATGTATATGGCAACACTAAATCACTCATTAAAAGTTCAGTTTTCTATCAGTGGAAGAATTTTTAAAATCGGATTAGTAACAAAAAAATGACCATATTCTTTTAATTAAAATATGTATATGGCAACACTAAATAACTTTTGTCACTCACTAAACGTGCAGTTAGTTTTCTATCAGTGGAAGAATTTTAAAAATCGGATTAGTAACAACAAAATCGCCATATTCTATTAATAAAAAATGTATATGGCAACACTAAATCACTCACGAATAGTGTAGTTTACTATCAGTGAAAAAAGTTTTAAAATCGGATTAGTAGTTCCTGAGAAACCCTTCAATTTACAAAATGACCAGGTTATGGCACTTAAATGGCCATATCTTTTTAATTAGAATATTTATGGCAACACCACATAGCCTATGTTACCCGGAAAGGATGTAGCTTTCTATCGGTAAAAGAATATTTAAAATCGATTCAGTAGTTTTCGAACCTATTCGCAACAAACAAACATACAAACAATCAAATCTATCCACTATATAATAGTACAGATTAATGACTAACAAACCATGAGAACAGCATTTGAATGCTTCCAAAATTTACAGCACAAGAGCATTTGCCACGTTTTGTTTGTCTTGTTACTAAAATACACTATCGAGGCCTTAACCGTAGACCTTAATTAAAATTTGATGAACACCTACTTATTTTGTCTCTCGTGAACACCTCATAACTAATTGTTATACTTATAAGGCGTCTTTACATTTCTATGTTCGCGACTGTTCTTTCCATTCTTATTGATTTTTTGATGTATAAATAGGTTTAATTTAACTGCACTACCGTGCCCCCGCCAAGAGAAACGAAAAGCAAAAAAGCGAAGGTTTGTTAACCCTCATAACTTGGGATTTGGATTATACCAGACTAGGGGCCCGTCCCGGCTTCGCACGGGTGGATAATTTTTTTTAACATTTTGGCTCCCGCATTCTGTCGCTCCCACTATCGCCGCGTTACTCGCTGCGCTGCGAGGCACTCCACACCGCGCCGGCGGCCCGTCTGGGATTATTTTTTATTTATCTTGATATTTTTATTTCGTAATATCTTTTGACTGGAATGTCCGATTTCCATAATTCAAAAAGTAATTAACAGGTATTGAAACAGTCTTCATTACGAAAAAATTTATTTGGATAAGAATTAATACAAAGTTATGGAAAACATGGTCTGATTTTGATAGGCATTTTTATCAACTTTTAAAATGTAAAAAAGTAGTTATAGTGACTTAACTACAATAGTTGGACATATGGTCTCGCGGAGTTTTTTGTAGATATTGATACGTTCTATAATATTGTAGAACATTTTTTTGTTCTATCATCAATACTTTTCGCAGCGCATGCGATGAAAGATATTTTATGTCAAATTTTTTTGCACTTTGTGTTGGTTTTAGTGAGAATTTCTGAGGATCTCTAATTTTTTCTTGTAATAAATATACCCTATGTTACTCAGGGATAATGTAGCTTTCTAATGGTGAAAGAATTTTTGAAATCTTTCCAGTAGTTTTTATGTTTATTCGTTACATAGAAAAATCCAAAAATACAAATCTTTCCTCTTTATAATATTAGTATAGATAAACAAATGCATTTCTTATACTTCAGATTTTATGGATATCTAAAAAAATCTGATTTCGTCACTCACTGAAAATTATCAGAATTCTCTTAGTCTTTATTGAAGACCTAGAAAGCTGAAATTTGGTATGTAAGCTGTTTTGTTACTACAAGAACATATTTGTTGTGTAGAGTTAGAAGCTCTATATGAGATCTGATAACTTATTGATAGTGCGAGGTATCTGGTCTCGTCTCAGCAACATTTTAAATGAGAATGTTTTTGGTGGGTTATTCTTTTATGAAGTGTTTCAGTCTAGTGTTGGGAATTTCGTTATTAATACAACCTCTATTCAGAGCATAGTTATAAAACATTTGCTTATTAATTGCTTATTTGTCTGTTAGTAGAATCTAAGTTTAAAGAGGACATGGCTAGGCTACCAAAGCGGATATTTCTCTGCAGTCCAATTTACATACAGTCCAAAAGGTAACGTTGTCACGTTAAAAAACTATCTACGATAAATAAACAATTCACGCACAGCCGCAGGTTGTAAGTAGTCAAATTTTAGTTACATTATGTCATCTACTTGTGCTCCGGTGGAACGCTTGACATCATTAAAGCTGGTTTTATTTAGGATTACAATAGTCCAAAGCGGTATGAAGTTTGTTTTCACTCTATTGTTATCAGTTCGAGGGACTTTCCAACTTTCATAATGGTACTCGTATTTTTATTCTATATCTACTCAAAAATTGAGTTAATATGCAATTATTTTTGAGTACATACAATTTGTTTGAAAGTTACATAGCTAGTGATTTTCCTTAGCTAAAGCTGTCAACTTATTTGAAATTGTGAAACAAAAAGATAGTTGTCTTTTGGAGTAAAATTAACTTTTTTAAACTTAAGAGTTCTAGTATATAATTTTTAAACTCAGAAAGTATAGACAGCGTGACTGAAAGTTTTCTTTTCTCTATACACTTCAACAACAAAATATTAAAATATTTTGCGATTCTACTTGAATAAGATATTGGTTCTCAATTGCTTTATCCTCAACAGAATTCAGTAGCATAAATTAACAAAAAAATTAACCAACTACAAACTCTATAAAATGAATTAAAAAGTAAGAAATAATTCCGTTATTTATTAACCTTCCTTTATCAGGACAATAATATACAGTAATTGTTATTTTTGAAGTCGGTGCCAGCCAGGTAACAGACGTGTAGTGAGATAGAATAGTAATAGGTATAGCTATTGAACGAGCCTATTGCTGGCAAGTACATACGTACTATACTATATCCAAGCTTTGAGGTAACAAACATTAAAAAAAAATTACAACCGAATTGATAACCTCCTTTTTTTATTTTTGAAGTCGGTTTAAAAGAACTTCATTTACTAAGAATTTTATGTCGATTATTATAGATACTTTTTTTTAATTGTATAGTTTTAGGGGCTTTAGTAGAATATTGACCAGCCAGCTCCATCTTAACAAAGACATAAGTTATACAGCACTAACTAAATTACAAAGTGCAAATGCAACTTCCGAGTTTGGATTACAAAAAATGCTCTGAAGTAATCCTACATCATAAAACATTTAAATCGTCTCATCGTAATAGCTTAACCCTTTCGGCTTAATTCCTGACACACTCCATCATCAAGTGCTGCATATCCTCTATCCTATTGCAGATCTCAGATTTAGGTGATTCTGATTTTTTGATCAAATATGTATACTTTCTAGATGGATAATGTCCTGAACGAATCCGAAAAGCCAGTTTCACAATGCTTATTTTTATCAAGGACTTCGAAAAGTCTCACAAACTATACTTCTATACCAAATTCCCTTTAGTTTCGACCCTTCGTCGAAATGCTCCTTCCAATAATGTACCTGTACCTGTTACGTTGGCTAATTTGGCTAGTTTGTCAGCCTTTTCGTTTCCAAAAATGCCAACATGTGCTCGTGCTGGAACCCACTGCAATTTCAAAACACCTCGCTGTGTTAAATTATATGTTCTTAGTAACATCTGAATCACTATTATTCTTCTTGATTTCGAGAAGTTTCCGAATATATTCTAAGCTCTATTTAACCCATAATAATCAGGAAATTATTCCAGAACATCCGTGAGAAATATATGTAACGTTAGGAACCTTTTCTTTAAAGTCTGTTAAAATAGGAAACAAAGTTTATTATTCAAGTTTATTATAATAAGTTAAGTTTTCTTTTGTTACTCTGGAGGTTACCTTGAATGAAAAGATACAATAATTTTATTAATGGTGCTTCATAAATTGATTTACTTTAGACCCATTTATTTTATTAATGATGTTTTCAATTACATAACAGTGTTAGCCTTGTTCAATCGGTTATGCTATCGTCATAGATACAATGATTTTTGTCAAGACGCGGCATTCTGAATCGGCATTGTTAAACACAGACTAATAACAATATAGAAGTCGGTCTTCATATACACTTACATACTCACTTAAAGTTTTCAATTTCGATCCGATTTGACAAATTCTTACAGTGTTAGATAGCCCATTTATCCAGGAAGGCTATAGTCTATATAAAATTACGCTACGACCCATAGAAGCGCAGCAGCACTCGAAAGAAGTCGCGCGGGTCGACTAGTAGATACATATTTTTTTTTAATTTTTATCTCTTGTGGATGTTCGTAGGTTAAAAAAGAGAAAGCAGGACAGAGGAAAGATAAAATTGAGAGAGATAATCGAAAGAAATTGAAAAAACTGATCATTCTGAACAGAGATAAAGATAAAAATTAAAGAGAGAAAAAAGAGAGAGAGGATGAGAAAGAGGAAGAGAAATTAAATACTAGACTTCTTTCAGTGATAGAATTTTTAAAATCAGTAGCAACAAAATGGACATATTGTATTAATTAAAAAATGTATATGGCTACCCTACATTACTCAGGTCGTCGTCACTCAGGAATAGTACAGTTTTCTAGCGGTAAAAGAATTATTAAAATCGGATCAGTATTTCCAGAGAAAACCTTCATTTTACAAAATGGCCACGTTATGACACTTAAATGGCCATATCTTTTTAATTATAATATTTACGGCAACACCACATAGCCTATGTTACCCGGAAAGGATGTAGCTTTTTATCGGTGAAAGAATTTTCAATTTCCCCACTAAATTTAGAGAAAAGCCTCAAAATTGGTATAAGTTAAAATTATTTTTCAAAAAGACAATATAACACCTATCATATTTTTTTAATATTTTCCAAATATTTGGTGATTAATTTGCTTAGTCTTTGTTTAAGTTTGTAACATGGTAACTACACCTTCGTTTCTACTACAAAGACATAGATATTCGTAGTAAAGGAAATTCCTCCTTAAACAGCATTACAGCACGCTCGGATTCTCCAAGAATGAGCGAAAATTGTACGTGATATCACTTTGTAACTTACTCCACATATATTTATAAGTTATATCACTTTGCATGTCCAAATTTTAGCGACACCATTTCAAAATTTAAGCGACACAGCTTTCTCCTTTAAATAATATATAAATCTGTATGTATATTTTAAGTATTTATTATCATGGTTTATTCTGCTATAATTTAATATTTTCTAATATGGCAACATCAGGTCATATCTGTTGACAAATATGTAGACCAATTAAACAATTAATCCAATATTTCGCGTTCAATGTTTTACGGCCGAATCTCAATCCTAAATCATTGAAAATAGATTCCATATTCAAATTTTCCAACTTTTATTCTAAGATTTTGAATCACAGATTCAAAATAGATTCGTATTTTGATTCTATTTTCAATCCGTAATTCTATTACCATTGACGGAACATTCTATAGTTTATACATAACTCTCTTTTCGATGTAGAAAAATGAAGATTTTTATGTAAGAAATATGAAAAAAGTCCACATCTAGATAATAGCTTGGCAACCCTTCCTATATT
The DNA here is from genome assembly GCA_905147385.1 of Limenitis camilla. Taxonomy (NCBI): domain Eukaryota; kingdom Metazoa; phylum Arthropoda; class Insecta; order Lepidoptera; family Nymphalidae; genus Limenitis; species Limenitis camilla. The sequence goes on from LR990242.1 coordinate 3,493,815, forward strand.
TTCTATATTATTTTTGATGCTAACGAATTCGGATTTATAATCTATACTATTATATAAAGAGGAAAGATTTGATTGTTTGTTTGTTGCGAATAGGCTCGAAAAGTACTGAACCGATTTTAAAAATTCTTTCACCGATAGAAAGCTACTTCCTTTCCGGGTAACATAGGCTATGTGGTGTTGCCATAAATATCCTAATTAAAAAGATATGGCGATTTAAGTGCCATAACCTGGTCGTTTTGTAAATTGAAGGGTTTCTCAGGAACTACAGATCCGATTTCGAAAATTCTTTCACAGATATAAAACTACACTATTCGTGAGTGGCAATTGTGATTTAGTGTTGCCATATACATTTTTTAATTAGTATAATTTGGCCATTTTGTTGTTACTAATCCGATTTTAAAAATTCTTTCTCTGATAGAAAATTACATTATTCGTAATGACAAAGGTGATTTAGTGTTGCCATATACATTTTTTAATTAATAGAATATAGCCGTTTTGTTGCTACTGACCCGATTTTAAAAATTCTTTTACTGAGAGAAGTCTACAGTATTTCCGTCTATCTTCCTCTTATATACTATCATTCTCTCTCATCCTCTTATCTTTTTTCTCTCTTTAATATTTATCTTTATCGAGCTGTTTAGAATGATCAGTCTCCTTTCACTTTCTTTCTTTCGATTATTTTATTTTTGTTCGACCCCCCTTTTATATTATCTGTCGCTTTTTTTCTTTTTATATATGATAGAAAAACTAATAATGAAAAATGAAAATAAAACCCAATTACAGAATGACAAATTGCTTTAAATACCCGGAGCGAAGCGAGGGCAGGCCGCTTGTTTATAATAAAGACCCGTAGGAGGTAGGAACCAAAATTGGTCGTCGTTTAGAATTAGGAGCCATCCTTAAATTACATCACATTAATGACAACTCGGTATAGAATGACATCACATGTTTTAAACTAGTCGACCCGTGCGACTTCGTCTGCGTGATGCTCCGCTCCTATTGGTCGTAGCGTGATGATATATAGCCTATAGCCTTCCTCGATAAATGGGCTATCTAACACTGAAAGAATTTTTCAAATCGGACCAGTAGTTCCTAAGAATAGCGCGTTCAAACAAACAAACTCTTCAGCTTTATATATTAGTATAAGATTCAAACAGCAGACCCGAAATTTTATTAAATCTATTTAATATATTAAAAAATTTTTTAATTGTTTAAATTTCATGTGATGACGTCACAAAATTTATTTGGTCCATAACGTATGACGTAATTTATGGATGGCCCCTTAAGAACACACAATTACCAAATTTTTATAATGTATAAGAAATAAAATAATTTAATATGTTGCTAGTTAATTAAGGTTTACTTTTTTATTTTATTTTCATATTTGATGTGTGGCCTTTGTAATATTGTTCAGATGTCTTATGACTAGGTTAAGACGTCATTTAATATATAATTATAAAATATCGTAAGTAATGAAGCTGTTTAAATTTATTTGCATAAATATAATAAACAATAATAAATATTTTTAGACATGGGAAATTGTAATATGCCTAAAAGGTTAGAAAGATTAGGTTTTAGTTATTAAGCAGGAAGGATCTACAGTAGAATCTCAATTCTCAAACAGCTAGTTTATCCGAACTTTAGCGCGAGTAAAAGAATAATATAAAAATGACCATCAATTACCCGAACGCCGACTAGTTTATCCGAACTTTAGCGCGGATAAAAGAATAATATAAAAATGACTATCAATTACCCGAACGCCGACTAGTTTATCCGAACTTTAGCGCGAATAAAAGAATAATATAAAAATGACCATCAATTACCCGAACGCCGACTAGTTTATCCGAACTTTAGCGCGAATAAAAGAATAATATAAAAATGACTATCAATTACCCGAACGCCGACTAGTTTATCCGAACTTTAGCTCGAGTAAAAGAATAATATAAAAATGACCATCAATTACCCGAACGCCGACTAGTTTATCCGAACTTTAGCGCGAGTAAAAGAATAATATAAAAATGACCATCAGTTACCCGAACGCCGACTAGTTTATCCGAACTTTATCGCGAATAAAAGAATAATATAAAAATGACCATCAGTTACCCGAACGCCGACTAGTTTATCCGAACTTTAGCGCGAGTAAAAGAATAATATAAAAATGACCATCAGTTACCCGAACGCCGACTAGTTTATCCGAACTTTAGCGCGAGTAAAAGAATAATATAAAAATGACCATCAATTACCCGAACGCCGACTAGTTTATCCGAACTTTAGCGCGGATAAAAGAATAATATAAAAATGACTATCAATTACCCGAACGCCGACTAGTTTATCCGAACTTTAGCGCGAATAAAAGAATAATATAAAAATGACCATCAATTACCCGAACGCCGACTAGTTTATCCGAACTTTAGCGCGAATAAAAGAATAATATAAAAATGACTATCAATTACCCGAACGCCGACTAGTTTATCCGAACTTTAGCTCGAGTAAAAGAATAATATAAAAATGACCATCAATTACCCGAACGCCGACTAGTTTATCCGAACTTTAGCGCGAATAAAAGAATAATATAAAAATTACCATCAGTTACCCGAACGCCGACTAGTTTATCTGAACTTTATCGCGAATAAAAGAATAATATAAAAATGGTGTTGGACTTCTTTAGGTACTTTATATCACAACGTATATATAATATGTATGTCAAGTCTTGTTCCCAATTAGTTGTGATAATCGAGGTTCTACTGTAAATTGGTATTTTATGGATTGAATTGGAATATATGACCATAACTATTAAATACAAAGTGTGCTTATATAACTATTAGAATGAAATGCACAGCTTAGTTTGTAAATTATACACATAAATAAAATATTGAAAATTATATCTTTTTTTTATTTCTACACCTTATATACTATATTATTTGTCCAAGTAACACAGTGTTGCCTTAACTTAATTACAGCATAAAAAACAGGTTTAAGGAAGTATTTTAAAACTAAATTAAATACTATAAAGAAATTATTTAAAAATGTTTTTTTAAAAGTAAAAAAAATTATTAAGTTCACTACAAGGCAACAGTTCGAGAATGATTTACACTACCCGTACTTGTTTTAACTGAATGACTGGCGAGTACTTACGCCATCTATTGACGGATAGATGGTCAGTTCTGTCTGTTACGCAATCACGCTTAAATCACTGAACTGATTTTGTTGAAATTTGGTACAGAGATAGACTAGAGCCTGAGGAAGAATATAGGCGAAAAAACACTTAAGAATACGAAATAAACAAACCCGTGCATGTTGAGCTGTGATATTGATTTGAGCTTGAGATATATTCGGTAAAATATAGTGACATAACGATTTAAATTTGAAATTATACCTAAATAACTCCATGCAAGGCTGGGCCGGGTTGACTAGTATTGTAATAAAGTTGTCATCTAGTAAAACTAGTAATAGTAAAAAGGAAAACTATAAATTTAATAAAAATCACTAGTTCTTCAACAGAATATTATTCACTATGTACTAAAAATTATATCAGATTATTTCACTAAAAATTATATCAGATTATTTCACTAAAAATTATATCAGATTATTTCACTAAAAACTTTATCAGATTATTTCACTAAAAATTATATCAGATTATTTCACTAAAAACTTTATCAGATTATTTCACTAAAAATTATATCAGATTATTTCACTAAAAATTTTATCATATTATTTCACTAAAAATTATATCAGATTATTTCACTAAAAATTGTATCAGATTATTTCAATCAAACAATGTTAATTTTTCAGGAAAAGCAAAAAATGTTTCGATACATAAAATTGTTATGAACTAACTTTATTTTGTTAGCGATTTCTGACTCGATGTTCCTTAGAAAAACACAAAAACGCAAAACCTCCGTTAGGTAAAAAAATATGACTTATGGGGTTTTTGAAATTCCCGATTCCTATTCAAACGAATTTTGATCGGAAGTAGACAGTTGTACTTGTACACCTACGAATTCAAAATATTACAAAAATCAACGCTATTAAATTAAACCAAACAATATATTTGAGTTAAATATTCGGGTCTAAATTTAGATTGTAGAACCAGGCGCTAAATGCTAATCTATGACTAAATATAGACAATGTGACATCAAAGGGTTGAGCACTTAGTTTACGTAAAAGATAACGGAATTGCGCTTTACATCCTTGCTTCATTAAACGAGAGCAGAGGTGCTTAAACTTTATTGGCTCGTAGACCACTTACGGAGAAGTTAATTGAACATAGATTCCCTATTTGAATTTGGATTCTATTTTTAATCTATAATCCAAAGACTGGATTGCGGTTGATTATTAATTTAGGTCGTTAGCATTTCATTCGCTTGTAGATAAGCCCCTTTTTCTAATCTTTTATACCCCGTAAATATTTGTAATATTTCAAAATAGCTTTCAAGATGGAATAAAAGAAAAGTGTCTTGAATTATTCCGACCTTTTCAACTATTATCATTGTATAATTTGTTTCTGCAATCGCATCTAGATGGCGTTAACCGCAATTATTAATATTACGTTTTTTCTAAACCATAAGCGAAATATATAAACATTAAAGTTCCTTCATAGTAATGTCACCAGAGGGAGCCACGCTCTCAAATTAAGTGTAGTGACGAAGTATTCAATCATCATATTTTAACCCATTTACACACCCTTAAAAAATTATACAGCAAAAAAATTCGCATAAATCATTGTCTAATGGAGAAAACCGCATTAAATTCAGTCCAATAGGTTATGGCGGACAGACAGACGGTGAGACACAGTTCAAATACACACTTTCAAAGCTTAAAAAGAATGGAAAAATTATATTGTATAAACAAACCAATACGAAATTCTGAAACATTAAATACCCATAGGATCTACACAGCCCACTTTGGGAATCACTGAACTAGAGGTTCCATGAGTCGCATACACCAATGAAGATAAAAAGTAAAATATAAACCTTAACATAATATTCTTCCAAAGGTCATATTTCCGTAAATACTTTGAAGTGGGTCGGGAAACATTCATTTTATCGAGAATTATATTTGTTGAATTTATTATCTTTGCCTCGACATAATTATGTATTAATTTAATAGGGTCGCTACTTAAGATTCTTTATTTATATGTTTACTTTTCATTATGAAATCTTCGTTACTTGATGTCAGCGAGTATTACTTTTACATAAACAGTTTTATTTATCATCAAAAATAATATTTAAATTTTAGTTGACCTGCGCATTTTGTTCACGTGTAGCTCCGCTCCTATTGGTCTTAGCGTGATAATATATAGTTTATAGCCTTCCTTGATAAATGGGCTATCTAACAATAAAAGAATTTTTCAAATCGGATCAGTAGTTCCTGAGATTAGCGCGTTCAAGCAAACAAAGAAACTCTTCAGCTTTATATATTAGTATATAAATAATCAATAGTTTTCATTAAAACATAAAACCTGGCGATTGATTAAAAAAAGATGTTCATTAACTTGACATACTATTTTATATTTACACACACTACCATGGAAGTTTTTTTTAAGTTTATTGAATGTAGGAGTGGGTAGTATTTAATATCACTTCCGTTTCATCATAACAATTCCCATTAGGTACTACACCTCCCCTCCCCTTAGGTAGTGCCCCTCGCATTGCTACCTTGTTTAGTCCCTTTACCTTGACTTGACTGACGCAGTAAACTTTAGTCTCTCGACAAGTCTCTTTGAGTGAACATCACCTGGAGTTGAAGTGTAACAATAGTGTGTCGCTTTGTTACGAATATTAAACCTCTCCGATTAAGGATCATGCGAGTTCTTACGACGTTTTTATCATGTGTCTCTACATTGTATTTAGGTGTGTTAACACAACCTTAGGTTAGGCTTATGTTAGGTTATATTAGCCTTTTGTTAACCTTACATTAGGTGGCGAGGAGTGTTCGCATATGAGGTAGGTACCGCTCCCCTAAACACTAAAAGTCACAAGTCCAAGGCACAACCGGGGTTCCTATCCAAACTAATTACAAATATGATATAATAATTACCAAAATACTAGTCTACCAAATGTGTGACGTGTTTACTATTGATTATTATTGAAGCGATTTTAATAATTATAAACTCGTTGAAAACTAATTATTACATAATTAATTAGGAATATAAGAATAATTAGGCATGTAATTGGTGGTAGATTAATTAGTTTACTCATTAATTACATATTGTGTATATTAATTTAGACGATTATAAATTTTGAGCTTGTTAATAAAAAGAAGTATTATACTAACTAGTTATTTATTGCATCAGAGAATTACGTAAAAGATAATATTGTGCACTTAAGACAGGAAGACGAGCAGTGTCGCAGGCTTAAGACCACTTACCTCTATTGCTCGACGTCTTTGCCCAACATATAAATAAAGCAAGTAATAAAGCGAATGACTCACGTGATTCTCTATGGATTACGATTATCTTGACTATGATAGTCAAAATTTTCTCTATGAAATTACTTATCAAGAACACAATTATCTTATATATAAAATTCTCGTTTCACAATGTTAGTTACCATACTCCCGATTTTTATGAAATGTTGTGTGCATATCGGGAAAGTCTGAGAATCGGTCAATATCTATTTTTTATATACCTAAGTGATAAGGGTAGCCCACGGTGGCAAAACAACGTTTGTTGGGTCAGCTAGTATTTATTATAAAATACAAGCTGACCCGGCAATCGTTATTTTATCCATATAAAATTAAAAAATTTGGGGTGGCACACCCTTATCACTTAGGGGTATAAAAAATAGATGTTGACCTATTGTTAGGACCAACTGATATGCACCCAAAATTTCATAAAAATCGGTCGAGCCGTTTCGGAGTTTATGGTAACTAACATTGTGACACGAGAATTTTATATATATGAAAAAGCTGATCCGACGTTGTTTAGCCATATAAATTTGGGGTGGGCCACCTTTATCACTTAGGGGGATGAAAAATAGATAGTAGCCGATTCTCATACCTACTCAATATGCATATAAAATTTCATAAAAATCGGTCAAGCCGTTTCGGAGGACTTTGGTAACAAACACCGCGACACTAGAATTATTTTTTTATGGTAGATAAGGTGCAAACGAGCAGAAACCTGATGGTAAGTGGCCACCATCGCCCATGGACATCGACAAAACAATAGATACCCTCTTGTTTTGTCGATACGTTGCATCTGCGAAGATAGAGTGGGTAGGGGGCAGTGAAGAAGAAAAAATGCTGCGGTCTAAACGGACCCTGAACTAGATCCCAAAGTCCACCAGATCCGCAGCATTAATGGGATGGGAGTGGGAGGAGGTAAGTCAGAATTTTATATAGTCGATTCGATTTTTTTATAAAATATGTAACTTCAAAAACATTGCATATAATGAATTCGTTACGTAATATAAAAATTAATTGAAAACTTGAAAACCTTGACGATAATTCAAATGGAAATTTTATACGGCTGGTTCATATTTACTGCATTTAGATGGAAAGTATTGTGTGTGACATGTCTTTGTGATACCAGCCTTTCATCGCACCACTTCGTTTTATATTTTTAGTAATTTAAAAATAAATAATAATTTTGATTACAAATTAATAACATTATAGTGCCTAATTTTTTTTGCAGATATAATTATTTTGTATATTTTAATAGATTATTACATTATATTGGAAAATTAAATAGAAAACCAAAAAGTTGTTAATAAATAACTTAGTAATAATCTGTCAATTTATTAGTCATGGGAAAGGCAAAGATATTTACACAGCTTTAATTCTTTCATCATCACGACCCTTCAATGGCTCACTGCTGAGCCGGGTCTCCTCAGAATGAGGAGGGTATTAGGCCATAGTCCACCACGCTGGCCCAGTGCGGGTTGGCAGACTTCACACACCTTTGAGAACTTTTTGGGAACTCTCAGGAGTGCAGGTTTCCTCACGATGTTTTCCTTCACCGTTAAAGCAAGTGATATTTAATTGCTTAAAACACACATAACTCAAAGTCAGAGGTGTGTGTCCAGGATCGAACCTCGGACCTCCCAAATAAGACTTAAAGTCTCAACCACTGGGCCATCACTGCTAATTAATTCATTTTTAATTCTTTATTGATTAATATCAAAAATGACCGCACAATCTCCATCTTGTTTTTTTCAGTCACGTGTTGTCTTGTACATAAAAACATTAGAAATAATTAAAAATATTTTAAATATGAAGTATTTTTCTGAGTAAATGTAAATAACAAATATCGTATGTAATTATTATAATTTATCTATAAACATTTTACGGAACTTAAATTTAATTTTTATTTGATGTTTATTATACAACATTAAATTAAAATAAACCAATTAAATAAAAAATGAAAATATTCGATTATTTTATGGAAATTAGTTTCTGTACAATTATTTTATTAATATCTATGTCTAAACAAGGATATAATATTGAAATAGATGTTGACAGCTTATCCATTTAACATCGCTATCATTTTAAATACACATAGAGGTGGGGTTGCCATACGTCCGGTCTTCCCCAGATTTGTTCCAGTTTCACTATCTGACATTTATGAATATAAATTGCAATCCTACTAATAGTTCATTAAAAATTATATAAGAGTATTTGGGTTTGTTTCTTTAAAAAATAAATTTGGCACATGAACACAAAATTTGTATGTTTAGATGTTTGTTACCCAATCACGTAAAAACGGCTAAACGGATTTCAATGAAATTTGGCACACAGATACTTTATAATCTGGATTAACGTATTTGCTAATTTTTATCCCTGAAAAATTCCTGTGAGATAATAATAAAATATGTTTATTGAACATCCGAACATATTCTTTCAATTTTATATTCTAGAAGAAGAAACAGTTTTTAATATTACTAAGAAGTTAAAAAAACTATTCATATGATTTAAAGCTCCTATATCCGGGGTTTCACAAAGGTTATCCTAGTGCGCAGATTTTTGAGATAGCAACCCTAAATAGAGGTTTACACACGGCTGCGTTACACACGTCGTGTTTCACATTCTTGTTCACCCACACGAATATAATTGATTGAATTTGCAGCTTAATTAACAAAGGTCATCAGTAATGGTATTTTAATTAGAAAATTGAATCATATCCAATTGTTTTTAGGGTTCCTTACCCAAAGGGTAAAAACGGGACCTTATTACGCTTATTATGAGTCTCCGCTGTCCGTCTTTATGACACCAGGCTGTACCTTATGAACCGTGATAGCTAGACAGTTAAAATTTTCACAAATAATGTATTTCTGTTGTCCCTATAACAACAAATACGAAAAACAGAATAAAATAAATATTTAAGGGGGGCTCCCATACAACAACCATGATTTTTTTGCCAAATATTGGTCTTTGTGCGCGAGTTCGACTCGCACGTAGCCGGTTTTTTATAAATTGAATACAGTCAATGTGTAAAGTTTTGTTATACTCTATTGCCTACGCACAATTATCGTTGAAAAGTGGCAACACTGCGTTTTGGTATCCAGTTCCGTCACACATTTATTTGTAAAATCTTGTATTGCAACATATGGGTTACACTCTTCAGACAGACCTACAGTATCATATATTGACTAAAATATTATCTGTATTACTAGCTGTGCCCCGCGGTTTCACCCGCTATATTTAAGATAATTCTCACTATATCATTATAAATTATAGCCTATGTCTTATTCTAATGTGTTAGCTATATTATTGTAAAGTTTCATCAAAATCAATTTAGTTGAAGCGTCAGTAGCTCAGTGGTTCGGGCGTTGGATTCACGATCAACAAGTCGTGGGTTTAAATCCCGGACATTGGACTACTGGCGTGGCCCACTCCTGACACAAGCTATTTATTAGCTTACTAGGAGGGGTAAAGGGAATACTAGTAGTGAGTGATCCATACTGCTAGTAATCTTTAAAAAAAAAAAAAAGTTTTGCGTGAAACAGTAACAAACATACATCCATAAATTTTCGCGTTTATAATATTAGTAGGATTATTCCGAGGGTTATATTATAATATTCGATTAGGTACCTCTTACTTTTAGTTGGCATAACTTATTCAGTGTGTACCAACTTCGAAATTCAATGCTACTCAGAGAAATGTTGCCAACATCTTAACTAAAATTTTATAAAAGGCCTCTGTTAACTATGAATTACACTGACAGTGTGAGAGAATAGAAGAAATACTTACTTTTGTTTTATGTTTTATTCAAGTCTTATTATTCTTAATGCTACGAGAGCAGTTGTAGATTTTTAATATAGGAGTAAACGAGAAGGAATGATTATATCATAGTTATTTCCTTTTCATTCCAAATTAACCTAATTAGTACGTAAATATAGTTTTAAATTTATCTTTTTTAATGCAGTGATTAAAGTATAATGCGTCTATTTATAAAATATCTCGTTGTCTAAAAATTTATGAATTTAACGACATAAACAAGCAAAACAAAAGAATGTTATCAATTATTTACTAATATTATGTAATAAACAATAGTTTGGCGCTTTCACGCCAAAACTACTGAACCGATTTAAACGAAATTTGGTATAAAGATAGTCGAGAGCATGAGAAAGGACATCGGTTACTTTTTAATGCGAAAAAAGGGTTGTATGGGGTTGAAAGGGGGAGATGAAAAGTTGTATGAAAGTATGGGCATTTTCAGAGCTAGCAGCTTGAAGCTTATTTTTCAGGCAGTTGATTCGATATAAAAAAATGAATATGACATTCAAAGTTTTACCCTCAAGGTGTGATATAATAATAGGGAAAGACACTATTCCATGCGGACGAAGTCGCGGGCACAGCTAATTTGAAATATTCAGTATTTCTGAAACCGCTGAAGTTTCATATTACTGTTTAAGTTATCCGTTTGATCTGCTAATGTACTCGCGGTTTCATCATTCATCAGCACTCGATTCTTTCAAGTTATAAACTCTATCGGAAATGTTTTAAAGCCAAATAAAAACTTGAGCTAGTACGCCAGCCATTTCAATGTGATTTCTTCTTTATGATCTTCGTTTTACTTTTAGAGTAGGATCGCTTTTGATGAGCAGTAAAATCATTCTGATGAGTTAGCAAATAATTATTATGTCCGCTCGAAAGTTTTATAAGGTTAACATCACTTTTTTATATTTTACGTATATAATTGGGTAGTTTGATTTAGATGTCTATATATGTAAAATGTGTGTATGGGTATATATAAATATACGAAATGCTATCAAAATATATTGCCAATAAATTAAATTAATACTATCTGGTTTTAGTAAACACCTACAAATATTTCCATAAAAATAAATATTAAAAAAAAAACTCAGTTTAACGTATAAATACGTGGACCCTTTAAATATATTATGGAAAAAATATTTATTTGAATTAGTATATAATAAGAAAATTGCCCCAAACACCCGAGAATTTAAGTTACCCATCATACCTAGATTTCCCCAAAAAATGGGGTAATCACTAGCAGATTGGCCACACTGCTTACAGTGTTGCAGTCAACTTGAGCTATGTTCAATATTAATTTTAATGTTGAATAGCATGATTGAGCAAAGAATAGTAAGTATGTTGATCATATCAAGGAAGTTAAAGTGGGTTACAGGTCACAGACCATTGTCTCCTCGTTATTAACGTGCAGAAATAGGTATCATATTCTTCTAGTCTATAATTATCCGATTTTATCCGACACCACGAATTTCTACAAATATTTCCATAATCATTCCTAAACAAATATTTCAAAAAAAAAACTTAGTTTAACGTCTAAATACGTGGAAATTTTTTAAAATATATTATGGAAAAAATATTTATTTGAATTAGTATATAATAAAAAAATTGCTCAAAACACCCGAGAATTTAAGTTACCCATCATACCTAGATTTCCCCAAAAAATGGGGTAATCACTAGCAGATTGGCCACACTGCTTACAGTGTTGCAGTCAACTTGAGCTATGTTCGATATTAATTTTAATGTTGAATAGCACGATTGAGCAAAGAATGGTGAGTATGTTGATCATATCAAGGAAGTTAAAGTGGGTTACTGGTCCCAGGCCATTGTCTCCTCGTTATTAATGTGCAGAAATAGGTATCATATTCTTCTAGTCTATTTATAAAGATTGTAGTATTAGCAAGAGTGAGGTCAATATCTCAGGATATGCTGAGTGCAATGGCACTAAGAGATTTCTGCTCGAACAGCTTCCTAATCAAATGGGTAAGTGGGTTTAGATGCCGAAGCTTTGAGCAAAGGCACCTGTGACTGTAATTGGATAACTATTTACTTGTCTTGCTCCACTAATTGATTTTGGGTTGGAATTGTTCTTGGATATTATGTTTTAATGACGAGGAGTCTATGATATTTAATGAAACTTGTTCCTTTTATAACGTAGGGGAGCACTAAGAAAGGATTTTTGAAAATTCACCCCCTAAGGGGGTAAAACGGGGGTGCAAAGTTAGTATGAAACTTTGCCGTTTTTGAAATTATTCATTAAAAGTCCTGAAACACGTGTAAAATATTTTCTCGAAAATCATCCCTTAAGGGGGTAAAAGAGGGGTGCAAATTTAGTAGGTATAAAAGTCTTTATATATAGGTAATATGTATTTAACAATAGTCTAACACACCTCAGCGAAGCGAGGACGGGTCAGCTGGTTAATAATATAAGTAAGACTAGCTGACCCGACAGACGTTGCCCTGTCTTAACTATGAATATTGATTTCTAATTGGCTGTCAAAAGCGTACATTAGAAAAGATAATATGGTCGTAAAGTTTTCTTAAATTTACTAATTTTCCGCGCAATTTTTTTAATTTTTTCTTAACCTTCTTCTGACAATAACAAACACAACAAAAAAAGAATGAGCGAAATCGGTCCAGCCGTTTAGGCGTGATGCCGTGACCAAGGGAAATAGGGATTCATTTTTATATATAAGAGAAGATTAGATCTTTAAATCATCATAGACAATAGCGTCTTGACAATATGTGTAAAATGTCTGTCATAAACGTTATAATATGAGAATTATTTAGTAAACACTACTTTATTGAGGTTAGTTTGTTTTTACAAGTAGCCATAGTAACTTCATATTTATATTAAAGCTTCGATGTGTTTATTTGTGATTGAGAACTCGTTGTTTACATTAACTCAAGTTAGAAAAAATTGACTGTAAATGTAGATAGTTTAACCTAAATTTTAGGCTTGTTGGTTAGTTTTAGTATATTCAATATTGGCTTTTTGTTCTCTTATTTTATGCATATAATATAATACTGTTACTCTTACAATGTGCTCAAAGCCTCGTACAATGAAGAGAGTTCGAGTTCACTCGACGTCTTCCATTGTTACCTGGCAGGGCGATGGTAACTTTTCATTTTTGTTTCAATTGGGTGCCCGAAATTTTACTGAAAAATCTTTCAAATATTCAAGTGTCATTTATCATGTTAAATTACCTGAAATGGTAGTATATTTTATTATATTAAGTTAACAATATTTAATACTTGAACAAGACATGGCGTTCCAAGTTTGATGATTAGAATTTAAATCTATACTAATATATAAAGCTGAAGAGTTTGTTTGTTTGAACGCACTAATCTCAGGAACTACTGATCTGATTTGAAAAATTCTTTCAGTGTTAGACATCCCATTTATCGAGAAAGGCTATAGGCTCAATATCATCACGCTACAACCAATAGGAGCGGAGCTAAACGCGGACGAGGTCGCAAGGGTCGACTATTCTAATATATAAAATTCTTGTGTCGCGGTGTTTGTTACCTAACTCCTCCGAAACGGCTTAACCTATTTTTATGAAATTTTGTGTGCATATCGGGTAGGTCTCAGAATCGGTCATCGATCGGAAATTTTTAAAATTTATATGGCAAAACAACTTTTGCTGGGTCAGCTAGTATTTAAATAATAATATAATTATTGTAATATTAATATAATTTTGTAATATGAAAAAATATTGTTATAAACTAATTAAGCTGTAAAGAAATGATATACATTTTAAATGGATCCTGTAAACCCTTTTTTTATAAGCAATGCAAAGTATAAATACTTGATTTCCTTAATCAATATACAGGTTTGAATCGATATAGACTAAAATGCATCGATGTTTTATTCTAGACATTTTTTCACCAAGTTTAAGAAATGTACAAAATATTTATTTATTTACCTAATATCTTTTTTTAAGAAAAAGCAAACAGAAAATTAAAAAGAAATCGATTTTTAGAAATCGTTTATTGAGAAATCCATATTTCGTGAATCGATTTAAAAATATCCATCTGTATTACAGGATATCTAAAAGCTACCATTTAAAACAAATAGATTTTAATGTGTATGTACACAGTTATAAGTAATGTATAGAAATAATGATTAAATATGGTTTATTTATTATGATTTATTCCCCGTAATTCAACTTGAAACCGCATCGACACGGGTTTCGATTAATATTTGTCGACTGGTTTAAATACCGCATTAATGTCAATTTGGCGTGGTTTATGAAATACGAGCAGGACTAATCCCGTACAGGCACAGCACACACACGTCTCTGAAATATATATATTGATAGGATATCCTATTAAACTAACTGTATAACTCTTCATAGTTATATTACCTTAGAAAACCAGGCCAGTCTAATGGATGCAAACTTCTCCAGTAATTGAGACTAATATAGCAAAGGCGCTACTGTTCTTTGTATTTTAAAAATATATGTGTAGTGTTTAGTCTGACTTTTTTCCTTTTTAAGAAATAATTGAGATTATTTGTTTTATATTTTGACTAGTCAACCCGTCCCGGTCTCGCCCGGGTGCTATTTAACTGGTGTATTTAGCTGTAACCGCTATGTCCCTGCATTTTAAATCTGTAATATCTTCGAAAATGTTCATTTAAATTTCATGCTGTAAAGGGCCGTATTGATCTATATAAAATGCACAATGTATTTAAGGTACTTAATTGGATAAGGATTAATGCTGTATTGTTTACAATCGCTTCGACAATAAGCCGTTATTTCTCGTAAAATGTAAAGGATAAAAAATGGTTATTGTGGGTTATCTCTAAGAGATAGACATATACCATCGCGGACTTTTTTGTAGACCTTTTTAGGGTGTACAATACTGTAGTACATTATTTTGATCTATCTCGTAGGGTTCAGCCAGCGTTTGTAATGTAAGCGCAAAAATGTGTTTATTTACGACATCACATTAGAAACCTCTAAAATGATCAGTGTTTCTCTACTATATTATGTATGTATTATACATATAAACCTTCCTCTTGAATCACACTATCTATTAAAAGAAACCGCTTTGTACCCATTTTGTTTTTGACTTCTTGAACCTTTATTGATATTTCAATGAGCAACAAAATCCACATTCCCTTATAATTCAGAAAACTGGATTCAAATTATGCATTGACTAGAATCTATATCTAATCTATAAATTAATTTTAAAAATTCAAAAAAATATTAATTATCATGTTTTTCCATTTTTTCTTTTATTTTCCTACAGCAAAATTACCTGCAAATTTTTGATACGATACTAGCGAATTTAGAATTTTCCTGCTATCTTTGATAATAAGCTAGCAATGACGCTGATCTATCGAGACCCACACAAGCAACAGAATCATTTCTTTGATAACTAATTAGCAACTAATTCCTATATCAGTTTTACACGCAACAACGTCGATCCGTTGTTCTTTACGGTAAGGTATATTTATCCAAACAACTGCAATCTACATCTAAAACATCTAAATATAACATGTTATCTCTTACACTGTGACAGTTCGCATTCGCAGTCAACATTATCCATCAATTAGCTGACGATCAATCATTCGCACTCTGCTTTACCGCACTAATTACTCGGATACCCATAATTAATTTAGCCTTAAAAATCTATTTAGCCTTCATGTGCTACTAATAAGCGAAAATCCATTTTTCCATCAAAATATAATGGAAACACCATTTAGTAAATCATCTCGTTATAATACCTCGAGGATTTACTTGTGAATATATTTTCAATGTGGAAAACATGTTTATGAAGTTAGTTCTTACATTAAATTATACAAAAATAAACTATACAGTGAAAGAAAAAAACTATTATCACTCAGTTATTAGAAAGAGAAAATAATCAATCATAAAACTATGCAAACCTCTCCTGTTAGATGAAACATAATATATTTGTTATAGTAATGAAATAACATATAAAATGAATTTCTCAGTTCACACATATAGCTGCGACAGTGTGTGGTGTGACTAATTGGATGTAAGGCAAATACCTTACTTTATTGTAGTCATATTAAACAATGAAGCTTAAAATCTTTCGGCCTAATGTCGAGTCTGTATTGCTGGACGGGTGTGAGGCTTGTAATGTCACCAAGAACATCTCGCAGCAACTCCAGGTGTTTGTAAACCGATGCCTTCGTATAATCCTCGGCATCTACTAGCCTGACAGAATTTCCAACGAACAACTTTGGAAACGCTGCAACGAAGTCTCGATCGTCAAACAGATCAAATGCCGCAAATGGAGTTGGAAAAGTCAGGAATCAGGAGGCAAGCCCTAGACTGGAACCCCCAAAGAAGATGCAAACGTGGCCGCCCAAAACAAACCTGGCGGCCATTGATGAAGCGAAGACTATTAGGAAAACTTGGAGCAAAATAAACTGTGGAGGCCTTCTGCCCCATATAGGGGACACAGGACCATAAGTCATTAAACAATGAGCTCGAGAAGCTTTGAAAAAAAGTGTTTTATTTTTTAGTTGTTATTTTATTTCTCGAAATTTGTGGAAACTATGAGAAAATAATTTATCAATTAAATAAAATTAATTGATTGTGTCTTAGTTAAAATCTAAAATTAATTATTAAAAAAATATATATATACTTAACATTGTTACCAATATTACATTTATTTCCGGTTCTGAGATTCAAAAATGGAATGAAAAAGTCCCGCGTAAAAATATTTGTGTACCTACCTCTACCGAACTTTTTCAATTCCAACAGTTTCGACGCGATATTGGTTTTCAAATATTTCTATTATTATTTTTATCTTTATTTACTTTATGAAATGGAATTTTTGAAAGTTGTATTTTATGTAGGTAGTAACTAGTTTTATTGCAAATTATCATTTCAATAATATGTATTGTTAGTTATGGTGTTGGCAACATTGATTTCAGTAGTATTGGCACAACTGATTGTAATGAGGTTGGCTACATTAATTTTACAGATCGTGCTAATTGTAATACCACTACATAGTATAAAGCAAAGTCTCTTCCTGTCTGTCTGTCCCTATGTATGCTTAGATCTTTAAAACTAGGCAACTGATTTTGATGCGGTTTTCTTTAATAAATAGAGTGATTCAAGAGGAAGGTTTATATGTATAATACATGCATATTATAGTAGAGAAACCGTGCGAAGCCGGGGCGGGTCGCTAGTTATCCATATATAACATTATCAAGTCATTGCTAAAATAGATAAAACCTGATACTTCATGGCGCCAAAAATTTTATTTTAAAAATCCCACAGAATCGATTCTTGGTAAGATTAACTATCATAAAATCGATTATCGATTACTCAGTTAATAGCAAGGGTACAACATCGCTAAAAAATATCAGCATTGCCTTTAAAAAGATTTTTAAACGATTACATCGATAATTCTTGATACATTTTTGACTTTTTAATAAAACGTTGATAACCTAACAATCATACTTATCATTTTAGTTATTAACTCATAAATAAAGCACTAGTCACACTGAGTATCATAAATAATTTAAATAAATGATAAAACATCGTTTATAGAGAACGATACATCATGAATGATATTTTTCATCATAATTTTAAATATTGATTTAAATATGCTATTGCAATCAATAACTGAATTTTTTATTACTTCAGACATCGATACTTTGATTAATCAATCTCGGATCTCCTTACATTATTGTATTAAAGATTTTATTAAATAAAAAAAGAAAAGTTAATACATATCACCTTAATAAGGAAATCTTCCTACCGATTGCGCCATATATGTAAATAACAAGTCGACCTGCGCGACTTTGTCCGCATGATGCTCCGCTCCTATTGGTCTTACCGTGATGGTATATAACCTATAGTTTACCTAGATAAATGGGCTATCTAACACTGAAAGAATTTTTCAAATCGGACCAGTAGTTCCTAAGATTATTGCGTTCAAGCAAACAAACTCTTCAGCATTACATATTAGTATAGATCATACTGTTTACATAGTTCAATCCACGACGTCGTACGGCCTTGATTTTTTTTTTGGATTGAACTATCTATTATATACATTATATTATTCTATTTTTATTCTTCTTATAATAACGAAAGGAGTTTTTATAACATATATGTTGCGTACAAACATAACGGTATTGTAGTCGAGACTTTTATTAAAATCAACTGCATGTTCATATTATAATAATTGAATAAACGCTCCCGCCGGTATTACATTTGGTATTATAATAACTAGACTAGAAATACTATTTCAAAAGCGAATTTCAGTGCAATACATTGCTTCTCTAATAATACAAAATACCACAGATAGAATACAAGTCTTATTTTTGATAATTACTGGCAACACTTTATTTGATGGTAGAATTAAGCATGACAGAGGTCATGAAGCATCGGAAATCCAAGCTAAGGATGGCACATTATATTGTGATTAAATATCGATTAATTATTACTGATTTATCGATTTTAACGAAATACTGACACTTATTGTATTGTAATAAACCTTAAACAGCAAAACTAAGTATTACAATATGTTGACGCACGGTTTAAATATGAACTACTTACCACTTTCGATTTTACATTTAGACGAGCGGCCTGCCCTCGCTTCGCTCCGGGTATTTAAAGCAATATTATAATTGATGTCCTTAAATTGTCACTCTGTAATTGTGTAGTTTTTCATTGTTTGAAAAAAGAGAGACAGTGAGAAAAAGTTATAGAAACAAAAATAAAAGAAAAGCGAAAGATACTAAAAGAGGGAGGACAGAGCAAAAATAAAATTGAATAGGTAAAGGAGAGAGAGATAATCGAAAGAAAGAAAGTGAAAAGAGACTGAACAGATAAAAATAAAAATTAAAGAAAGAAAAAAGAGAGAGGATGAGAGACAATGTAGTCTAAATAGTATTATAAGAGGAAGAGAGACGGAAATACTATAGAATTCACTCAGTGAAAGAATTTTTAAATGCGGATTAGTAGCAACAAAATGGCCATATCCTATTAATTAAAAATGTATATGGCAACACTAAATCACTTTTGTCACTCACGAATAGTGTAGTTTTCTAACAGTGAAAAAATTTTTTAAATCGGATTTGTAGTTCTTGAGAAACTCTTCATTTTACAAAATGACCACCTTATGGCACTTAAATGGCCATATCTTTTTAATTAGAGTATTTATGGCAACACCAAATAACCTATGTTACCCGGAATAGATGTAGCTTCCTATAGGTGAAAGAATTTTCAAAATCGGTTCAGTACTTTTAGAGCCTATTCGTAACAAACAAACAAAGATACAAACAATCAAATCTTTCCTCTTGCTAGTAGAATTAAGGTTTACAGATGTCATGAAGCATCGGAAATCCAAGCTAAGGATGTGACATTAAGTGATTAAATATTGATTAATTATTACTAATTAATCGATTTTAACGAAAAACTGACATTTATGGTATAGTAATACCAGTAAACGGCGAAAGACATATATGTTCAACATATTCAGGTTATTTAATTACCACAGCTATAAGTTTTGTATATTTCTTTATAGTTTTAGGTTATATTGTTAACATTATTCTCATCTCTTCACTGTAAATCAAATTCTTCTGAATACACTTCGTGAATTAAGGTAAAATCGTTTTCATGGCTGTATGAACGTTTATGATAGCTATAAAAGCATACTTACTATTCCATGTGTCACATCCCACTTTCATCAATCGATCTGAAACAAATGTATATTATATATAACGTGATTAATGATATATACAAGTGGAACCATCTATTGTTAAGTTACACAGAATATTTATCAATAACACATACTAAATTATAACTAAAAAAGTAGCGCTTAATTTTGATAATTAACAATATTGATAACTTGAATATCGATATATCGTAAATAAATATATTTATAATTACCTACTTAAACAATTTCTGCATTTTCATTAATGGTACTCCAAAAATTCCGAATTACGATATTATTGAATTGGACTTTTATATGAATATGTCAATATATTAAATATCAAAAATAAAAATAGAAGATATCGATATTTTTCGACAAGCAAGACAGCAACGAAAATTTATCTACTAGTCCTCTATGCACACGTCCCGCGGTTTCACTTGCTATGTTTTCAATAATTCACACTATATCATTATAAATTATAGCTTATGTGTTATTCTGATGTGTGAGCTATATTATTGTAAAGTGTCATCAAAATCCATTCAGTAGTTTTTGCGTGAAAGAGTAACAAACACACATCCATAAATTCTTACAAACTTTCGCGTTTATAATATTAGTAGGATTTAATCAATTTAGTTAAACAGTATTTTGTGTTTTTTTGTTCGATTTGAAAAACTTTCAGTGTTAGCTAGCACATTAATCGAGGAAGGCTATAGGCTATATATCATCACGCTAAGACCAATAGGAGCGGAGCTACAAGTGAACAAATTCGCACGGGTCGACTAGTCAAAAATATTCAAGCGTTAGTGTTTTGTTTTATATCTATTCTTATTCAATTTCCACTCGAATAACTAAGCAAATGTTATCGTAATTATAAAAACAAAACATTACCATTCGGTTATAGATGTTTCATGTTGTTTTAGGTGGCCCTTCAAATATTCTGCTTATGGCCTTACACTTAACTTTGCAAATTGTTAAAGTAAAATCTATACTATTATACAAGCTGAAGAGTTTGTTTGTTTGAACGTGCTAACCACAGTAACTACTGGTTCGAATTGAAAAATTCTTTTACTGTTGCTAATAAGGTAATAAAATCACGCTACGACCCATAGGAGAGATGCAACAATGAGCTTGCGTTGCGAACAAACAAAAATAATTTATGCTCACACCAAACAACACTATCACTCGCTAAAACGACGCTAGTGTGTTTTATATCCGAGAACTAATTATTCGCGATCCTCCATTTTTGTTTATCCTATCTATAGCAGCGCCGTATCTCGTCAGCCCCAATTTTCACGAAAAGTTCAACAAAAAGTAGAGTTTTGTAATTGATAGTCGAGTATACCAAAATGTTTGAAACTACTAATAGCTTGAGCTTAAACTCTCTCTATACATATTTTGTAAAAGAATGACACCTATTACTGTATCTATATGTTTTTATTTATTTTATAAGATTACGAGTAGTGTAGTTTTCTAACAGTGATTGAATTTTTAAAATCGGATTAGTGACAACAAAATGGCCATATTCTATTATTTAAAAAATGTACATGGCAACACTAATTCACACAATTAAAGAAAAGAAGAAGAAGAAAAATTTTTTAAATTGGATTTGTAGTTCCTGAGAAACTCTTCAATTTACAAAATGACTACCTTATGGCACTTAAATGACCATATCTTTTAAATTAGAGTATTTATGGCAACACCACATAGCCTATGTTACCCGGAAAGGATGTAGCTTCCCATCGGTGAAAGAATTTTCGAAATCGGTTCAGTACTTTTCGAGCCTATTCGCAACAAACAAAAAAACATACAAATATACAAACAATCAAATCTTTCCTCTTTATATAATAGTATAAATTGTACACCACTAATAAGACTTAATAAACTACATATGACATATATAAAGAGTTAACTGTGAAGTATAACATACGGTGTTATGGCTAATTAGCCATCTCTTCCAGACAACCCTCGCTTCGAAAAGAAAACGAAGATGGAATTGAGGAAGGTGGTGTAGCATATAATATATACTAATACTAATAATTTACATATGAATACAAAAACATACCAACATAATACAATTAGTCACCTGTTATTTAAACAAAAAATTAAAGCATATTTTATTGATAAAGTTATACCTAAATAGTACTGCAGACGTAATTTTTTTTTTCTCTTCTCCCCAATTGATATGTTCGTAGCGTTCGTGGTGTTCCTTCTCAAAATTTGAATATCAAAGTGTTGAGACCTGTCCACATGTATATATGTCGCAGTCATCTGGTTGAATCTGCTATTTGATTGAATGACCAGCGCGTTCATTGAATGACGACATTCAATTGAGTGACTAGGCCGAACGTTGATTGAACAAGCGTCACTCAACGTCCAACTAGTTAGCGGATTGTAACATAGCCCTTTTGATATTTTTTAATAAAGTAATGTGACAGCATGGATTTGAGGAGAAACTGGCTGAATACGAACAACAAAATCAAGGTAAGTTGATTGTTATTGTCAAAAACAGTATACTTTCGGAGATTTAGAGGTTAAATATAAAATATTAAATGGCTGTGTTTGAACTTTGATTCTTAGAACTCGATGGTAAAAATAGTCAGTATTACCTTAAGACTTAAAATACAATATAAAATCATAATACGATGTGTCATGTCATGTCCTCATTTTTTTTTATCTAAAGTAAGTTACCTTTTAAGTTGAGAACTTATGGTCACCCTAACCAAACATTACATAGTCGGCTATATATATTCAACGACTATGCTAAATGACGTTCAGTCAAGATGTTCAACGTTACATTAAACAATTTGACGAGTTGTCCTTTAGTCACTCAATTGAATGTCGTTATTCAATGAACGCGCTGGTCATTCAATCAAATAGCAAATTGAACCAGATGACAGCGACAATAGCTGTCGCTGTCATCTGGTTCAATTTGCTATTTATAATATTCAAAAAATTTTGTTTTGTGACATTTAGTCGTTTTTTATTTATTTATAATATTATTTTTATTATATATTTTTATATATATTGTTTTTTATATATGTATTATAGTTTTTATGAATTAGATGTTTTTTTTTATTCCTAGTTCCTGTATAATGGTTTTATTATAACGCACATTTCTATCTGTTCATAACCCCTAAGGTTGACTAGGAGATAGCACGTATGTGTTAAGTCCACCTTTTGTACACATCATTTTGTTGTTTGTGCCATAAAGACAAATAAAAAAAAATACTCTAATAAATATTGTAAAAAAATAATACACTACATTAACATAAGAAAATTAGTAAATAGATATTAATGTAACTAATTTCTTGAATTTATTTAATGTAGTGGATTGTCTAATAGTGAGTGGGAGATCATTCCATAAATTCATAGCTGTTCAGTTTTCATAAAATTTCGTTGAGAATTCGGGAAATTGTAACTTAAGTAAAACATAAAAAAATATTTACAATACAAATTATCAACAAGGTTGCTGTTTTAAGATATTGTAAAATTAAATCTAAAATTATGTCGACGCGTAAGTTATGTAAGATAATATTTTATCACTTGAGGGTAGTGCTTAATACCAGTTGGTAGTCACATTGTAACTCATCGACTTTTGGTGCTGGCTATTCCACCACCATTGTTTCGTCACTTTATATTCCCTTTCTCGGCGTCAGTGTTCCCAACTTAACGGAATTTCCGTTAGATCTGACGGATTCGAGTCAGGCACTAACGAAATAAAATATATTTTAACGGCTAACGGATTTGTTGACGGAAATATAATAATACCTGAAGAGCAAAAAAAAATCACCAACAAATAAATATCTTCTGCGCCTGCGGTGTCATAATTATTTACGTCCTCATTTACGTTTTTTTTTGACGGAAAAATTTATAAATTGACGGATTTTTAACGGGAAATACCAACTAGCTCAACGGAATTTTGAATTTATTGTTGGCAACAGTGCTCGGCGTATTAATGTTTAGTCCAACACGTAATCTGTTTGAGTTGACATTGTCAGAAGTGGGGTAGTGGAAGTGTAAGAATAGTGTTGTGTTGTTAGCACCGTTATTCGCAAGTTCCTTTTATTTTATTTCAATTATACCAACGTAACAATTTATAACAAGAATACTCAGTTTTCAACTGAACTCGCCTGACGACCGTAAAGACTGTGGAACTTATGTGTTATGTTTTGTCGATGTGCTGTTATCTTGGTAACTCAGGACCAGGATACATGGTTCCAAGTTCCATTAGAGGTGAAGATTAATTAGTACTAGTAAAATATAACGTAACGAATTTGTTATTTGCATTTCCATTTGTTCGTTAAAGAAATAGAATAACCGTGAAAGAGTTCATTATTGTTTGCATGCATATTTATCAGAGATCTAGACTACCGTGTATAAATTGATTTCATTCTAATTTTTTAACTGATTTCATTATGCCGACTGTAAATGATTCACCATTTGAGGGTTTCATTTCGATAGATTTTATTGATTACATATCTACACTATTATATAGAGGAAAGATTTGATTGTTTGTATGTTGCGAATAGGCTCGAAAACTACTGAACCGATTTTGAAAATTCTTTCACCTATAAAAAGCTTCATCCTTTCCGGGTAACATAGGCTATGTGGTGTTGCCATAAATATTCTAATAAAAAAGATATGGCCATTTAAGTGCCGTAACGTGGCCATTTGGTAAATTGATTTTTCACTGATAGAAAACTACACAATTCGTGAGTGACAAAAGTGATTTAGTGTTGCCATGTACATTTTTTAATTAATAGAACATGGCCGTTTTGTTACTATTGATCCGATTTAAAAAAATCTTTTACTGAGAGAAGTCTATAGTATTTCTGTCGCTCTTCCTTTTATATACTATCATTCTCTCTTATCCCCTCTCTTTAATTTTTGTCTTTATCTGTTCAAAATCAGTCTCCTTTCACTTTCTTTCTTTCGATTATCTCTCCCTCTCTTTCTCTTTCTATCCTTTACCTATTCATTTTATTTTTGCACTGTCCTCCCTCTTTCATTATTTGTCGCTTTTCTTTTCTTTCTATTATTTTTCTTTTTATAACTTTTTCTCACTCTCTTTTTACAAATAATGAAAAACTACACAATTACAGAGTGACAAATTAAGGACATAAATTATAATATTGCTTTAAATACTTAAAATAATACTGTTTCATTCCGAACTCGGTATTTTTTTTAACATCGGCAAAACTACAGAGTATCTCTTGTTTTGCCGATGTTTTGCCGCATCGAAGATAGAGTGAAGAAGGACAGCGAAGAGAAGAATGCTACGGTTTCAGTGGACCCTGAGAAACCCGGTATTCACTGAAACCGCAGCATTAATAGGATGGGAGTGGCAGGGTGATCTGGCTAGGGTTGCCAACTATACTGTTAAAAACATTATTATACTGTTTTTCACTACATTCTACTTTTTATCAAAATAAAGTATACAAAATCCTGTTTTCCGCATTTTTTTTTGTATTTAGTCAGAGGGTGCTCAGTGCATCGAAGCCACAAAAAATCACAGTAATGCAGTTTCAGAACGAATCTGTCACAGTCAAATAATCAAGACATCAAGATTGTCACTTACTGACACAGTTCTAAAATACTGTTTCGGTCGAGCCGCTTGTGGGCTAGATTTACCCCCCTTCCTCTCCCATCCCATTAATGCTGCGGATCTAGTGGACTTTGGTCTCTTGCTCAGGGTCCGCTGAGACCGCAGCATTTTTTTCTTCACTCCCAAGACAAGAGAGTATCTCTTGTTTTACCAATGTCCATGGACGATGGTAGCTACTTACTATCAGGTGGACCATTTGCTCGTTTACATCTTATCTACCACGAAAAAAATATATATATATTCTTCTCAGACCTAAAGATACTTCGATAAGATCTGGCCCACATGCAGCTTGACCGGAACGCGTCAGATACACTTGTTGACGTTCGGATTCGCATGCTGG
Source organism: Limenitis camilla (assembly GCA_905147385.1). Lineage (NCBI taxonomy): Eukaryota > Metazoa > Arthropoda > Insecta > Lepidoptera > Nymphalidae > Limenitis > Limenitis camilla. The sequence goes on from LR990242.1 coordinate 3,519,626, forward strand.
TGGTCGCAAAACTGTGGACACAGAACAGCCTATTGTAAGACCGATCTATCAGAGACAGCCTTCTGACAGCAGTATCTTACGGTTCACAATCTTTCGAAAGATTATAGTCTAACGTTGTTTAACTCAGGGCAAAAGATGGGTTGGCTAGTTTATAATATTAGTAAGATTACATAGTATAGAAGACGTATAATATGAATTGTTCATATGATATAAATATATAATATATTTCAACAATTCAACATCACCATTCACAGTTAAGTAATTGTTATTATATATCGTGACGTCACACCTAAACGCGTCATAATGACGGCGTTCATAGTATCCGTATCTGTTTATATAATAGGTTGGGGAAAAAGTCTTTTCGCATTATAGTATGTATGAACTTGTAATAAAATCGCTTTGGCTATACTATTTGTGTCTGGCTGGTTTTGGTATCATTCAAAGTTTAAAGTTTTAAAGAAGATAATTCCAAATTCAAATTAGGGAAATGTGTGATTTTTATTTGTTTTTCGTTCTGTGAAGATGAGTGAATCTATTGAAGAAATTCGATACATTTAAAAATTTTACTACAAAAAAGGTAAAAATGCAACGCAAGCCGCGAAAAAAATTTGCGATGTTTATGGACCTAGTGCAGTGTCTGTGAGAGTAGCGCAAATTTAGTTTAAGCCTTTTCAATCCGGAAATTTTGATGTCGAAGATGCACCTCGCTCTGGTCGCCCTATTACGGGTAAAATGGATGCCATTTTTTTAAAAGTGGAGAAAATCGGCATATCAGTAGTTACGACGTAGCTGAAGAACTGGGAATTGACAACAAAACAGTTTTGGCGCATTCGAAAAAACCTGGGTACACAAAAAAGCTCGATATTTGGGTACCTCACGAGCTCACTGAAAGAAACCTAATGAACCGTGTACTCATTTGTGATTCTTTATTACGGCGTAATGAAACCGAACCATTTTAGAAGAAGCTGATAACTGGTGATGAAAAGTGGATCACGTACGACAAGAACGTGCGAAAAAGGTCGTGGTCAAAGACCGGTCAGGCTTCACAGACTGTGGCGAAACCCGGGTTAACTCGCAACAAGGTGATGCTGTGTGTGTGGTGGGATTGGAAGGGCATTATTCAGTATGAGCTGTTACCACCAGGCAGGACCATCGATTCTGAACTCTACTGCGAACAACTGATGAGATTAAAGCAAGAAGTTGATAGAAAGCGGAATTAATCAACAGAAGGGGTGTGGCTTTTTATCATGATAACGCTAGACCTCACACATCTTTAACCACTGAGCAAAAATTAAGACAGTTTGGCTGGGAGGTGTTAATCCATCCGCCGTATAGTCCTGACCTTGCACCTTTAGATTTCCACCTGTTTCGGTCTCTTCAGAATTCTTTAGGCAGTGTCAGGTTAACATCACGAGAGGACTGCCAAAACTACTTGTCGCGGTTTTTTGATCAGAAGCCCCAAAATTTCTATAGCAATGGGATCATGTGCCTACCTACAAGATGGCAAAAAGTTATCGCACAAAATGGTACCCACATACTTTAGTTAAATGTAAATAAACTATATTAAAAAAATGTTTTGAATTTTCTTAAAAAATGCGAAGAAACTTTTTCCCCAACCTAATATATATCTATAAAGCTAGCAACGTGTCACGGATTTGCACGGGTAGTAGAGCATATTATCTCTACATGTTTCTCATCATATTTTGTTCTGTTATATGGGTGCTTTTTTTTAACTGGGACATCCTAAAAGATTCTTTTTTACCCGACTACGGATAAGCCAAAAGGAAGGGTTATGATTTTGGCTGCCTAAGTATGTTCCACTCTAGCGCCTAAACTACTGAACCAATTTTCATAAATGAGGTGTCAATAGATTCGTAATAACGGGGCGCGTGATATAGGCTATAAAAATTTTATGATTTTTTTTATAACGGAAATTATACCTCAGATTCTAACCTCGAATAAAATTAAACTGAGTTAATTTCACGTGTTTGGTATCAAAAGAAAGGTATTGGCGAGTACATTAACAAATATGTATATATATGTTATTGTTTAGGTCTACACATATGTATAAAATGTGGACGTATAGTCCGCGCGGTCCTGTCGTTGTAGTTATTTACACGCTTAAGCAAATAAAAACAAACATTACGTTACAATATGAGATTATAAAGGTCTTATGAGATTAAAAATCTTGATCGAAAAACGGAAAACTATTAAATAAAAAAATAAAGTTTACAAAACTGTAACCCGACTACGTAAAAATGTGGTCAGAAAAGGACGAAACAAGAAAATAATTTAGGTAGAAACACAGAAATGCATCGGTATAAAAATGGTCAAGGTAGAATCGTGGTCGCACCCATGTATACCTACCATGTCTGATTCATGAAGATGTTACTTGGGTTATAGTTTTGTAAACTTTATTTTTTTATTGTTATAGAATAGAAATGAGTGAAAATGATCAATATTAATTTTGGAATTTAGCTTTTATTGTGGAAGCATCTTCACATTATATTACAAAGGCTATTCTTTAGTTCATCTATTGCTGAAGCCTAAGGCAAGATTATTATTAAAGTTATTGCCAATTTTCAAAACTAGTCCACAATATATTGGACGTTAGATAAAATTTAGTGGATCCAGTTTAATAAATGGAATCTAAAAGCACACATACTCTGTTGTAGAAGACATGACTCAATTTGAAAAACTATTCAATCTACTGTCGCTAAAAATAATTTCTTTTTTCAGGAATTTAATCTTATAAAAAAACATTAAAAAAGTCGATTATTATAATTAAATAGATAACGTATTAGGAAATCACTAATCCAATCTGTCAAAATTAAATAATATGACGGATATTGTTAACTAAAAACAGAATATTCTGTAAAATATATTTACAATCTATATTTTTATTACCTTAAAAAGAATAGTTAAATTAAATTTATAGAATAGGAATATTAAAGTGTCATAATCATAAATGACAGCGCGGGGAAAGCAGGCGGGACACAGATAATTAAACTTTAAATGGTAGTGATGTATAAATATGATTTTTTGCGTCTGGTACTCAGTACATTATCATTTTTTTTTTATTTTTAATTACTACATTTGGTATCAATTTTAGAATTTAGGTATTGCGGTTTATCTATATAATAAAAATTCTATCTGTCTACACACTTCTAATAATGATATTATGTCAAGATCTTTTAATATAATCTGATTTTTTTCAGAGCAAATTATTCTATTATGAAAACAATAGTTTCACAAGAAATATGAAACAATGGTGTAGGAAACTAAAATAGATACACAAAGGAAATATCAAATACATAAGAATGAAGAAGAGATATGGTTAACGTAGACGTCACAAAGACACCCGCGTCAGCCTTTTGTGGACAATGCACAGCTTTCTTAGTACAAACAAAATAGCAGAGGTAAACAATGTTTTAATTAAGAATAAGCATAGTGTTTACAGCACAATAATACTTAAATCATATTAGATAATTTTCTCATGTTATTTAATTTTTTAACATTAAATGTTTGATTTACGTGATTCTTAAAATTTAACATAGTTTGGCCTTGTAGTTTTCATTTTATGAACATTCTTTGCGTTTGTGTTTCTCGGGATCTATATAGTTTAAGGCGTGCGGCACCTTTCGTAGGCCTACCCATAGCTACTTAAAATAAAATTACTATTCAATACATGATAATAAAAAGCAACGAAATGATATAGTCTACCTGATTTACAGTACAACCTATTACAGATACTAAAAAGTAAAAAAAACTACGTTTAAAAAATCCGATTTCAAACTAAAAATGCACTAAAATGTAATAAATAAGTCCGTTATTTATCATTCTCTCTTTAATAATACAATAATATATAATAGTTGTTATTTTTGTAGTCGGTGCCAGCAATAGTATAGTTTTTTTTTTATAATAGATAAGGTGCAAACGAGCAGATGGTTCACCTGATGGTAAGTGGCAACCATCGCCCATGGACATCGGAAAAACAAGATACACTCTCTCGTTTTGTCGATGCGTTGCATCCCCGAAGATGGAGTGGGAAGGGGGAATGAAGAAGAAAAATGTTGCGGATTCAGCAGACCCTAGACAAGAGCCCAGAGTCCACTAGACCCACAGCATTAATGGGATGGGAGGGGGTAAGTGTGGCCCACATGCGGCTCAACCGGAACACGTCTATAACAAAATAATAGTATAGTAATAGTAGTAGTTAAATAGATATACCTATTATTATTCTATCTCACTATCTGTTCACCTGGCTGCTATAAACGAGTGCTGTGACGTCACAGTCTAATGCTAAACGCGTTTCCATTTTTCTTATATCAATATTTTATTTTGCTGTGTCGTGTAGTACTTAGTAAATGCACAAAATAACACCTTACCATTATAGTACAAATTTTGCTATTACATATATGCCTCCTACTCGATGGTTGTTAGGTTCAGGTGATGATGGCATAACCCGTGTGGTCATTAAGTACTTTACAATCCTTAAAACGCCCACATCAAAAGTTATGTATTATACCAGTAACAAATTAGGCGAAGTTTGTATACAATCAATGTTATATCTAGGATTAAGTTTTAAGATTTTCATTTTTTTTGTACTTAAGGGCATTTAATTAGGTCATAATGTTGTTATCCGAACTCATAGTTAAGTAATAAATTTTCACCAGTTCAGTCATGGAATTCTTGGTGGGCGGTATGTTCAATGCATACAGTACTTAGTTTGTGAAGTGGATCATAGATGGCGTTAGTAGTAAATTAAATCGCGTTTAATTAGTTTCATAACGTCGGTCGGTTTTGTACCGACTGGCAATCCATCCAGGGTGGAGAATCCCTTAAGATACGGGTAGTGTACAGTAATGTTTAATTATTGCTAGTAGTCAAAGTTTGTCCTTAGATCAGCTTATTAATAACTACCAAGTACCAGCACAATAAACATAATTTGAACATTTAGGTGGATTTTACGTTTAGTATCGTACGGATTCTGCAATAGCAAACTTTAACACATAAAAACTATTAAAAATCAAATTTCTAAACGCAAGAAATGTATGGGTTTGTACAGGAATGTTCATCTGGTGATTAGTGATCGAACTCGAAGGTAGAAACATATTTTTTTCTGTAGTCTACATATTTAAGTTACAAACAGATATTTAAATGCAAAAAAGTTAGTGAGACAAACTTTGATGAAGTTACAGATCGTAGAAATTCATTAACTGATTACAACTTTCAAATATAAATATTATATTTGACAGGAAATTAAAATCTTAAACTTTTTCCTTCTACTATAGAAGTTTTTAGAACTGTTCTTTCGTAATTTTATTTTTTTTTCAGTTTAAGTGATAATTATGTCTTTTTATGTAATTTGTAAAATATTGTCTATTAAAAAATCACATTTAATATTCTACATCTGTTATAATATCCTTACTAATGTCATGATTTTATTTTGTGGTATGGCAAGTGTGGCAATCTAAATTTCCTCTAGTGGCAACATTAGTTCGTATCTGATTAGTCTATGACAAACAAGCGCGGATGCGCGCTATTCTTTTGCCCAGTCTGAAAAATATATCGATATATATCGTATCGATATTTTCAAGCAATATAATATCAATACGTGCAGAGTAAAAATATCGATATTTCGATACAGATACAGAGGGATACTACGCATATATACATACGTTCAGAACGCATCAATTTGAAAACAGAGGCAGCATTTATACTAAAACTCGCGCGCTTTAGTTTACATCAATTTATAATTAGTTATAAGTGGAATAAATAATAATTATTATGAAATATGACAAAATATATCGAATTTGATATTCGGAAATAAATATCGATTATCGATATCTCGAAATTTAAAGTATATAAGAGTATATTTTCTTTAAAAAATATCGAAATAGTTGATATCCTCCCCGATTCCCGCGTAAAAGATCAAATTGTCATATTATGAAAGTATTAAAGAATTTAGTTATACTGATAATATCGAGTATAATATAAAGAATAAACATATATTTAAGCTAACACTGAGTTTGATTTATGAAATCCATATTAATTTAGGATGCTTATTACTCGATCACATATTATTCATTTCTCGTAGTAAATTAATAAAATCTAAAATTATAATCTTTTCAAAATGTTAGCTAACCAAAGTTATCATAAATCTTATTCAATAAACATACATTTGCTTTTCTAGTTTATTAGTTATGACAGATATATGCCAACATAAGTACTAACAGCATACACATACATACAATCACTTATATAGTGAATGCTAAATATGGATTATTAGATTACTTATAATAAATTGTAATATAACGTGTGTTGAACTCTGATGTTAGTTTAATACAATAGTCACTTTAAATCAACGTCTTTTATGGGGAGTTGTTGTTAAATGGGGAGTTGGGATTAATTTCGACATTTTGAAGAATTTAGTATTTAGTAAGTTTAACAATAGGTATAGTTTGTAGTAGCTTGTTAAAAAAAGAGACAAGTAACCAAAAATATTTATATGTATGTTATTATATAAAAATGAATACCTTTGCCACGACATCACGCGTGAACGTTTTTTGTTATATTTTTTATTGTCAGAAGGTTCTTATATAAGAATAAAATTAGAAAGTTATGGCTCTCATGGTGTTTGACATAACTGGGAATCAGACATAGCTATATTTTTTGCTTTGTTTTTACTCAATATAAAGATGAAAATAATAGAAAAATAGCCGTTCCATTGATTATGGACAAAACAGAATTTTCCTTATGTTACGGGAATACTGAGGGATAAATGAAAACTTAACAGATTTAGCATATAAATAGGAGAGATTAAAGTCGGAAATGACTTCTCGGTTAACTCGTTAAGTTTTCAGTTAAGGAATTAATTTGGTCCACAAATCAACCAGATTTTCAGTATTTATTACGTGATAAATTACTTGATAAACTGAGAGTAAATTTATATTAACTTGCTAACATACGCCAGACGCAGAAGATGTTAAGGTTTTATATTATGACTTCATCCGCATGTAGCTCCGCTCCTATTGGTCTTAGCGTGATGATATATAGCCTATAGCCTTCCTCGATAAATGGGCTATCTAGCACTGAAAGTATTTTTCAAATCAAATCAAATCAAAATTATTTATTTCAATTAGACTTTTTTGAAAAGTACTTTTGAAACGTCAAAAATTTGTCGGTCAGTTAGTTTGTCTGAAGCTACCACCAGCTCGGAAAGCAGTTTTCTGTTGAGAAGAGCCGCCCAGAAACTCAACAGTCGCTCTTTTCAAAAAGCCATGTTTACATAGTCTGTTATACAAATCATTTAACTTGAGAGTCAACGTCACTTAGATTCCAAGCATTCTCATCATTTAAGTAATCCTGTACATTATAGTATGCTTTATATATTAATGACTTCTTGATACGAGTTTTAAATTGTTGAAGTGGCAAGTCTAATATAGGCTGTGGAATCATATTATAGATGCGAACACCAAGCCCCATGAAGCTATTACTCACTTTGTGGAGACGATAGTACGGCGTTACAAGTTTATTTCTGTTTCTAGTATTGACATTATGTTTGTCACTGTGTTTTGAATACAAATGAATATTCTGGTAAATGAACAAAATATTACAATATATGTATTGAGATGGGACTGTAAGAACGTCTATTTTTTTATATCTTAAGTTATAAATGGCCCGAACAGCTCTCTTTTGAAGAATAAAAATGGATTCAATGTCCGCGGCCCTACCCCACAGTAAAATGCCATAAGACATAATACTGTGAAAGTAACTGAAGTAAACTAGCCTAGCAGTATTGATATCAGTCATTTGTCTGACTCTCCTTACTGCGTAGGCAGCTGAGCTGAGTCTTCCCGCTAGAGATGATAGATGGGGGTTCCACTGGAGTTTTGAATCTAAAGTTATACCCAGAAATACCGTCGAGTCCGCCACATCTAAAATTTCATTATTTAAACGTAGGTTAAATTTTTGTTTTTTAACATTAGGTAAAGCAAACTCAACGCATTTGGTTTTTTTAGCATTAAGAACTAAGTTATTTACCGTAAACCATTGAATAACCTGCGATAATGCACTGTTTACATCGTCATAATTATGTTTATTTCTGTTTACTTTAAATATAAGAGATGTATCATCAGCAAAAAGTACAATATCACACAAGTTCTTCACATAGTATGGCAGATCATTAATATAAATCAAAAATAAAAACGGGCCTAAAATGGATCCCTGTGGAACGCCCATTTGTAGCAAAGATCCAGAAGATTTTACACCATTAATAGTAATCCTCTGGACTCTTTGATTTAGGTATGAGGCAATTAGATTCAGAGAAACATCACATATACCGTAATAATTAAGTTTTTTTAAAAGTGTTTCATGTTGAACACAATCAAAGGCCTTGGACAAATCGCAAAATACACCAATCGCATTTTGTGATTTCTCCCATGCTTCATAAATATGCTTAAGAAGAGCAACTCCGGCATCTGTTGTTGACCTACCCCTAGTAAAACCATACTGTTCACTATGAAATAGTTTATTTTCATTAAAATATTCTAAAAGTTGGTTTAAAATAATCTTTTCAAAAACTTTACTCAGTGATGGTAATATAGAGATTGGTCTATAGTTACCGGGATCTTTCCTGTTTCCATTTTTAAATAGAGGTATTATTTTACTGTGCTTCATTAAGTCCGGAAACTTTCCTGTATCGACACATTTATTAAAAATATCAGCTAGATGTGGGGCAATATTATTGATTATTGTATTTAATATTTTTACTGAGATGTCCCATAAATCACCAGTTTTTTTTATATTAAGTGTCCTGAAATTCTTAATAATATCAAATGAAGTAATATGTTTAAACTCAAAGTAATTAGCATAGCCTGGGAGTTTATTTTTAAGTAGAGAAATAGCATCTAAGGGCGATGATTTTAATGCAGATGTTACTTTGATAGGTATATCAGTAAAGAATTTTTCAAACGTGCTTGCCACTTCTTCTTCCGAATTAATTAATATATTATCAACATTTAATTTAATTGGTTCGTTTTCTATTTTAGGTCTTCCAGTTATGCTATTAATAATATCCCAGGTAGCCTTTATTTTATCGTCTGAGTTAAGTATTTTGTTTCTAATATAAATTGCCTTTGCCTGGATGCAAACACTTTTAAAGATCTTAGAATAACACCTAACGCGTTCTAAAAATACTGGATCCCGATTATATTGCCTCATACCATATAATTCATATAATTTATCTCTACTTCTAAATATACCTAAGGTAGCCCAGTCACTAAATTTCAGTTTTAAATTTTTACTAAAAGTTTTTATTTTAAATGTGTTATTAAATTCATTTAAAATCATAGTAAATAAATTATTATATAGCGTATCTGGGTCCTTATAAATCAAACACAAACTAGAAATTTTTTGTACTACCTTATCCTTAAACAAGTTAATTTTATTATTCGACTTTGGTCTACATGAAATCTTATTTGAATTTTTAATTTCTTGGTCTACTAACGTGAATTTCTGTCCATAATGATCCGAAGTTAGGTTTTTCATTATTATAGTTTCAAACACTTCACAGTCACAAAACACATTGTCTATACACGTTGCAAAATTATCACCAACATGAGTCGGCTCAGAGAATAAGTTTAATAAATTATATGATTTAAATAAATTTAACAGCCGACGACTGAAAGTTGTGTCTATCAATATATCTATATTAAAGTCTCCACACACGATTATAGATTTATTTTTAATGCAAATACGTTTAAGTACGTCATCAATAGTGGACTCAAAAGTTTCAAAATCACTATTGGGGGGGCGGTACACGCATACTATAATGTAACGTTGAAACTCTACACAAGAAATCTCAACAATACGCTCGACCTTCAAATCGGACCAGTAGTTCCTGAGATTAGCGCGTTCAAGCAAACAAACAAACTCTTCAGCTTTATATATTAAGAAGAACAAGATTACAGCTGAACCACTACTTTTTACCTGATATCTCCTAAAACTACTACCACTGGATATTATGTATAATTTTAATAGAAACTAGCTGACCCGTCTTTGCTTCGTGAAGGTGTATTCGGTTACGCTTAAACGTTTTATCAAAACCGATATAGTTTTTCTTACCTATTAAACCTTCCTTGGACTTCTACAAATATTTCAAAACTAAAATTAGCCAAATCGGTCCAACCGTTCTAGAGTTAGATATAAGACTAGCTGACCCTTGCGACTTCTTCCACGTGACCTATGGGTCCGTAGCGTGATGTTATATAGCCTTAAAGCGTTCTTCGATAAAAGGTATCAGGCTATCCAACGATAACGAAGTAGCGAGTGAGATTAGCGCGTTGAACCAAACAAACAAACTCTTTTGCTCTATAATATTATAGATAGATTGATAATAGTCTTTACCGCACACATTTTAAATAACAAAAAAACATAGATAGGAAAATCTTTACATAGATATGAAGTAACTTCCACTGTCTTTTAAACTACTCAACGGATTTTTAAAAACGAACTGAATGACTTTTGCACTGAACGACTTTGGTAAGCAAACCCTTACTGAAAACTTCTCAAAAACCCCTGACGCGGTCCGGTCTCTGGTTTCATCATCAACTTACCTAAATAACTTCAAGTACGTCCCCATAATATTAAAAGAAATATCCTCTAACTCCTAACCGTTGAGGAGTTGTATCTTCTGTCACATCAGCTCAGTTGTGTTATTGACAATGTTATTGAAATCATATACAAGTATCTGATAATTTTATTTTAGATAAAAATATGTGAAATACATTCCCTCGATTCCCCCTGATTCTACCATCAGATCCTGACTTGGTTCCACTGGGAACACCTCTGAAGTGCACTCTTTCGAATAAATAAAGAATTATGAAAATCTGTCCACAATTGACATTCGGGGAATTCGGTGAACATACATAAAATATATTTTTTGAAGGAAGTCGGTTGAAAATAGTCTGACTTTTTAAGTTTTTACGATTATTACAGATTAGACAATATTTTTAAATAGTTTATATCGAATATTTAGTTTTTAAAAACGTTTATTTTAATACTATCAATAAATATCATTATTGATACAGAGTTTATTAAAAATCTATATATATAAAAGGAGAAGCTGACTGACTGACATATCAACCCAGTGCCTAAACTATAAGGGTTAGAAACTTGAAATTTTGCACAGGGGTTCCTTTTATATCGTAGGGGAGTAGTAAGAAAGGATTTTTGAAAATTCATCCCTTAAGGGGGTAAAACGGGGGTGCAAAGTTAGTATGAAACTTTGCCGTTTTTGAAATTATTCAAATTAAATTCAGTGTGACGGTTCTTCATTGAAAGTCATGAAACATGTGTAAAATATTTTTTTTCGAAAATCATCCCTAAAGGGGGTAAAAGGGGGGTGCGACTTTAGTATGACTACCTAATAAAATTATTAAATAATCTGGAGTGAGATGAAATATGGAGTTCCCCAAGGGAGCATTCTGGGACCACTACTATTTTTAATATATATCAATGACTTGCCAAATCAAATTACTCACCCGACGATTCTTTTTGCTGATGATTGTACTGTAGTTATTAAGTGTGATGACATTAATTTATTTGAAAATAATATAATCGAGACATTAAATATATTGAATAAATGGTTAACATATAATAATCTGAATTTAAATCTGTCTAAGACAAATATTATGCAATTTAGTCGATCAAGAACAGATACACCTGACATTAATATAAAATTAGATGGAAGTCATATTAATATTGTAAATGCCACAAAATTTCTTGGAATTCTTATAGACAATAAATGTGACTGGAAATTACTTATTGATGACTTATGTTCAAAAATTAATAGATTTATATTTCCTTTAAGACGACTCTCGAAATCTGTGTCCAAAGAGACCGCTATTACAGCCTATTATGGATATGTTTATTCAATAATTAGATATTCCATAATGTGAATAAATAATTTCATTTCATTTCATTTCATTTACAGACGATCTACTGTAGGCTAATATACTACCTCAATATCACAAACGATACATATAACTATTATTATCTAATAGAAGAAGTATGTAGTCGACGGTAGTACTCCTATAATCAAATACTGATGTTAGCGGAGTTGGCATATTTTATTATATTTGTAGAAGCATATTTGCGATCTACGCCGCCGGATATTAATCCAAGATTGCAATAAGTGGATTTATGATGTTATTTCTAAATCAAAAGCTCACTTCATTTGATTTATTACCTTATACACCTGATTGAGGAAAAATGGTTGCGAGGAGAACAGGAAATTGTGTTGTTTTATTGTAAACTCAAGCGTTTTATTTATATTTTACCTATACACAGTGTGTAATCTATATTTAGCTTAATCTTATACAATTAATAGACAGATATGATTGGGAAAATGTCTTCTAAAATGTATTAACTTAGAATGGCATTACATCAGCAGAAGTGTAAGAGAAAAAAAGAGAGAAGTAAAAGTTAGAAGAGTAGGCACTTAAAACATTAATTAATAAGAGATAAAAACATTAAAAAAAATCTTTAAAAAAAACATAAAAAAATATTAAAAAAAACATAAAACTAATACTCTTTATTTACACTAGCGCCATTTCGAGCGGTTTTGAACTATTATTTATTGGTTGCAGCTGGACATTTTATTATTTTGCCCCATTGACGCCAACTTATGTCTTTCCCCCCAAACATTTCTAAGTTTGGGGGGAGAAGGACGAGGACTGTATTCATCGTGGTTATTTTGAGGGGGTAAATTTTTTTGGGGTTATATTATTCTTTATTTTTTAGGGATTTTTGACTTATGCTTTAGGGAAAAATATGTTTGAGAGTTCGCAACACTGACATACTTCTTCATTAAGAAATAACCATAAACTAAATAAGTCAAGTAGTTTTGACATCATAGAGTTTGTCATTAAATCGAGTGGTATATGAATTTGAAAATTGTAATAAATCCATATAAGCTTTAACTGATATTGACAATAATTCCTATACCTTTTCCAAATGCTTATTTTCTCATGATTTAAATAAACATCTAAATAAGTTTATCTTCTTTATATTAAAAGAACTATAAACTGTGATAAGCAAAGCTGAATGCAGTCATAACTTAATTATGCTAAAGCTAATAAAAATAAATGCTCTATTTTTAAATGAAATAAGCTTGTTTTACTTTATAGTGGTTTATAGTGTTAGTTATGGGTTATAGTTTATTTGCAGACCAACAGTACTACGGCCTGACTAGTACATTACTCCCGAGGGTTATACTTTCTCACACAGTGATTTTACTTTACTGCTTAATTACTCGCGATGCAATAATGTTTCTGTCATGGCGGCATATTTATTTGGTTAACGTTGGCACTACTGAATAATTCAGTTTGTGCCAACTTCTAAAGTCAAATGCTACTCAGATTAATGTTGCCTGCATAATAACTAACAATAGTTATTTTTATAATGTGCAAATTTCAATCTTGGAAACTGAAGGCAGTATAAAAAAAGCGGCCAAGTGCGAGTGGGACTCGTGCACGAAGAGGTTCCGTACCAATATTTGGCAAAAAAATCACGTTGGTTACGGGAGCCCCCTTAAATATTAATTTTATTCTGTTTTTAGTTTTTGATGTTATAGGGGCAACAGAAATTTGTGAAAATTTCAACTGTCCAGTTATCACGGTTCATGAGATATTGCCTGGTGACAGATAGACGGACTGACAGCGGAGTATTAGTATTGTTTATCCTTTTTTTAACCTAAAAAGTATATAATATTTAGTGTAATTTTTCTTAATGCACTCGTATATATATTATATCGGTAATCAGTAAGTAAAATATGTACTTTAATCTAGCATATATATTTGAAATAATAAGTAGGTGAGTGATTAATTATTGCACAGTAAGTTTAAGGTTCAGAATTCTTAGGTGAATTTAATATGCTCAATACTGAACTCTAAATATTCTTGCTTAATTAAACTCCAGAACTTCACATACGTTACATTTTGGCATAGTGTAACTTATGCAGATTTTATCAAGCAATGACGTATTCCGATATTTTTTTTATTTAGCCATCTGTTCTAATTTCCTTTCCATGTTAAATGATGACCATAGATTACACTTAAAAGACTACATATTTTTAAATGCAACAAATATATTCATGGGTCATATAATTCGTCATAAAATAATTCCTCCAAATTTCCAAAATGACTCTTATAGCTTAAATATTTTAGAAGACTTTTATGTGTCGGTTTTCCTGTCCATCGTATTTGATACGTCACAAGAGACAAAAATGTTGCCACGAGTAAATTAAAAACTGTACACAATACAAGGATATAAATAATATAAAAATGCTGTATGTATTAATATTTAATAAAAATAAAGACGATACCAATACCAGCTCACCATTTTACCACCTCTCCACCCTTTTGTAGTTGACATACCGCCTGTTCGTACGATTTGCTTCCTCTTTTCTAATGCGTACAACTCAGGAGTTACGCATTACCGGCGTCAGTTTTTCCGATTAAGTACAATTTAGGTATCTTGAAAAGAAAGGTGAATAGGCATCTACAAGAGAAGCGCGCTAAATCTTAGGCTGCTTCTTCACGCCAAGCGCTTGTCTATTGTTTATGAAAAAAAAAAACAAAAACTACTATTTATCTTTATGTGTAATGCTGATGTGACGTTTATTAAATTATTACTAACGTAACGTTAGCGAAAGTAGAATTATTATACTAGTACAGATTGCATCTTATCCCGCTATAGCAACGTGCTGACTGCTGAGAAGTATCAGAAATTGAATTTCAATTTATTTCATGCAATTCCCAATACCGGTACCGGACTTATGCCTTATCGACGAAGCGCCAACCACTCGATTAAATATATTCGTCGATGCGTTGACCGGCTACTTTCGAATTGTTTCTGACCGCAGGGGACACTCGAGGACCGAGGTTTCTATGATATTGATATTATTGCAATGATAGCGGAAGTTGGGGGAAAGTAATATCGGAGTTATACGGAAATCACAACAGCTGTCATCAGAATTTATATACTGACACTCAGTTCATCTTGTCTATCTGCTTTCGAGATTCGAAATCAGAGAGCAGTATCAAACCGTATTCACTAGTAATAAACTACATTTAAGTATTGTGGTGTACATAAATGAATATACTACTATATAAATGACGCGTGAACTGTTGTCGATGGTTGGCTACACTATGAGGCGGGACGAGATGAGTTTTTTTTAATGGCAGTTAAGGGGCAAACGAGCAGATGGATAAATGGCCACCGTCGCTCATCAACATTAGAAATTCAAGAGAGTGACTCTTGTTTTGCCGATGCGTTGCCACCTCGGAGATAGAGTGAGGCAGGAGAATGGAGAGGAGATTGCTAGGATTTCAGTGTACGCTGAACGAGAACCCATAATCACTAGAATCCATCCATCCCGTTAATGCTGAGGGGTAAGTCTGGTCCACATAAGGTGCGACTGGAACATGTCACTTGGTGGCCGGATTAGCATGCTGTGTGTGGGTCGTAAGCCAGTCAGGAAACAGGTCCCCTACCACCAAGGGGTGCTGGGTTACTCGCCTCTTATGAGATGTTCTCCCAACGACATAAGAGAATTGTATTGTAACCCGTCTCCTCACAGGTGAAATACTTATGCCATAATGACAGTTCTCATGGAAAATATGGTAATTTTTGAAACTGTGAAAAAGAAAACAGCTTAGTTGATTTGTATAAAATCAATTCTGCCATTTGTGCTAACTAAAAGTTTTTAGTCAATGACCAAGCGATGATTGCCGCGTATTCCAGTGTTGCAATGTCCAGTCCTAAAACTAATTTCATTTGCGGTCTGGTTTCACTATAATTTTAGGTGCAGAACAACATGTTCACAAATCTCATTTAAATACGTTTAAATTGCAATTTCGTCATTCGTACAATGCTTTGAATAAAAATTGCGTTATTTCATATAACAGTTTTAATAACGTTTGTTTATAAATGTTTATTATCTGTAGGAAAAATTGAGGTAATATCATCATGTATGATTTGAATTACTTCAATGTTTATATGGTAACACTGATGCCAACTTAAGGGTTTCCCCAAAATTGAGGAAATAAAACTATACAGGTGGTCGCACCCGTATACCTGCTATGATTAGAGGAACACTACCATGAAATAGACATGGTAGGTATACATGGATGAAACAACAAACAGGATCACAACTGACCATTACATATAATGACGATTACAACTTTTTGAATGGTTATATCTCAAAAACGGTGGCTCGGAGAAAAAAAAGTATTAATCCCTTTTTTGTAGATAATTTTATGATCTACAATTTTTGTCTGAAGTATTTTTATGATAAAGCTTACTATTTTGGTGAAAATCGCGACTCATTTTTTGACCTTCAATAAATTTTTTTCCATACAGAAATGATAGGGAACGCAAATTTTATTTTTTATCATATTTTAAACAATCTTGTTGATTTTCAGCTTGTAGGGAGTTTAGGTAGCTTTACTCTAATTTTTTGGTCTAATTTGACCGGACTAGTAGTCGGGTTAAAGTTTTTTAAACTTTAGTTTTTTATTTCAGGGTTTATGACTTAAACTTTAGGAAGGAATATTTTTAAGCGTACACAACACTATATGGTAAAGGTACAGCTAGTATAAATACGGTTGCTATAATATAAACCCGGTTACCCCGTTTCCCTTTATAATGCAGTGTGTAGAAGACTTCTAGAAGTTATTGTTAAAGGAATTTATAATCTGTGCAATCTAATAGTACGAGATCTCTCTCTCTTTACAGTATTTAATCAAAATGATCATTAAAATAATTCAGCTAACTATAATACGGAATAACAAAAACTGATACTGATTATATATTTAATATATTATGTTAAATATTTAACAAAAAACATCTAGAGCACACTGTCATAATAAGCCCAAGACTTTTATCGTATTTTCAAAATAAATCTATACTTTAATATAGGTACATACAAAGCTGAAGAGTTTGTTGGTCTGATTTGAAAAATTCTTTCAGTGTTAGATAGCCTATTTATCGAGGAAGGCTATAGGCTATATATCATCACGCTAAAACCAATGGGAGCGGAGCTACACGTATATAAAGTCGCACGGGTCGACTAGTATTTAATATAATATTAGTATGTACATTACGACTACAATATTGGTCTTATAATAAAATATTAGTATTTTTTGGTATTTTTGTTACTTGTTCCATAAAGTCATCTGCCAACTGTCAAATATATAAAAAAAAACAAAATATCAATAACATATTATAATAATTCAATATCAATATTTATTCTTTGTATTATCCTACCATATTTATACAAATTAAGTAATATATTTAACAAACAAAATTACACAAATTTAATCCCGGTAATGTTTTGTGGAAGCCATTACAGGTGATTGCGGTATTATAAAATATTAAATGCTTTTTAATCTTCTTTACGATAAAAAATGCAATTAGGCGATTAAGGAACGATGGATTAAAAAATTAGGGTTACGATATCGAATACATATTTGGAATTTGCTGAATCAGTTTTGATAAAACTTCTACTATCAGATGGGATAGTTAGTATGCAGTTAGTATGAATATACTATTTCCGTTGAATTTCTGTTCTATAATGCGAAGTGTGTCACTGATTTGCAGTGGTCACCCCCATCTCACTCACTCACTTACTCTTGTGTCTAACTTACTCTTTACAAGTTTTTATTTAACTTGCATTGTATGTATGAATGAATGAAATCTTGGAACTCAATTTTGAAGGAGATATCTTCCAATTAAGCTGAAATTTTGTATACAAAATCAAATTTGGATGACAATTCATGGTTACCTTATTGACGTCATCCTAAATCCAACATGGTGGCAGATCCAAGATGGCGAACTATTTATTATTAATGCACTTCTATTACAATATGGGTATCAAATGAAAGGGCTTTCAAAGAATAATTCGAAAAATAAAGTTACGTCATTCTAAATCCAACATGATGACAGTCCAAGATGACGGACTAGTTATTTCTAATACTTCAAAATATGGGTATCAAATGAAAGGATTTGGTAAGAATAATTCGAAAAATAAAGTGAAGTCATTAAAGACGTTTGAATCAGACGTTGTAGGATATGCTTCAAAATTAAGTTGCATACTTTGTTACATACATACATACATACTTTGCAAGTAAAAGCTTGTAAAAAAATACATGATCGTTAAAAACGCAATGAAAAATCCCTATAGGTACTAAATATATTTTTTCAGCAACGATAGCAATTTTAAGGGAGGCCTTTTTGTTCATTAATATTCAATAAATTCAAGAGTAATAAGGTAACGTAAAGAGTTTTATACTGTATTTAAATTCTTGTTTAATAAGGGTTTTATTAAAAAACAAAGCTAAGGTAAAAAGTACCTAAATATGGTCTGCAAAAAAAATCATAATTTCAAAATATTAATATTTTTTGCTTGGAAGCGCTAATCTCAGAAACTGCTGGTCCGATTTAAAAAATTCTTTCAGTGTTAAATAGTCCATTTATCGAGTAAGTAGGCCATATACCATCATCTAAGACCAATAGGACCGGATGATAAACGAGCATAAATTCCCAAGGGTCGGCTAGTTCAGAAATTGCATCAATTAAATTGGGTTACGAATTTAATTCCGATACAAAATTATTATTAAATTAATTATTGTAATGGTGTTTTAGGTGTTTCATTAAAAAAAAACTATGTAAACTTTTAAGATGTTATGTAATTAAAGATGTTAAAAATAAATGACCACTAGGAAACCACCAACCAACAAACCAAACAAATGTTATCAAAATAATCATGTTTTAATATTGCGTTATTAATTTTAAAAATATTGAAATCACAAATTATACCATATAGTGCCATCTAGCGGAAAACTGCGAAAACGCTTTTCCTGATTTTCCAACCCTAGATGGTCCCGACGCTTCACTGAAATATTCTAGTACCTTATATGTAAAATAGATGGCGTTATAAGATGTTCGGGAATCTGCATCATGAATTAATCTTAAAAATAGCTTTTAGCTTCATTGCAAATTAAAATTATTATTTTTTTAAACGTTAATTTCATATTTTATCACTTACATTTTATTTACGAATATAATTTAAAAAAAAAACAAATGTATAATTTGCTCTTTAGAAAATTTTGCTTAGTTGTAGATTTATTATGTAATAACTAGCTGCGCTCCGCGGTTCCACCCGCTGTATTTTGGATAATCCACACTATATCATTATAAATTATAGGCTATGTGTTATTCTGATGTGTAAGCTACATTATTGTAAAGTTTCATCAAAATCCATTCAGTAGTTTTTGCGTGAAAGAGTAACAAACATACATCCATACATTCTTACAAACTTTATAATATTAGTAGGATTTTTTGAAATTTGTTGAGGTATTAAAATGAATTAACATTTTTTAAAATAAGCCGTGATTTATTTCTTTTACTGGCAATTTTACTTTCATAAATCCTAAAACACTATAATATAATAATAATAGATAGTTGTAATTTGTTTCGTGAACTCTAAAATTCCATGACATAATATCACAACAGTTTGTTTTGTTTCCTTTTGATAATAGCATAGCTGATAGTGCCTTTTAAAACTATTTATTATAAACAAAATAAACTTCAATTTAGTTTTATTAGCACCGCTAGTAAAACTAAATTACGAGTAACTACGTGTGCTGAGTACTTTATCATTTTACAGTCATCTGTACAATGATAAAGACTAGAGATGCCACGAATATTCTTCATATATTTTTTCACTGTTCACGATAAAAAAGAATGCATAATATTACTTAAAAATATTTTGATTATATCAATAACTTAACAAATTAATACTTAAAATCTACCAGTGGTAAGTAATGATGATTGAAATTTTTTTTTTAGCATTTGTTGATAGAAAACGATTGAGCTTTTCCTCATAAATTATACCTACTTCCGAAAATAGCCGCTCACTGCTCTCTCACACTACTCCGGGAGATGATCTTAGTAAATTCTGCTAGATTAAGATATTGTTTTGCTTTTGCTGACCACCACTTATAAGGGTCTGATTTCCTATTAACAAAAAAAAGCGCCCACGACGCATCAATATTCGTGGCATCTCTAATAAAGACTCCAACAAGGAGATGGAATGGTTATGGGCTAAATATAATGCACGGCAACAGAAAAATGATTCAACATGAATGTTATAACCAATAAGTATAATATACTACAATACGTAATAGTTATTCTCATCCTTTATTATAAGCACGTGAAAACAGTCATAACTTTTGAGATGGCATTTTACTAATATTATAAAGAGGAAAGATTTTTAAGTTTGTAACGAATAAACTCAAAAACTACTGATCTGATTTCAAAAATTCTTTAACCATTATAATGCTACATTATCCCTGAGTATAACTAGGTAGGTATCTCTGGAAATAACTAAATATCCCTACTAAAATTTCAATAATGTAACACAAGGTATAAAAAAGTTAATCAAAAGTATTGATGATAGATCAAAAAAATGTTCTATAATATTATAGAACGTATCAATATCTACAAAAAACTTCACGAGACCATATGTCGCAACTATTGTAGTTATGTCACTATAACTACTTTTTCTAATTTTAAAAGTTGATAGAAATGCTGTCCAGAATCAGACCATGTTATCCATACATTTGTATTAATTCTTATCCAAATAAATCATTTCGTATTCAAGACTGTTTCAATACCTGTTGATTACTTTTTGTATTATTCAAATCGGACATTCTGTTCAAAATATGTATACGAATTTTGCAATTTTTAATTGTCAATCTAAACAAAATACAGTGAAACCTGGTTGAGTGGGACCTGGATAAGTGAGAAACCTCCATAACTGGAACTCATACTGAGGTCCCAACACTTTGACACTGAATTACCTCTGTTAGTGGGGCGAAGCAAACCCCTATATCTGGGATTCGTTCTTTCCATTTATCATAATAGTTACCTCTATAACTGAGACAGCGAGTGAATTTTATATGCATAAACCTCTGTAACTGAGATAATATCGTTTTGTTTGTTTGTTTACTTATTTTTATTCTAGCCGCAAATTCCGCACTTAACTTCGTAAGTAATTTTGAGCTTCAATAACTTTCAGTTTTAGATTTTCTTTACTATCATACGAATGTTTATTTGAAAAATGTCAAAACGAAGGCTAAAATCTTTATCAGTACGAGAAAAACTGAAGTTAATATCTGTTTATGAAAGTAGGAAGTGGAAGGAACTGTGTCGAATTTAATGTGCCAAAATCTACTCTTTGTACAATAATTCAGAATTACATATGTATATGTATTACATTTTATTCATTAAAACTCATTTATAATGTTTACATAACACCTTATTTTATTTAATAACCGCAACTCTATAACTGAAATAACCTGTATTCTGACCTCTATTAATGGAACCCTCTGTAAATGAGTCAGATATTTATTTATACCTGAATATCTGAGACACTGGGTAAGTGGAATACCTCTATAAGTCAAACCAATTTGCAGGTCCCTTGATGTCTCACTTAACCAGGTTTTACTGTACTAATAGAAAATGCAGGAATGAAGGAAGAGAGCAGCGAGATATAACAAAACAATACATTTTGGGATCACGAACAAAAGCATCATCGTCACCCTTTAATGGCCCACTACTGATCCGGGTCTCCTCCTCAGAAAGTGGAGGGATTACACCATAGGCTATAACGCTGGATAAATGCGGGTTGGCAGACTTCACACACCTTTGAGAACACGGAGGTTTCCTCACGATGTTTTCCTTCACCACTTAAAAAAACGATTAAGTAGTATTTTTATGTATTTATGTGTCTACATCACAAAGGGACTAAAGAAAAAATATGAACAAATCTGAAGTGACTAATAGTTATTTATCTACTATGTTTTTTAATTCTATCAAAGTGCAGTATTTTTTTGTAATGTTCATATTAAGATTGTCTACATGCGTAAAATGTCAACGTCGTAGATTGAGGCTAATTAAAAGTACTTCGGAGATCGTTCAATTGCCCTTAATGACGTTAATCGTGCAACTAATTGTTGCACCGATCACCACTTACCTTAGCGAGATAATTGTGCTTGTTTTAGGAATGATATAAGAATTGCAAAAAACATTTTACATTTTCAACAAAAGACTTGTATTCATACCGTATTGTTCCGTCTGAGCCTTTGTAATTATTTTCTATAATAAGCAGAAGTAAATAACAGACAAGCCAGCCATTATTGCAGCACACAGCCATGAAATATTACTAGCAGATAATAACTAGTAGTTGGCTTATCATTATTTTATATCTTATGAGCTAATATCATTATAACATTATATAGGAGTCATTTTGTTAGTATTTATTTCCTAATTTTGTATCGACGGTAACATCAATTCAATTCAATTTTTAACCGACTTCAAAATGGAGGTGGTTCTCAATTCGGTTGGTACATTTTTTATGTATGTATACCGATTACGCTGAGATTTATGAGCCGTGCCGACCAAAAAAACATTATTGTCCAAATAAACGAAGATTAATAAATAACTGAATTATTTCTTACGTTCTAGTGCATTTTTTAGTTTGAAGTCGGTTTTTTTAGTTTAGTAGGGTTTTTGGCATACCAGTTGAGCAAGTTAACTCCGCCAATGTCACGTGAAATAAAGAAAGCAGGTACAGAGACAATGTTCGGTAGAAACGTGAATCTTACAAATTAACTTGTTTTTCCAAGCTCCTAGAAATAGATGGATTTTTTATTGTTAGTAAACCGAAACCTAAAAAAAATCACACAATAAAAAATTGCAATATGATACTAAATAAATCCTAACTAATATTATTATGTCGAATGTATTTGTTAAGAAATGTAGGTATTTCATACGTACATTTCTTAAGAATACTCGCTAAACAAACGAAACTGCGATTTATTCTACTACTCACGCCATCTATTGACGAATAGATGGCGTCTATAAGTCTATTACAGAATCAGGGTTAAATCACTGAACTGATTTTGATGATATATGATACTGAGATAAAGTAGTGCTTGGGGAAGGTATAATAGGCTGTTTTATCGCGACGAAAGCTGAGGTATATTCAAACCACCTGCCTAATGTGCCTGCCTGCCTTCTCCACTATTTCCGTTTATATTCTATTTAATGCCTACTTTCTCACTGATACACAGTGGAAACCACCATCTCACTGACTGTCTTCTGTCTCACTCACTTTTTCTATTATACAAACCTTGGCTTCACAATAACTAACACAATAAAAAAAGAATTACCCGATTAGGTGCAGTTGTTTTGAAGTGATGTGCTTACATATATAGAAGCTATCTTTATTTTATTTATATAAATTATGACATATTTGGACTACAGCACAATATGGAACACAGTCAATATGTACAGTAAGACATGACTAACACAATGTAAACAGATAAAACGGTGTGATCCAGGAAACCGAGCATTTCAATACTTCACGGATATAAAGAATTCAATTCAGTTACAAGTTTTTGTTGCATACAAGAGACTGTATAGAACAGTTTGTTTACAATAGTGACATAATGTTATCTGTATGCCTTACATGTTAGGTGATACTGTTTAATATATCTTATCAAGATAATGTATAAATAATATCGGTCAACAGAACTTGACAGAACTAAAAAGCGGTATAGCTATTGTACCAAATAGTCTCTTCAGAAAGTCTAAGCAGAGAAGAGAATACAACTTTGTTGAGGCTGTCAAGTTGATAGTTGAGGAACTCACGTGTTTTTGAGAGGTCACACTGTAGCGGTATAACAATCACCTACCGTAAAACCTCTTCAGAAGCATATGAGAAGAGAAGCTAAAATGGCATTGTAACTGGACAAAAGTATCAAATTTGGAGAACATTTTCACATTGACATTGGCAGAATTACTGCTATCAAAAGCCCTAGACAAGAGGAGAGAGAGAATGGGTATAATAGTATTTTTGGTTACTTTGTTTTTCTAGAAAATTCATTTACATAGAAATTTTCGTAGTATTTCGATCAGTAAGATCTGGACACTATTTTGCTACTCGGTGATTAACAAAGCAGTGATGGCCCAGTGGTTGAGACTTCAAGTCTTACTCGGGAGGTCCGAGGTTCGATCCTGGGCACACACCTCTGACTTTCGAGTTATGTGTGTTTTAAGCACTTTTAAATATCACTAGCTTTAACGGAAGGAAAACATCGTGAGGAAACCTGCACTCCTGAGTTCTCAAGGGGTGTGAAGTCTGCCAACCCGCACTGGGCCAGCGTGGTGGACTATGGCCTAATACCCTCCTCATTCTGAGGAGGAGACCCGGCTCAGCAGTGGGCCATTGAAGGGTCGTGACAATAATGATTAACAAAATAGTTGCTACAGATGTAATAGGCATACATACACTTAATAAGGTGGACAGTAGCGATTTTACGCTATTTTGTTTTAAAGTATTACCAACTATTTTTTTACAATCCCAGAAGCACTTAATATCAATATAAAAGAGTTATTGGTTATAACAGACATAAAAAAAAGGGTTTTTTGTTGATTTGTGTATGTGTTCAGTCTTAAATAGAAAACTACATGATCAGCATCAAAACATTCCTATTATATATCAATTTGATGGCTGATTTAATTAATCAACATTTTATCCTCAATATATAAATACGCAGAAATCTCTGTAATAAAAAAAATTGTAGAATAAATTGTGTTTTATTAAATAAATATTTTATATTTCTTTCTTTATACTTTGAGCAGCCATTTAGACAATATCTTCACAATATTTTAATTTTTTTTATTATTTTAGACATGTAGATTAAGAAAAATATTTTTTATTTGTTGCTTATAGTATTACTTGTACAAAGTAACAAAATTCTATTTAAGGAGGAAGTAAAAATTTAACCTAATAATAGGCACTTGAATTGCTTATTTCGGTAATAAGTGTCAAAATTTGAGCAATTGAATAATGAGTGGTAATTTTCACCATTTTAACCACTAATGGGAATATTCATATGAGTTTTTAGTTACTCAATAACTGTGTACTTTATTTAAAAATAAATGGTCAAATGCTTAAAAAAACGGGTTGCACTCTGGGAGTGCCGGCAGAATTGAAAACTTGAACATTAACATTGTGCATTTTGAAATAATTTTGTACGAATAGCTTTTAATCAGTATAAAAGTACTATCATCTACATCGATGATAATCACATGGTTAAATACAATATTCATCTATTGCGCAATCATTCATAAATTTAAATTCAGTTTTGAATTAAACATGCTACCAATTAAATGTGAAAGTGGCATCTTACGAATTTTCGATCAGGTCATGTTTCTTGATGCGAGTTTAAAATTTTTTTACCCATCCCTAAAGTGCACAACGCCGTTAAAACACTTTACACTTCAAAAATCAATTGCTGAATGTAAGTAAACACATCACTTTAAAATGGTTAAGAAAATATATTGGTAAAATCGGAAAAAAATACTATATGATTGGTAGAGTTAAATAGACAGTTAATACAACTATTTAATAAATAAAAAAAGTTACTTCATATTTTGTTGCGTTTTTGACGGCTTGTCCTTTGGGTTTATGAAAAGTAACAAATCTATATTTGTATGTAAAATTTAATTGTCTCTATGTATGCACATAGATTCAGAATAACTGCACCAAACCACTTAATTCTTAAGGAGAGAGACAGAAAATAATCAGTGACAGATGGAAGACACACATTAAATTCAATGAGTGTGTGAGTGAACATTTTGAATACACCTCAGTGAAGCGAGACCTGCTTGGCGGTAAAATTTTAACACAACAAATGTGTCATTCCGATATTATATTTTAATTACGAATATATAAAATAAAATAGAATTTTAACAGTTATAAATAAATTTTAATTGAGGTAACTGTAAAAAAGTTATTACCTCATTAACACAGTTTATCGCAAAAATTGTTTTAACTGTTTGTAAAATGAATAATAAAAATGTAGTTAATGCTGAAGATTTTTTAAAATGCTGTTAACATTTATTAATAGTTATTTTATCTATATTTATTGTACATATTACAAATAATCAGTTGAAAAATCATATACATTAAATATTTGTCATATTTTTTCTTATCCGGAAGAACACTTATTCTTTAATAGCTGACCTGTTTTTCGTTTCTGGAAGGTTAAACAAGTTTTATCAAAATCATTTTAGCATTTCTCACTGTTTAAACTTTCCCTAGATTGTTCAAAATATTTTTAAACCAAAATTAGCCATGATTGTTCCAGTCATTCTCAATTTATAGCAAGACTTACAAACATCAATTCATTTTTTAATACATAAGAATTATTTGTGGCTATTTCTTAGTTAACTTTTTTTGAAGAAGGAATTCTTATCCATCATGTGAATCAGTCATTTTTGCAATTGTTAGTAATTATGAGGTTTTTGAGATAACTGACTCAAATTTAAACAACCATATACATATTATCATAGAATTGTTTATAAAATCTACTGCACTAGACAATGAAAAATTTAATTAACAATGAAATTTTTTTTATAATAATAATAATATATACATGCAGGAATCAAAGAATTTAGGAAGTTTTTTCATTGGAATACAGGAGTTAAAGTACAGGGACATCTGGAATAATGAGGAAAAGGATTAGTGAGACATTAGGATGTTTATTATTAATTATAAAATAATATTCCAATAGGATAATTAAACAAATCACTTACCTCACATTGGTCTCGTTTTACGCTTCCGAATATTATCAGTGAGCTCACAACAGAAATAATAAACACGACTCAGTATCAAATTCACTTCATCACAATTAAAAAAAATAATTATACCAGAAAACACTACTGTTTTGATAAGATAAAAAAGTTTTTCAGATTGGTAAAAACGAATAACACTTTCACACAGTTTTATTTTCGACGTTTTTCTAAATCAAAACATTAAGAGACAATTTTGGAATTATACAGAATTACTCATTTTATCGAGTTTTATTAAACTAACACAACTTCAATTAAGCTTATAATTTAATGTTAAAAATATTATTTTCCGATTTCTCAAGTCCAAAATAATGGAAGAAACAAAATGAGCAAATCCAGCGGAAACAGATAATAAATGTAAATGTCACTTTTCCTTATATTTGGCACTTGACAGTTCATGGACCATCACAAAATTATTCCACAGATATAAAATATAATATGCTTTTTAAAAATATATTTTTGTTTTTAAATTTATATTGCGTGATAACAAGCGACGACAGTCGACACTTCAGCTATAGCGCCGATAACACACTGAAGTGTCAAGTGACTAATAAAGTAGGTACTTCGCATGGAAATAATTTTAAACTGTTTGTCTGTTTTACTCTTTCTATGCATTGCTACGTGAATAAATAATAGATTAGATAATGATGAAAACAGAAAATATTTTTTTAGGATAATGTAAAAGTAGGTACGTTTTATATTACTTTTTTAATGTTAGATGAGGTGCACGGTGAGGTGACTCGATGATAAGTGGCCACAATCGCCCATGGACATCGGCAAAATAAGAGATACACAATTTTTTTTTTCGATGCGTTGCATCCTCGAAGATTGAGTGGGAAGGAGGAGTGAGGAAAAAAATGCTGCGGTTTTAACGAATTAATAATTAATTAAAAGATAGAGAATTTGTAGCTAACGATGACCCAATAGGTATTATTAGCTTATCAGTTTCCAGAAGTTAAAACCCTTTTGCTTTAATAGATTAAAATGCAGTTCAATAGTATTTCGAAATAGTATGTCGCTGACACTAACTTGCCATTATAACGGTAAAAACATAATTATCTCTTATCTCGCTTATCTTCTAAACCACTATTTATGTAGCGTTTTGTCATTGCAAAGGGTAATAAGCGAAACTTTCGGAACATAAATTAGATAACAAGTAGTGCTATGTATAAAGAACATATTTATATTTCTGTTTGTTAGATAAAATATTTAGTAAATTACTATAATATTATTTAAATTTAATACATAGAAATAATTTTATTACCTATAATATTCATACATACACTCCTCCGCAAAAAAGACTCCTTTTTTTTTCGCAAAAAAAGACCACATTTGCTGTAGCACCTAGATTCCAGGGCGTTCCCTTCACTTCAGTAACGGCATTCGAATTCTAGGAGAGCAAAGCCAAATTGGCTTCTAGAAAACTAGGGGCGCTAAACAGAGCGACTTCACATCTGGATACCGGCTTTTACTGTATAAAGCCCATGTTCGTCCGCACATGGAGTACTGTTCTCATCTCAGGGCTGGCGTTCCTCGATATCAATTGCTCCCACTTGACTCTATCCAACGCCGGGCAATTCGTATTATCGACAATCTAATACAGATGGTTTAGATGACTTAAGTCTCCAAAGAGATGTTGGCTCTCTATGTGTATTCTACCGTCTGTACAATGGGGAATGAAGAACTACTCGATTTAGTACCCCCAACTCTTTTCCGCCATCGTACACTCTGCCACTGGGACAGATTCCACCCACACCGTTTGAATGCTTGGAATCCTAATAATATACGTACGTCAAGATCCTTTCTCCCACGCACGTGCAAGCTGTGGAATGATCTGCCTCCAAAGGTATTCCCAGGGGGCTACAATATGAGGGTCTTCAAATGGTGTGTACAGGTCTCTACGAGGAATGGAAAAGCATCGGCAGCTCTTCGCGTCTTGCAGATGTCCATGGGTGACGGTGGTGGACCGTGTATACCTAATAAACCAGTGGTTCTAATTATAAAAAAAAGTTGCATTTTGTATGGTGACTCAGCGAAGCGGGATACATCGGAAGATTGGCTACACGTTACCTGAAGTCACAGACAACATTAGATAATATCGTGTTTAATTACGATACAGCTATTTTTGATTGACCTATTCATCTGAAGCAATCGTGTTTGATCTAATTTTGTTGTACAGTTCCTATCTATATGTTATAATGTTTGTTTGCGTGAACGCGCTAATCTATAGATTTGAGTTACTTGTTGAAGTCAAACATAATGTGGTTTAAGAAAAAAACGATATACCTTATTATTAATATTTTTATTTAATAACCTCTTTATAAAGACATATGTTTCACATGTTTTGATCCTTATATAATCTATAAATATAAATGGCACAATGCAAATAATAGTTGTAGTGTAGTTACTATTTTGAAAATAGTATTTTTTTAAAGGTTTCCTACCTTATATAAACGAAGTATTCGATAATATTTAAAAATCTATGATGAATCAAATAATATAACAATGAAAAAATGGTCCAAAACCATTTCATAAAAGCAAATTAATTCACAAACCTACAGATTTTTATATATATTTCTACTAAAGCAAGATCAAAATAGAGACTTAATTATTACCATTACTGGTTAAAACATTAAAAACCGTAGTAAAATATATTCACTACTAAAACCTGACATAGAAAAAAATATCATATTAAAATATAGTTTTTAACATATATTTAATATTAAATGCATTGTAAAATGCATGCATTTCATTTTCAAAAATCTTCAGTTATAATTCCAAAATACATCCAAAAATAGAGTGATTCTTATTTTTTATTTTACAAAATATAAGTTTTTGAATATACCTACAAAACACATAACATAATTTTTTTTATTTGTTTTTTACTTGCAACACTTATTTTTACGTTAATGTCACTCATCCCATATATGGCAAAGCTCGAGTCTAAAATCTAACTTGTTTTAGGGATGAGCGATACTCTCTAAAATCGAATACCAAAAATCGATTTATAAGATGATTTAATATCGGATCGTTAGTAATCAGTCTCGATCAGATATATCTCATCATGCATTCCTTGTATAATCTTTACATTTAATTATTTATAACTTCCATAGGTTTTACTTGTAACCTCTTAGCGAGTTGAGCGCTAGATTCCAATTGTTGTTTTACGTACGAGACTGTTCCTTGAGATTCTGTGATTTGTGCTGCTTTCTTCTCTTTATCTCCAGGAGCTAATACTGGCAGGTTTTCGTCAGTCTATTAAATAAAAAAAACATTAGTATTATATGATGAACTTGTTGAGTGCTGAACTATACAGTAAACTGACAATTAGTCATTAAGACAGAACTCTTTATCATAGATTTTTTTATTTGTGAATCTGTCTGTTAGATTGTGTCAAACTGAATGTTAATGACAAATAATTTCAAGCTATATTTTTATTTATTTCCTTCACTTTCTTTAATCTAGGACACCGACAATTCCAACAAATTTGATGTCGGAAAAATTATAAAATTAATGTATAAAGGTCCCAAAAACACCGATATTACTTGGGAAAAAAATCTAATATCGAGTCTTTAAGGATACACCGATTATTGCATTAGGAATATCGATATTTTAACCTAAGTGAACATTGATAAGTGATGAGCAATTTTATGTCAATAGATTCTTATATTTAAAACTGAATTTATTAGGGCCATAAATGGAGACACTTCAATATATCTATAAAGTTGTATACTTAATACTTACAGGTTCTAATTGTCTCCAGTGTTGCATGCTATCTGTAAGGCGGTCTCCAAACCCAGGCGCAAAGTTTTCTGGGTCCACCGCTACGAAGCAATGTCCTAAGTTAGCGGGGCCACCCTTCCCAGTGTGAGACCACGAACGAACGTGGTGGCCATAGTTTGATCCTATATGAAAATGATTATGTGTTACTTTGCTCTAATTATTTTGCGAGTACAAGGAATAACAATATTGTAGAAGTATGTTTGTTTGTTCGTCACTAATATGCTTCTTAATCAAGCAAAAAAAATAGAAAAAAAATAGGAAAAGCGAGCATAAGTGATACTAGTAATAAAAAGTATGTCAACTAAACTGATAAAATTAAAGATATATAACTAAATTAAATATGGTCCTTCGAGCCGGATTTCAAGAACTTCTTCTTAAACTAATATCAGACTTTTTAAAAGAACTTTTGTCACGTGAAAATAGGTACCTGAAGAAATTCCGCAGAAAAGTTCCACCATGGCAGCTAAGCCATATCCTTTGTAACCTGATGTTTCTTCTCCCCCTCCAAGCGGCATTAGGCAAGCTGTATCAAATGCCTGGAAAAATATTGGTTTCAACAATAAGTTTCTGAGTATTCTAGAAAATTGAATTTTCCTTTGCTAACTATATCAGTTATTTATAAAATGTTTAAAAACAACATACGAAAAATGTGTTTCATCGAGTATTTTTTGTAGAAAAACATTATTTTTCAATACTTTTTTTTTAATTTACGCAGTTTGCTCTGGTGCGCAGATGTGTGAAGGATCTTTCTTTTCATTCGTCTACTATTTAGACGTATAGATATTCTAACCATGTTCTATAAAAAGTTGGTCAAAGCTTTGCTTTGGTTTTTTCTGGTCATAAAGACCAGAAAAATTAGTGGGGAAAATATAAAAAGTTATTAATCTTTTTAAGAAAAAAAAACGGGTTGCCGCGAGTACCGGCAGAAGTGAAAACTTGAATATAAATGTAGTGCATTTTTTAATATTCCCAGAGAACAAAATTAAAAATATCGAGAAATACATACCAATTTAGCATCACGAGTTTCTTTACCATCACGATCTTGGGCCCAACCTTGTGGTATACTTTCGCCCTTTCTCATTTGCATTTCGATCTGAAAAAAGTAATACACAGGTTTTGGACTACTGATTCCCAAAGAGGTCTATATTGAACCCCAAGAGTCTATGACGAGACTTAGGGGGTCAATATAATTTTAGAATTTCGAAACGATATCCAGGGCCGTCTTAGACAACGCTGCGGCCCTTGTGCACACAAGAATTCGGGGCCCTTTTGGAATTTAAAGAATGCGAACTATATACTGTTAATTATGATGTTGGCAACACTTATAATTTGAGTAGCATCCTGTTACTTGATCTTGATGTTGGTACAACTGATATGAGTAGCATATAGGATGCTTGCCAACTGATAAACAAACCAAGGAAGTCGGGATTGCAAAATAAATACGCCATCACGACAGGCAGTAACTCTGAAGCTCTGAGTCTAAAATATAACCCCAGGAGGATATTATATTATAGTCAAGCCGTTATAATGTTAGTCCGCATAGCAAGATTTATCATTTATCAAGATTTATGTTGAGCAAAATCTTCTATTTAAAACCTCAAACTCAATTTTCTGAAGAATATCACTTCCTATGCTCATAATTGACAAATTACTTAGCAGTTCTTGTAACATTATTGTTCGCAATTCATTTTTTATTCTCTTAAGATGCGAAAAAGAACGCTCCCCACTACAATTAGGTAAAGGAATATCCTGGTAGCAACTTCAACATTTGGCAAAGTTGAAAAAAAAAACCATATAAGTAATTTGAAAATAGACATTATAGACATTAGATTATATACATAAATGGTAAGCTATAATTATATGCTATAATATATTCGAATCACTCAAATTATACAAATGTATTGATTTGAATAAATCTGAAAATGATCGACGTTCGTGCAACGAGAAAAGTGCTATGCGCCCGACCATAATATTTTGATATTAAATGTGGGATAAATTATCGATCCTTCGGGGCTTTTTGAGGATGGGTGCCCTGGGCACTGGCCCCGAGTGCCGTTATGGTAAAGACGGTATTGACGACATCATTGTACAGCAGTCTCTAGATTTTTTGTTTTCAAAATGATTCCCGAGAAATCAGCAATATGAGAAAGGAGGTCTCCCTACAAGTGAGTAATAGGCTAAGTGGTCTACAGGTCAAATAACCAGTATTGACTATTTTATTTATTATTTTTAAATTCTCACCTTTCCAACAGCTACAGCTGTTGTCGCCATATCTAAATAGAAAGTTTCACCATTTGATCCTGGAGCTACTACAGACATTGGATTAGTACCTAAAGCGGCCTGAAAAATGGAAAAATAATAGCATTATTTATATCATCAGAAAGGACATGGGAAGGTCACAATACCTAAATGAAATTCGTTACAAATTATTAACATGACTGTAAAATGAAAATACTAAAATCAATGTGGATGAATTTTTTTTACCTATTTAAGATTTATTTTAAATTTACCTTTTTACTTCTAGTGGGAGCAAGCAAAGGCGATGTGTTGGTAAAAGCCATGCCTATGAGTCCCTTATCTGCAGCTTTCTTTGCCCAGTATCCTGCCATTCCATTATGGTTTGATCCTGTAAACATATACAATAATAATAATTATATTAATAGCTTATTTATGAAAATAATTCTAACTATTCTTTCTTCCTAACTCTCTCAGTTACAAACTATCAGTTTATACCGACATAATAACAAAGTATTTATTTCTGGTGATGATATTTAAATGATATTTTGTATTTCTACAAAGAAGACGAAATAAGGTCTCTCCCAGCCAGAACCTTTGTAACAAAATATAGAACTATTTTTAAAATTATAGTAACTGCCAAGGTGCCTTCATTCAATCTAGGAGGAGGCCCACCTTGACTCCGTCTCCTCCGCTACGCCAATGAGAACGTTTAATACTTAAGTTACAAATCTAATAGTTGGATTTTCAATTAAATGTTGCGACGAAGACGACTTGCCACCAGAAAAATATATTTTCTTTCTAGATAGATATAGATACATATAATTTTGAAAAAAAAAAAAATACAAGGAGAACCTATGAAATTTTATTGGTCCTATATAAATTACAACTACTTACATAACAACGAATCGTTTGGTTAATTGACGATATTAATTCATATATCAACACAAAAGACAATTTAGTTAATAGCACGATTAAGGAAATTGCTCGGAAAAATAATAAGCGGACAATTCGTTTCAATTAAGTTGATTATGTAATTTTCCAGGTAATGCTATCTATTTCGCTGAACTAATGGTCGTCTATTAGTCTTTATTTTTCCTAACGTTTTCCTCTTAGAACATACATGGCGAAAAATCTAAATTTGTAACTATATATGTTAAATAATACAAGACGTATGTCACCGATGTATCATGTACTAAAAATACAAATAAATTGTATGCACTAATTGGGTGATGTCATCCTAAATTGCACGAAAATTGTATTACACATACCACAATAGTCAAACCAAAAAGATCGTTAGATTTACAGGTTTTACTAACCAGCAGATACAGAGAAAAGTAAAAATAAATACACCAATTTAGGAGAAGATACTCTACCACCAAATTGGCGAGCAAATTGCTAAATGCTTTTATGTAATAAATAATGTTTACACACATATCTATTATTGTACTTAATGACATTAACAAGCTGATAGACCACAATGGTTCACACAATGAACTGGAAAGATAGAAAACAATATATTCTTTTAATACATTTTTCTAGTATGGGGTAATGCTCATATTGTCTGGTCTGAACCGAATACAACTTACCTTTAACAGTAACCCATCCAACACCAGTTTCCTTGGCTTTTTTAATAGCTAAATCCATGGCAAAGTGACTAGCTGTGGCGCCTAACACATTGTTACCATCTACCAATGCGGTCGAGGAGTTTTCTTTTAGAATCTCTGGTTCATTGTTAGGTTTACATGCACCTGATGAGATGTCGTTGATGTACATTTCTGAAAACATCAACATACCGATACTTTTAATCTATTCATACTGAATAATATTCAATAATTAAAAAAGTGGTCTAAAAAGGACGAAACAAGAAAATAATTCAGATAGAAACACAGAAATGTATCGGTATAAAAATGGTTAAGGTAGAACCTCAGTTTAATTTTGTTCGAGGTTAGAATCTGAGGTATAATTTCCATTACAAAAAAAAATCATAAAATTTTTATAGCCTATGTCACCCGCGCCATTATTACAAATCTATTGACACCTCATTCATGAAAATTGGTTCATTAGTTTAGGCGCTAGAGTGGAACATACAAACATACATAGATACATACAAATCATAACCCTTCCTTTTGGCTTCGCCGTAGTCAGGTAAAAAGGTTATTGTTTTATTCATTAGGAATAAATTTAGATAAACACTAAAGACGAAGGTCTCCCAAGGAGTTTTTTATCTATTTGTGGTCTTAACTAATGACGTCATATGCACTATACAATGTGTGTTATAGATCGTGACGTCACTTCAAATTAGCCAAAATGTTGGGCGTTTATCATGTAAATATGTATAAGATACACAGGTATTGTTTTATTTTCATACAAGTATAAACAAGAAGAGGAAAAAGCCCAATCTTATTTGTGTATATAATACATATAAATAATATACTCAACGTTATCTAAGATATATTTAACTAGTTATTTACTAAATACCAGCGTTATCTTAACCTATTGCGTTTCATAAGAAGTACGTAAACAACTAAATACTTCGACTTATATATTGGATTAATAATAGTTATTTATAGTTTAATTGACAAAAATATAAGTTATCAAAATTATTCTGGAATCATACCCAATCTATTGAGTCCATGACTAGGATGTCCAACTTTGTCAGCTTCTATCAGCAATTCAGCCTGTTGTTGTGCTGCTTTCGCTACTGTACCAACTGCCTTGAGGCAGTCTGTCATAAAACGTAGAGCTTCTGCAGTTGCTACTTTACCCATTATTACACTGCAAAATAAAAAAAATGCAAATTTAAAACATATACACAGTGAAACCTGGTTAAGTGGGACCTGGATAAGTGAGTAACCTTCATAACCGAAATTCATGTTGAGGTCCCAACACTTCGGCATTAAATTACCTCTGTTAGTGAGACGGAGCGAACCTCTATATCTGGGATTCGTTCTTTCGATTTATTATCGTAGTTACCTCTATATCTGATACAGCGAGTGACTTTTATATGCATAAATGTTTACTTATTCTACCCGCAAATTTCGCACTTAACTACTTTTTTTTATTTTTTTATTTTCTTTTTTTTGTTTTATGTAACTAGGTCGGCAAACAAGCGTACGGCTCACCTGATGGTAAGCGATTACCGTAGCTTATAGACCTCTGCAACACCAGAAGCATCGCAAGCGCGTTGCCGACTCTACCCCCAATTCCCCTCAGGAGCTCTGGTCACCTTACTCACCAACAGGAACACAACACTGCTCTAGAGTAGTGTTATTTAGCTGTGATCTTCTGTACGGTCGAGGTACTACCCCAGTCGGGCTGCTCCATATTTGAGCAGGAAGTTTCCTGCTGTGCCCTACCTCAGTTAATAAAGTTTTATTTGAAAAATGTCAAAACGAAGACTAAAATCTTTATCAGTACGTGAAAAACTGAAGATAGGATCCGTTTAGGAAAGTGGGAGGACACGCGATGAAGTCTGTGTCAAAAACTACTCTTTGTAGAATAACTCAGAATTACATTTGTTACCTTTATTAATTTTTTTGATTAAAACTCATTTATAATGTTTACATAACACGTTATTTTATTTAATAACCGCACATCTATGACTAAAATAACCTGTATTCAGACCTCTGTAAATGAGACAGATATTTATTTATACCTGGACATCTGAGACACTAGGTAAGTGGAATACCTCTACACCTAACTGTAACCAATTTGCAGGTCCCTTGATGTCTCACTTAACCAGGTTTCACTGTATTGTATATCCAATTCCATCAAATATATAAAATCCTCGTGTCTCGGTCATCGTCGTCGGCATATCGGGTAGGTCTGAGACTCGGTCAACTTCAATTTTTTATACTTCTAAGTGATAAGGGTGGCCCACTACAATTTTTTTAAATTTATATGGCGAAACAACATTTGCTGGGTCAGCTAATATTAATATAAAAAATGCGAAAATATTTGTTGCTTTGTCCTTCTCTGACGTTGTATGTTGTAACGACAGATCGTCATGATTTTGTACATAGAGCATAGTAGAAGAAAAAAATACACTTAGTAATTATTGTTTGTTTAATCAATTGCATCTCAAATTTTTATAAAATCTAGATTTAACTATACAGTTCAGGCAGGAGTAGTGGGTAAATGCTACTCTACTATTAGTAGAACTCTAATTCTTGTCAAGCAATGTTGTCAAATGACGTTGTATTTAATAGAATTAAAGATGAGAGAGGTTTTGTCTAGGAGAGGACTTAAATATGATGATAACTATGGTCATAAATTTCTATAAGGAAATGGACATATTTTACCTGTTTGCGTCCTGCGGCTTCACCCGCTATATTTAGGATAAGTCACACTATATTATTATAAATTATAGCCTATGTATTCTTCTAATGTATAAGCTATATAATTGTAAAGTTTGATCCAAATCCATTCAGTAGTTTTTGCGTGAAAGAGAAAAGTACAAACCTAGTGACAAACATGCACAGAAGGATTTTAATCTAAAACTTTATGTGACATTGGAACATACATTCATAAATAGTTAATTAGCATTGAATTCATTATTATTTTTCTATTTAAAGTGCGGCTTTAAACGATTAATTTAATGGCCTATTAACGAGTTATTAAACCTGCTAATAATCACTTTGCAGTTTGTACCCGTTTTTGTTTATTCATTCTGACAGACGGCTGTAA
Organism: Limenitis camilla; assembly: GCA_905147385.1. NCBI lineage: Eukaryota > Metazoa > Arthropoda > Insecta > Lepidoptera > Nymphalidae > Limenitis > Limenitis camilla. Next base: position 3,557,105 of record LR990242.1, read on the forward strand.
TGTTCAAATCTAATACCTAATAGCTAGATTTAAGAAATGCAATGAGTGTTCTAAAGTTAAAAAAATTGACGTAGATAAGAAAAAACCAGTCTAGTTCTCATAAAAGTTAAACATTATTACTTTTGGAAAATAAATTCGAACAAAAAATAGGCATTAAGTCACGTGACAGCGAACACCGATCAGAAAATGTTACGTCATGCCACGCAAAAACATTATTGTTGTTGTTGACGTTTTCATACAACAGAGCAGGTTACTGCACAGCCTGTGACGTCATTCAAGACGCCATGACACTTCAGCGTTTTCGAGAGAAATCTAAATTGCTTTTTTTTAAACACAAAATACGAAATGTAAATATTGCTTTTGCTTTAAAACAGATATTAAAGTATATATTTTGTCAACAAGCCAATTCAGATAGCTCAAGTTAAAACCTCAGTGAAGATTTAATTTAATTTTTTTTTATAAAGTAATGCTCCCCATATTGAATTCATATTCGTTGCATTGTATTAATAAAAAATATTTGCATTCCAATTTATTTATAGGAGGAACAACAATAAGGAAAACTAAGTTGTTAATTCCATTCGCTATTTATAACATCAAACTTGTTAGGTATTCAATAATAGTAGTAATTATTTGGTAGGAAATCGTATCGAAATCTAGTTCTCATGTTGAGCCATAGATGTCTCCACTTACATAAACAAACCAAAAACCACTTAAATTAAAAAATATGTCATGACAGAAAGGTGAATGACATTAAAAATTAACTCCTGGCCTGATTTTCTGCGCAAAATAAAACATCCGCATTATTGCAAATATTATGTAACCTAAGTCGATCTTATAATAAAGTAAAAGAGACAAAAAGTTAATGATTCATAAAGAAATATAATTTTTTACTTACCAACAAAATTAATAAAATGCAAGTTTAAAACAAAACACGTGTGATTTATATCACTACGTTGTGTGTACTGTTTGTTGACTTGTGTCCCAAGTCCCACGTGACGTCTGAGTTGGTTAACATGTTGGTTGTTGGCTACCAACTTGATGGCTTATTACAAATGACGACAATGTTGGTAATACTTGAGTTGAATGAAAACAAACGTGAATCATAAATAGTTATCGATATCGAATAGCTGATAACGATTGTTTTATTTTTATCGATTTCTATAACTGTTATGTTGGATCTTTACATTTAAATAAAATAATTGAAATATGTATTTATTGAGAATTTTAATTTAGTTAAATAAATTTAGTAACCAACATAAATAAGATCCTTTCAGTTATTCTGCTTTAAAAAATAGATTTTTTTTGTAGCTCCAGTTTTTATTAATCACCAAAAAAGATTTTTCCTCATATATTTTATGTAAAATTAGCCGATCCGTATTCGCTTCACTGAGGTATATATATTTAAATGGTTAACACACTCATTCATATTCTAAGTCACACTCACAAGAGTTTAAAAACTTATCCGTATATTTTTTTTTAATTTTCTTTTATCCAAACCTTGTCCGTACAATAACCAACACAATAAACAAATTATTATACAATTTGGTGCAGCCGTTCTAAAATTATACGCGTAAATACATTCAGGTTATTATTTTTTTTTAATTTAAATATTACTAGATGGTACTACTAGTATTCCTTAATCCCTCCAACTAAGCTAAATCCTCGTTAGGGAGTGGGTCACGTGAGTAGTCCATATCGAGCGTGAATCCAACGCTCGAACCACTGAGCTATTGACGCTTAATTTTTTAAAATTATATTAGATACCAACTTTACTTCTTACTATTTATCAACTTAAATCCTTATAATAAGGTTGGGGAAAAAGTCTTTTCGTATTATAGTATGTATGAACTTGTAATAAAATCTCTTTGGCTATACTATTTGTGTCTGGCTGGTTTTGGTATCATTCAAAGTTTACATTTTAAAGAAGATAATTCCAAATTCAAATGTGTGATTTTTATTTGTTTTTTAAATCCGGAAATATTGATGTCAAAGATGCACCTCGCTCTGGTCGCCCTATTACGGATAAAATGGATGCCATTTTTGAAAAAGTGGAGCAAGATCGGCATATCAGTAGTTACGACGTAGCTGAAGAACTGGGAATTGACCACAAAACAGTTTTGGCGCATTTGAAAACAACTGGGTACACAAAGAAGCTCGATATTTGGGTACCGAATGAACCGTGTACTCATTTGTGATTTTTTATTACGAAGTAATGAAACCGAACCATTTTTGAAGAAGCTGATAACTGGTGATGAAAAGTGGATCACGTACGACAAGAACGTGCGGTGGTCGTGGTGGTCAAAGGCCAGCAAAAATTAAGAGAGTTTGGCTGGGAGGTGTTAATGCATGTAAGACCTGGCACGAGAGGACTGCCAAAACTACTTGTCGCGGGAATGCAAAGAAACCTATTATTTTGTCTAGTTACCTTTTATTATAAATAGCCTTTAAAGTAAAAGATTTGGTTTAATTTTTTACATCTATTGTTGGAAAAAAATTAAATTCTTTATCAGTGACAAATAGAGACATGATCTTATGAGTTCTTTACAACAAAATACTAAAACAAACACTTTATCTTATTTGTTAGCTGTAAACATGATAATAATAAGAAATTTTATTTTTGGATTTGTTTAACTTGATATCTTGTGAAAATGGTGATCATTATCATCGAAATTTTTTAATCTAATTTCTTTTTTTGTATTTTCAGACTTTGAATTACCTGCTCAGTTTCCGCAAGCTTCTAGGGTTTTAGAGATCACTTCGTTGTCTGTCTGTCCTTTTTCACCTGAAACTATCAAGTTGAAACTAATATTAAATATTCAGGCCTGAAGCTCCTTGCGTCTGTCCATAACCATTTCTTTTTTTCAACAGTTTCAGTATTTTAAAAAAAAAAGGATAATAAGACTAAAATATATACACCTCTCGGAGATTTTATGATGAGAATGGAAAGAGGAGGAGAGTTGACATGTTGGGGGGATATCGAATGTACGATTGGGTAAATCCAACGTAGGTATTGCTTGCTACTGAACCAATAAATAATTAAATATGATCTCTTACAATAACGAAAGAAACCTAAGCAGTGCCTTAGACTTATGACCAAGGTGTAGGCTTAAGGACGTCCTTTAAGTAATTACAACACTCACCTCCATTGCTCAGGTTCTCTGTTTAAACCCAAGTTTAAACTCACATAAACCCAACCAAACATGACGTGACCTTATTCGGACACCTCTCCCATCACCAATAACACTGCACTGCATTTAAAACTTTCATTAACACTATCCAGAGACTACTTCACTCCTTGAAAGACCGCGCAAGCCTAAAACTACAGTCATACTCTCGAGGGTATATAAAGAGCCGAGACTGTCATAACGACGGAAGTGAGTACTACCCTACTCCAGCGACATAGATGGCGATGACGATTCGATTATTCGATAATCGTCTACTATTCTCCGACATACCAATTGTTATATTTTGTATGTTCGGACAAATAAATTGGTTAGAAATATTCTCTTTTATTATGCACTTTTTGTATTTATTTGTTAAAGCAGTTAAAGCAGCAGACAAAAGAGTCAAGTCTAAAAATATGTTAGATCTAGACAATTATATTTCTAGACAATGTAGACTATCAGAAATTTACAATAAAAATAGATTTAGAGACAAATAAAAAAAAAATTATGATGTTTGATGTACCTAAAATTTTGTTGTAATTTTAATAACATAAAAATATGTTGTTTATAATTAAACGCTTCTATTTAGAGAAAACATTTTAGAGTACAATTATGTATATTATGTAAGTACAGTTAATATTTGTTATTGCTTTAAATAACCCACATTATTATAACGCAAATGGAAACATCGCTGCTAAGTGATAAGTATGAAAGATTGTATGTTAGGATGTTTGTTACTGAATCACATAAAATCGTTTTAAATTAGGTAGAATTTGTGATTTGGATGCAATATCCAAATGGTGTAATCATTATGGCCTGAATATCAATCCCAGGAAATCTCAGGTTATTGTTGTTGGCAGCAAAAGCATGATTGCGAGGGCCGACTGTGCCAGCATTCCGGCAATCCTTTATGATGGTTCTACTATACCATATTGCTCAACTGTAAAAGATCTTGGTATATATTTAGATCAGACACTTTCCTGGTCAGAGCAAATAAAAGAAATTAGTAGAAAAACTTTTGGCACATTGAGTTACTTGCGCCGTCTCCTAAATACTCTACCGAATCCTACCAAAATTATGTTAGCAAACTCTCTCTTATTATCTATTCTCGGTTACGCGGATGCAAGTTATATTAATCTGATCGAGGAACAACTTAATAAGCTTGAGCGAATACATTAAATCTCGCCATCCGTTTTATTTTCGGTCTCCGAAAATATGACCACGTATCAGAATTCCGTTCTTAGCTCAAGTGGCTCCATACGTCGTCGCCGGGATATACATATTCTTTTTCTTTTGTACTGTGTGTTAAAGAACCCCTAACGCTCTTAGCTATCTGAAGGAAAGATTTGAATACATAGGGTCACCTACAAAAACACGATCATCCCGAAGTCTTATGCTTAAAACGCCCGTACATAACTCTAAAATTTATTCACAATCGTTTACTGTAAAGGCCGTAAAACTATGGAACTCCTAACTCCTACAAAGCATAAGGCTATCAAAATCCCTCCCAATTTTCAAAAACTCAGTAAAACTTTTTTATTTGCACTCGGACCAGATACTGATGACATAAAATTTATTATTATTTATTTATGTATTTTTATTTTCTTTTTATTATATTTAGGTTTATTTCTAGATATTTATTAGTATATGATTATAAATATTTATAATATTTATTGTATATGTTTATCTGGTTTATGTATTAGGTTGTAATTATTTACATGTAGTTTATGGTTGCACCACCTTATTCCTTATTCAATAAAATATTTCTTAACCTAAAGGTTGTCTGGAAGAAATGGCTAATAAGCCATAAGACCGCCTTTTGTTCTGCCACTTTTTAATGTTATTTTTGTATTGTCTGTATTGTACTCTCATGCGGTGTGCAAAAAAGTAATAAATAAATAAAATAATTAAATAGAACAGATTTTTGTAACCTTAATTAACAATTAGACCTCTATTAATCCCGGAAAAGAAGAGATTCTGTAAGACGATAGTTCACACAAAAACAGATCAAATATTGCATACGCATCACTACATAGTATAAAACAAAGTCGCTTCCCGCTGTACCTCTGTCCCTATGTATGCTTAGATCTTTAAAACTATGCAACGGATTTTGATGCGGATTTTTTTACAGATAGTGATTTAAGAGGAAGGTTTATATGTATAATCCATACATAATATAGTAGAGAAACACTGATAATTTTAGAAGTTTCTACTGTGATATCGTAAATAAACACATTTTTTGCGCTTACATCGCAAACGCTGGCTGAAGCCTACGAGATAGATCAAAATAATGTACTACAGTATTGTACACCTTAAACAGGTCTAAAAAAAAGTCCGCGATGGTATATGCGTATCTCTTAGGGATAACCCACAATAACCATTTTTTATCCTTTACTTGTTACGAGAAATAATGGTTTATTGTCGAAGCGATGTTAAACAATACAGCATTAATCCTTATGCAATTAGGTACCTTAAATACATTGTGCATTTAATATAGATTAATATGGCCCTTTACAGCATGAAATTTAAATGAATATTATCGAAGATATTACAGATTTAAAATGCAGCGACATAGCGGTTACCGCTAAATACACGTGTTAAATTGCACCCGGGCGAAACCGGCCAGATCAACTAATACTTTATAAGCTGGAAACGGTACTTTTTATCCCGGAAGAGTGAGTTGGTGCGGCTGTTTAAATTCATCCTTGACCTAAGTCAGAAGTCGCGGGCAGATATTAGTAAAAAATAAACTTACCGTACCATTAAATTATCCTAAAATGTAAGTAGTTTATCAACCGAGATTAAAAAAGTATGTTAATTATGTGCTTAGTGAGTAGCTTCTTTTTTCACATAGTATTGTAACTATAAAAATTAAGTGATCATTAAACTAATAATAAATGTTAATTGATTTTGAGAAATTCATAGAGTTTAGTAAGTACTAATATTTCTTATTATTTAATTATAATGTTTATACTTATAGTAATACTAGTCGACCTGTCCCGGCTTTGCCAGGTTTAACACGTGTATTTCGATTTAACATTTTAGTTTTCAACACGAACGTAATTTATATTTGACATAAACAGTCACATATCTCGACATGCACTTTATCCCCCTATTTCAATCCCTTCAAGCGTTTTTTTCGCCATAAAACCTAGTTTATGTCCTACCCCGAGTTTTAATCTCTGTATCAAACATTAAAGCGTTAATAGCTGGCGTAAGAGTATATTAAATCGCACTTTTGTTTGTTTAATTTAAATAATTTACTTACGAATTTATAATATTAGCTAGGAAGGAATTATGAATTTTTTTTACAGATCAAATTTGAAAAAGTAACAAAATTATTGATCTCCTAACATGACGCCATCTGTTGGATGCTTACCCAACAAAGATAGATAGTATCCAGAGACGCGCCCTCCATATATCCGACGGCGCCACAGCGTAAGTTGCCGCGAAGTATTTAGGGGGCGCAAAATGAAAATATAATATTATTTTAATTAAATAATAATGTTGATTCGAAAAACGCTTCGAGCGAAGCGGCTACTCAAAATTGAGTCCTTAAAAATATAAAGCAAAAGAATTTGTTTACTTGAACGCGATAATCTCAGGAACTATTGGTCCGATTTGAAAAATTCTTTCAGTGTTAGATAGACCATTTATCGAGGAAGGCTATATCATCACGCTAAGACCAATAGGAGCGGAGCATCACGCGGACAAATTCGCAAGGGTCGACTAGTCATTACATATTTATGGACTTAAAAGTAATTCTAGACCGGGGTGCCTATAACTACTAAAGACAGAATTCCTTTTTTTTTGGTTTTCAACAATAGGCGCTCATAAGTATTTGGCACGAAGATGTTTGACACGTCCTTTTTTTTTGCATTCCTGACTTTGTGAACGGGTACTTTTGCAGTGCTTTTAATATTGTGTGTGTCGGATTTTTTTTTCTTGTGCTAGAATGCTGGAATAAATTACACATAATGCCAAAATTTTATCAAGATAGATTAACTTATTTTCGGAGTTCATGGCTGACAATTTTATAGTTTTATAGTATAAATTGGCATTAAAACCATGAAAATATAATAATGACTGAGTTATTACAATAAATTTAAATCGTTTTACTTGGCTTTTAAATAGTTTTGCATTAACTCAATTCCTGAAGTAAGTTTTTAATAAAAAACTAGGTAGTACTATAGGAGTCAAATGGTATCTAAAATTGAAAAGTAATTTGAACGATAAGGAAATTAGAAAAAGAAACTCAAGGACGGCTATAAACTGTTTATCTGTTTCGCAATAAAAAATATTTCTACTTAAAACTAATTGTTACTAATCTAATACCAGGAAATTTAATTAACTACCAAAACAATAGTTAAGACTCATACATTATAAATTATAATAAGTCCGAACTCCTTTTTTTAAGCAATTGACTTGACTGGACTTTATTTATTTTTAGTGTAATTGTGTTTTGTGAATAGAAATTATTTTTGAACTACATCGCCTTTACTTATAAAGAGTGATTAACGTAATCAATGTTTAATTAAAATGTATTCCTTTCTATGTCAAATTTATTTGTGTTTGAAAGAAAGAGACAAAACACTGCTTACCAAAAATAGGTATTAGCTTTTAACGTCTTTTTGAATGTTCCTTTGACAACTTTTGTTGGACCTATTTTTTATTTTTTAAGACTATTTCACCTGTGATAAATCTTTGGACGCTTTTTGTATTTTGTTCGTAAACTGGGTCTATATCTTTAAATAAATTTATTATTATTATTAACTAATTAATTGTTTAAATACTTTAATTATTTTTAAAATTTTAAATATAAAAAAAATTAATATTTTAATTAAAATATTTTCATAATGTTTGCCGAGATTATGCGGTTTATGACCAAAAAGCAAATAGTAAATCATATTTTAAGAAATATTTCTAAACTTAATGGAATCCTGGAAACACATTTCCAATTAAATAAAACTTTAAAATTAATTGTGTTCTCTTTTTAAAACGTTTCAATAATAAACAAAGTTTGAGATTCAAATAAATAATCGTATTTCTTCTTCAACATTTTTAAAGAATATTCGTAAATGTCAAAAATGTTTTAATTAAAAATATGTTCTATTTTCAAAATGTTTGAAAAAGTCGTGTTCTATTTTTGTATTATAAATTCACATATTTTCAAAAACAGAATATACAAAGTAAATCATTAGATAATTATAATGATGCACTTAATAAATTATGGAGTACAACTCATTATGTAATTACACAGATAAGATATAGTAAGAGCCTTATTTGTACGTTTATATATAAGGAGGTACGTACCATAGCTGCAGTTTGCAGTCAACTCTTAACAGTACTGGTTCACTCGCACTGATCTTTGTTTCAAATATTATCTGTGGATTAAGTGAAGATGCCTGAAGTAAGGGTTGAAGAAGCTGAGAGGTTTATGGTGGAGAGCCTTGTAGCTGGTGGGGCTCCGCTTTCAGAGGCGAAGGCTCACGCTGATCTGCTATTACATGCTGATATCGTTGGACACTTTAGCCATGGCATGAATAGATTAGGTAAGTTCTATTTATTTAATGTTTATAACAGTTGTATAAACAAGAAGATTGTGAAGATTTTTTTTAATGTCGGTTATTTTTTATATCAACATGCAGCCTCAAACTCCTGAGATTTTTGATACTGAAAAAGAGGATAACTAAAGAATAGTAATGAAAAATTTGTAATTAATACAAGTAGCACATAATGTTTGAATTTACGTTTATTTAATGATAATTATAGACTTATCATTTCTCATATATTTACAAAAGTTGATTGTATCAGAATATATTATATATTATACTAGTCGACCCGCGCGACTTTGTTCACCTATAGCTCCGCTCCTATTGGTCTTAGCGTGACGATATATAGCCTATAGACTTCCTCGATAAATGGGCTATGTAACAATGTAAGAATTATTCAAATCGGACCATTACTTCCTGAGATTAGCACGTTCAAGGAAACGAACAAAAAAATACTTTGTAGCTTTATATATTAGTATAGGATTAACCGAAAGTTTGTATATTTGGATATTTGGAAGTTTGTTACTTAATCACACAAACACGGCTGAAAGGATTTCCCTGAAATTCAGCACAGGTACTTTAGACAAAATGTATAGTTTCTGTCGGAAAATAATAAAATGTTTTCGCTTTCCTGAATATGTTGAAAATTAAATATTTTCTATTAAATCTAAGTTTTTTACCATTTCTAAAATAACTTAATATATGAAAGAAAGTATAAATAAGTATAGAATTAATATAAAAAGTAGTTAAATATAATTGCAGTGTCAAAATGAATATAAAGCAATTTAATGACGCCAATTCTGAATATACAATTTTTGTGAAAGGGTTTAATGTATATGGAATTCGAAAGTTTATTATGAAACTCGCTTTCTTGCAGTTATAGTACTGTACAATATTTTCGATTTTGGTGAAAGTTGTTTCTGATGTTATTAAGACATTACAAAGACTGCATAATTATATCCTAATAAGAATAAAGAAACTCCAGTTAGGAAAGATCATACTTTTTGTAGAGAGCTAAAAGATGTCGACGTTCTTATATTGTTTATATAGTTTGAATTTTCTTTACTTGTCAACAGATGGTCACTGTTACAGTTACGATTTGTAGTGACTTTTGCATACACAGTGCCCTTTTAAAACTACTTTAGACTCACTCTCACTAACTCAAACGTAACGTAACTAAAACTTCCATTGAGACTTATTTGGAGGTAGTTGGAATTTGGTGGCTTGTCCTTCTTTCAGTCTGTATGTAATTCTTGATTCGTCTTGATTTTTTGCATATTGATTTTTATCGGCATTTTTATATAGACTGATTTTTATCGAAAAATTCATAACATTAAATAAAAAAAACCTTTTGTATTCTGTATTGTTTTGAAGAAAATATACTAATAGTATAGGAAGTAGTATCTTATACTAATACTTACTTACTAATAAAGCTGAAGAGTTTTTTGTTTGCTTGAACGCGCTAATCTCAGGAACTACTGGTCCGATTTGAATAAATCTTCCAGTGTTAGATAGCTCATTTATCGAGGAAGGCTATAGGCTATATATCATCACGCTACGACCAATAGCAGCGGAGCATGACGCGGACGAAGTCACGCGGTCGACTAGTATTAAGTAAATTTTTTTTCCGTTTTATGCTATGTAGTCACAAAGAACATTATTCTGAAAGTTAATTTATATGATTTTATTCTTTTTTACAAAGGGCACTTAACTCATTGATTCTCAGTGTCACTTGTAGGTGACAGAAGTTTAATATTTTTTTTCTACCACATGGCAACGTTATCGTTTCACTCTACTATTATTTTAGCAAAGATTAATAGTAACAATATTTATTATTATGGCAACACTAATGAAACTTTATTTGTCGATTTCAAAATCTTAACTGCACTGATACCTCTGGAAGACTTCCTCCTAAAAGTTTTATTTTATCTTTAGAGAGTTTGACATGGGAACTAAAAAGTTAATGCTATTACAGTATTTTGAACACAGATTTGTGCAAGAGAGAACAGTAGATTTGCACAAAGAGTAAAGAAAGATATAAATAAAATATTAGTGAACAAAAATACAAAAAAACGTTATAATAAAATATTTACAAATATATTAACAAAACTCCATACAGCAAACATAATGATTTTAACTTAATATAATAATTTCGAAAGTAACACTTAAGAAACATACAGACTAAACAAACGTAACTGCGATTTAATCTACCACTTAGGCCATCTATTGACGAATAGTTGGCGTCTGTCTGCCTGTAACACAATCAGGCTTAAATCACTCAACCGATATTGATGAAATAGGATACAGAGATAAACTAGAGCTTGAGGAAGGACATAGGCTATGTTTTATATAATATGCTTACATGTAATAAATACAAGTATATTCATTTTAAAGCTATGTCAACCGGTCACAGTCAGGTATTGTTATGGTAACTTGGTACTACAGTTTCGACCGCATTCGGTGGTCTTCTTCAGCCAGTAGACGCGCGCGCGGTGACTGCTCGGCGAAGTTGTTCGCCTAATATGAATTTTCTATAATAAAAAAAGTATATTAATGTTTAGTTTTTATATAAAATAACAACTTTTTAAAACTGTTACAGAACTCTACATAAACGATATGAAGTCTGGTGTTTGTAACCCTAATGTAGAACCGGTTATATTGAAAGAGACTGCAGCCACAGCCTGGGTGGATGGGTGTGATGCTCTCGGAGCTACTGTCGGCAACTTCTGTATGGACCTCGCGATTAAGAAGGCTAAAGAGTGTGGTATTTCTTGGGTTGCTGCTAAACGTAAGTGATTGTTGTGATCATGTTTCTGTTGATGGTCGTAGGTTAAGACACACTGACTGACCTATTTGACCTTCTTTGTAATAAAATATAATTCAATCAAACCATTTTGAATTTCAGTTTGATGACCTTGTTATAAAAATGTCAAGGTTAAGATTAGTTAGCTACACAGTGACTGAACTCTTAACTTTGAACACTCTTTCACGGCTAAATCAATTTTAATTAACTTTTTTATGTAATAGAATTTGACAGGTAGTGCTAAGATCCTTCAGCAAAGCAATGGCAGTAAACTATATAAAACTTTAAAAAAAAATTAAGATAACATATACATCCGGAAATATGGAGAATCTTCTTTTATCTTATGTATAAAAATGAATCCCTATTTCCCTTGGTCACGGTATCACGCGTAAACGGCTGAACCGATTTCGGTAATTCTTTTTTTGTTGTGTTTGTTATCGTAAGGAGAAGGTTTTTATTGAACAAAAAAATTAAAAAGTTGTGCGGAAAATTAGAAAATTTAAGAAAACTAAACGACCATATTAACTTTTCTAATGTAAGGTTTTGACAGCCAATTCGAAGTCAATATTAATAGTTAAGACAGGACAAAGTCTGTCGGGTCAGCTAGTTATATTATAAAAAGAATGTTATTTAAAACATGGTCATTTAGATTTTTTTGGACATTTATTTCCAGGTTGCAATCATTATGGAATGGCTGGTTATTGGGCATTAAAAGCTGAGAAGGAAGGTCTTATTGGAATGTCTTTCACAAACTCAGCACCAATTATGGTACCAACGAGATCCAAATACGTAAGTTTATTTATTAATACGTGAAGCAAAATCTTTGTACCCCTTTTTACGAAAATTGCGCGAACGGTAGAATATGCTTACCCTTATAGTTTATACTACCCGACCCGCGCGGCTTCGTTCGCGTGTTGCTCCGCTACTATGGGTCGTAGTGAGATGTTAAACAGCCTAAGTTACTCCTTGTTACATCAGTTAAAAATCGGTCTAGCCATTTCAGAGATTAGCCGGAACTTACAGACAGACAAAAATTGTAAAAAATGTTGTTTTGTACATATGTACCGTGTATATAACGTGCACTCAGTAAAAAGCGGTTACTTTAATATTACAAACAGACACACTAATTTTATTTAATTGTATGGATAGATAAGGAGTGCAGAATGCTAATTTTTTTTTATAATGATGCATAAAAATATACATTAAATAAATAAAAAAAAAACATTACACTACGATGTATTTGACAAACACACGCGTATAGTATACTCTTTTATTTATTGTTAAAGTAATTTAAATTAATAATGGTCGAATTTCGACCACAAGGCGACCACTAAGCGACGACTAGTTTATACAAAGATATGAAATAACTATTAAAATCCTTATTAGAATAACTTGTTATATATTTATGTTCCAGAGCGCATTAGGAACAAATCCAATTTCTATGGCAGCTCCTGCAACGGATGGTGATTCTATTGTTGTTGATATGGCTACCACTACTGCTGCTATGGGAAAGGTAATATTCGTTTTATTTACTTATTTATCTGGATTAACTGAATTATTAAGCCGTTACTACAACTCATTTAAAACATACAATGTCAAAATATATGTTTTTTTATTATTTATTATCACTTACAAAAACTTGAAGTACAATTTAGATCAATTATTAAGCATTCCAAAAACCCACTAATGTTGGCTTAATGTTAAAAAAAAATTTCAATTAATAAAATTCACTGTTAAAAATTAAATAATTAAATACTAAAATAAAATTAAATACTAAAATATTCAATTTAAAAGTTTGTTAAAAAAATATATACCTAAGTAGTATTTGAAAATTAGATAATAAATCCTATTGGAATTGTTTGTTTTATACCTTACTAGTCGACCCGCGCGACTTCGTCCCCGTGTAGCTCCTCTCCTATTGGTCTTAACGTAATGATATATAGCCTAAAGCCTTCCTCGATAAATGGGCTATCTAACACTGAAAGAATTTTCCAATCGGACCAGTAGTTCCTGAGATTAACGCGTTCAAGCAAACAAACAAACTCTTCAGCTTTATTAGTATAAGATTATCGTATTTGCCCTTAGGTATTGAACAATTAAAAGTAATTTCAAATCAATAAAGTAAAATTAAAATAAACACAATTAAAATTAACCAAAATGAGAAATATTTGATGAAAATTCGTTTTAATTTGATGCTGATTCGTCACCAATATATTATATATAATAGTATTGATAAGACATTTACACTTGCAGGTGGAAGTACAAATTAGGAAAGGTCAACCAATACCTGAAGGTTGGGCTATGGGTCCAGATGGTAGAACTACAACGGATCCTCAAGTTGTAAGTTAAAACAGTATTTATTATTTTCCGAAAAAATAATTTAACTCAATATTTGCTATGATTTTACAGTTATATGCGTAAGGTAAAAATAGCTTTTTTATTTCCCCAGGCGTTCGATACAGGTCGGCTAATGCCTTTAGGAGGATTTGAGAAGACCAGCGGTTACAAAGGATATGGACTCAGTGCTATGGTTGAAGTATTCTGCAGTGGACTTTCAGGTAATAAGAAAAGATTGATACTTTAAAAATATGTGAATTAGCAATCAATACCATTAATAAAATTAAAGTAGTTTCGAAGATTGTCGAATACGAACATTAGAATTTTTATACAATCATCATCACGACCCGCTATCATCAAAGGCCCGCTGCTGCGAGCCCTCCTCAGAACGAGGAGGTTATTAGGCCATAGTCTACCACGCTGGCCCAGTGCGGGTTGGCAGACTTGACACATCTTTGAGAACGTGTAGAACTCAGAAGCAAGTGATATTTAATTTCTTAAAACACTCATAACTCAGAAAAATCAGAGGTGTGTGACCAGGATCGAACTCGGACAATAGGATTATACAATAAAATTATAATAATGTTTCAGGTTCCCGATCAACCCACAATGTGCCAACATGGTCGCACACCCAGACCGAAGCCCCCAATCTAGGACAATGCTTCGCTGCTATCAACCCTGAGTGCTTCGCCCCTGGTTTTGCAGAGCGAGTATCTGACTGTCTCAATCATTGGAGAAATTTGGAACCGGTAAGTCAACAAATCACTAAAAACCAATTTTAACCAAACTACTATTACATCATAATTTTGTTCAAAATAATATGCCATATTTTTGGAACGAAGTTTCTTATGGGACGATGCGGAGGTACCCTAATCGGGAAAAAACGTCCGTAACGTAGTTATTGCCCCCCCCCCCCTACCTACCTACACAGTAATTGGACATTTCAACTTTGATTATGAAAAACAAGCTTCACCCTAAACAAATGGTAGATTTTAAACAACATCAATGTCAACACTTTTATTATTTAATTAAATAGGCAAAGGTATTACACCGTACAGCCTAGTCATAGAGATAAGAAAATGTGTGTAATGGTAACGTACATTGGACATATTTTAATTCTCTGTTTTTATTTAATTGAAAAGGCAAAGGTATTACACCGTACAGCTTTGTCATAGAGATAAGAAAATGTGTGTAATGGTAACGTACATTGGGCATATTTTAATTCTCTGTTTTTATTTAATCGAAAAGGCAAAGGTATTACACCGTACAACCTAGTCATAGAGATAAGAAAATGTGTGTAATGGTAACGTACATTGGGCATATTTTAATTCTCTGTTTTTATTTAATCGAAAAGGCAAAGGTATTACACCGTACAACCTAGTCATAGAGATAAGAAAATGTGTGTAATGGTAACGTACATTGGACACATTTTTTTATTTTTATCAATAAAAAAATCATAAGAAAAAATGTATACCCGAATAATTATTTTCTTTATACCTCGAATAGAATTTAAAATTAATATTTTAATAATATCTTCGTTCCCATGCGGTGTCCCACGACACCACGCGTTTCTATGTTTTTTGTCATTGTCAAAGTATGTAAGGTCTTTTACAATGTCACGGAGTATTAATATAGCTAGTATCATCCTGTTTAATTTAAGTCAACCTTTAAAACAAGCTAATCAAGTGCGAACTGGGATAAGAAACTTTTTATTTAACAATAAAAAAAATAATTGCAGAAACTTTGTCTCCCTACTTCGAGCAAGAAATATATTATAATAAACAAATATATAGACAGATAGTCTTGTTTTCGTGGGATATAAACAAACAGCATTCGGTTCAGTATATGGTCAAGTATATGTAGAAGGCATTTATTATAATTTTATAAATCATTTACATATATTAATTAACTAAAATTTATTTATATAAATGTAGGTCAATATTTTAAAGTCCTGTTATACTAACGGTTATATTATGATCAATGGCAGCTTTCTTTTGGCTCGTATTCAATACTTAAATACAAATTGCCTTACCTTAGCATACTTGTTTTACGTAACTTATCCTTTCGAACTGTAACTAGAAATTCTAGAAAGCTTTTTGTGAGGATAAAAAGTCGTATTGCCTTTGTTTATACACAAACTACGTTGTAAAATATGTTTGTCAATAAATTGGTTTCAAAATATTTAATTTCAAATATACGACAAATTTTATTTTACCCCTTTAACCCTTTTTTTCGTGATAGCCTAGTTTATATCTGTACAAATTTCCATTTAAGTCCAATATCGGTTAAGTGGTTTATTCGTAAAAGCGTAACAGGTAGACAAACAGACAGGGCTCCTTCGTATTTGTATTTTAATAAAATAGGAATTACGAATAATTTAAAAAAAAATTTGAATTTTAGTTTAACTTTACATAGTTGGAAAAAAATTGGAAATACTTCTTTTTTATTTCAGGCGGATCCATCCCTCCCAGTCCTAGCTCCAGGTGACAAAGAAAGAAATAATGGAAAGACAACGAAGAGTAGAGGAACAATCATTTATCCAGAATCACAAGTTGAGTCTTACAGGCAAATGGCGAAAAAAATTGGCGTGAAGCCGTTGGAAACTGTTAATTAATGTTTAATTTTATTATAATAAACCTAAACCTTTTTAAATATATTTTTTAAATGAATTAATAGGTCTTTCAGTAAACTCTGGCATGTGGTAACATTGAGAGACTTTCCTTTTATCACAGATTAAGAACGATAATCTTCGACCATAGATAATAGATGTTGATTCCTAAATCTTTTTTTGATATATATTTTTCGTATGGTTTACAGTATATAAAACTAGATGGCGCTGTGTCGAACTTTAAAAAAAATTGAATAACGTTTTTTACTTTTTAATGATCAATGGCAACGTTACGTTATAAACATAGGTAATTGAAAAATTTTTTAGTAAATAATGGCAACATTAAGATAGTCCTACATTGACTACTACTTGTTTTTGCATATTTTTGGAAAAAAAACTTAAAAAAATCTAAGGTAATTAAAAAAAAAAATTGTGAGATACACTATATTCATTTGTCTATTTAGCCATTTTTTTGTTTTGCTAAAAGCAAAATTGAAGAACCGCTAAAAGGTCAGCGTGGGTCACCTGAGGTTATAGAACGGTCAAGTATTCTCTTACAATAAACAAATTACTGTTAAATGTACATAATACTGTACAATATTGATGTCACTTATTTTAAAAGTTTTGATGAAAATTAGAGGCAAAATATAAATGCAATTTGTGATTATAATTTCTATATTTCTATATTTAAAAAAATTCAAATCAAAGAAGAAATAAATCTTTTATTACAAATTATTATCTTAGAATATTTTTTAAAGTCCCTTACTTCTAAGAATGTAAAAACTGTGTATTAGGGTACAGGAGCAGTCAGGGGTAATTTCCCAGTTAATTTAGATTTTATTGTAAGTGCACAGTAATTACTAGTGTGTTAATTATTTTGATGGCTTCACCTACAACAGAATAATTACTATTTTACTTTCAAAGTCATCCTTGAATTAAAAAGTAATTTCGCAATCCTTGTCATTGCCAGATTTCGCAATCTAAATGATGTCAGAAGGACATGAAGGACCTTTATTAATATGTCCTAATATTTGATATGAATTTTAACACAATCTTTTGTATGGATGTTTCATAGTCAATTTGTACAATATGTTGGTTGTATGCCAAACGTTGAGGCAATGACTTCAAAAAGCTCCGGGTTGCGAGGACATCAAATTATTTATGTGTAGCTCTGCTCCTATTGGTCTTAGCCTGATGATGTATAGCCTATAGGCTATATATCATCAGGCTAAGACTTGACTAGCTTTCCTTGATAAATGGGCTATCTAACACTGAAAGAATTTTTCAAATCGGACCAGTAGTTCCTGAGATTAGCGCGTTCAAGTAAACAAACACACTCTTTAGCTTTATGTATAGTCAGACACAAGATTATCTATTTATAAAACAATTTTTTTGTCCGATTTATTTTAGATGAATCTCCAAGGACTTATGATAGTCACCGCAAGGCCTCCTGTTGGAATTAGGTCAACACTAGCTATCTTTAAAATTCTCATTTTTCATGTCTCTGACTACCTCTAACCCCTTAATTCACAATTAAGTTTTATTCATTTAAGTTTATTAATTTAAGTTTTATTCATTGCATTAGTAGCCGCATAGTTTTAATTTTATGACCACAGTGGTCTTAATTAATTTTCCTAACACTACAACGTTATTTCAATTATCGCAGTTAATGCAAGAAAGTAATACATTGCCAGATACATGAGGCGTATCTCTAAAACTAATATACGAGACAATAGAACAATGACAATCTCTTTTGTTTCGCTTAAGTGGTTATTATTAACTATTACATAGTACAAGTTAATATAATCTTGTGTAACATTGCTTAAATTAATTATTATTAAGCAAATTTTAGATTTACAAGATAAAATCATATCTTGTAAATCTAAAATTGTTGCTATGTTGTTCATTAAATTAAAAAGTTTAATTTAATGAACAACATGGCAACAAGGCTTTTGAGGCGGTCTCAAATTATTATTAAGTATGTTTTTTTCAATCACGGGTCAACAGTGACCCGGATCTTTGGAAGGCGTTCACGGAACCGTAGCCAACGCGTAGAGGCCCTTTAAACAATTTAGTTTAATATGAGATGTGACACAAACCGGCGATCATCCCTGTATGCACTATGAGAATGCACCCAAGGACAATCCCCGGCTTGTGTAGGACTATGCCAATATATGGAAACTAATAATGCTGTGTAATATGGATTGGGGTGATAGTGGACTCGGTAACTACTGCTATGGATGAATATATTATACATTAAAAATGGGTAGATAGAGACTCGGCAACTCATCAATGGGCTCCGTGATAGGTCGCTTGTACGTTGCAATTAGGGCACCATTTGCTGAGTGGCTTAAGGGTAAGGATGAGCACGCGGTATTCTACCCGATCATGTACCCTTAGAATATAAAGTTATTTTATTTTGGCTCGTTGTTTTGCTATATAAATAAGAAGTTGGGGTACACCCAAGCTGAACAATCCACGAGTATGTGCGTCGCAGTATCCACAGCAGCACCACACCCGTGGCACCCTGTATTTAGCTCTCTTTACGCGACATGGTACAGGTACTTACCAAAACCCCCATTATTGGTAAGCACTTGCGTTAACCGGTATGTCAAGGAACCGTATTTCCTCTCAATCCATCGTTCTAAATGTGGCCGTACTGCCTCTGGCCTCTCAAGGTTTTCCATCCATCTTCTTAAGACGACCTCCTGAGCCTCCCTTATAGGTTCTTTCCCTTTCGCTCTCATCGTTCTCCTGAACTGAAAGACCTCCGCAAGTGCCTCAGCTTGAAGTTCCCAAGGCGGATCAGCTGCAAGAAGTGTGGCTACTGTCCAAGAAACGGTCCGGTAGCCACGAATCGCTCTCACTGCGATCAGTCTCTGGGGCCTTCGCAGCAACCTCCTGTTCTCAGCTGATTCTCAGACCTACCTGATATGCAACACAAAATTTTATAAAAATCGGTCGAGACGTTTCGGAGGAGTATGATAACTAAAATTGTGACACAGGAATTTTATATTATATATAAGATATAAGATAAGCGAAAGGCTTTTGTGACAATATTTTCAATGTACAAATTAAATGTTAGTTCAGTGTCAAGTGTATCTATATAATACTATATTTAGTATATGTAGTATATAGCTTGACATATGTTTACAGTAGTATTATATGTATTATTTTTATTTTTCTAAGCAAGTGCACCACCTACCTTATTTCTGTGGATTGATATCCTAGCATCTTGGTTGCCTGGAAGAGATCGCTCTTAGCGATAAGGCCGCCTATTGTGCGTCATTTCTTGTATGTTTGTATTCCTAGTATGTTCGTATTTCATGGTGTACAATAAAGTGTATTTGTTGTTGTTGTTGTTGTGTATCACCTAAATCAACAGCAACGCTTTCTCTCGTCACTAAAGTGTTATTTAGATAGTAATTTTGAGTTTGAGTTTGCCTTTTTATGAGAACGTAGTAAGACAATATAGACATCATCATCATCAGAATGAGGAGGTTATGCCCTAGTCCTCCACGCTGGCCAAGTGCGGGTTGGCAGACTTCACACACCTTTAAGAACTCTTTAGGAAACTCTCAGGAGTGCAGGTTCTCACGATGTTTTACTTCACCGTTTAGCAAGAGATATATATTTACTTGAAGCACACATGACTCAGAAAAGTCACAGGGTTGTGTCCAGGATCGAACCCGGACTTGAAATAAAAAATATACACATAATTGTTACGGATGTTGTAAATTTTCATGAAGATTTTAACGTAGAAGTGCCCACTAGATGGCGCTGCTTATAAATTTATCTAGTTGACAAAATTTTCGATTTTATTAACATAGTTTCATACAAATTGTTATAGCTGCTTTAAATAAAATATAGATTTGTTATAAATAATAAGATTATTAAAGAAATCGTTTTCATCTTAATCGCTTAAAATATTGAACTGTACTTTATTACAATAAATTATGGCATCGTCCTAATTTTATTGGCTACGCAATGCAAAAGCAAACATACAACCGCACATATATTAAAAAATATAATTTAATAGTTTTAATGACACGTTATTGCTTTAGCTTTACAAATATGAGGAAAAATATGAATGTTGCGTATACCATGGGCCTTAGGGTTGTGTATTTAAAGGGTTAAAATATTACATACTTAACGTTATGGCAATTAATTACATTACCCTCCTCATTCTAAGGAGACCCGGCTCAACAGTGGGCCATTGAAGGGTCGTGATGATGAATTACATTGTAAGATACTCACGTGACCTTAATTGGACAGCACTCCCAGCACTAAGACAACACTGCACAACACTTCCACTAACACTATCCAGAGACTACTTAAGCTTGAGAGACCGCACAAGACTAAGACTACAGTTAGTGTCGAGGGCATATAAAGAGTCAAGACTGTCAAAATGACGGAAGTGACTACTACCCTACTCCAGCGGAATCGGTATGGTAAAGTGGCGAAATTACATTATTTGAATAAGTGAGGAGACGAATTAGAATACTATTCCCCTTTACCGCTGAGAGAGCACCTCTTGGTGGTAGGGGATCTGTTCCCTGACTGGCATGCGACCTCCAGCATGCGAAGCCGACCGCTAAAAGTCATAGACGCGTTCCGGTCGCGTCGCATGTTGGCCACACTTACCCACTTTCGCTAGCATTCCATTAATGCTGTGGATCTAGTGGACTCTGTGCTTTTGCTCAAGATTTGCTAAAACGGCAGCATTTTTCTTTTCACTCTATCTCCCCACTCTACCCTCGAAGTTGCAGCGCATCGGCAAAACAAGGGGGTATTTCTTGTATTGCCGATGTCCATGGACAACGGTAGCTCTTACCATCAGGTGGACCGTCTGCTCGTTTGCGTTTTATCCTATCATAAAAAAGATATCTCCAAAACTTACCAGGTTCAAAAATAATTTTACAGATAGAACGCTACAATACCCGAGTAAATTAAAACGCATCACGACACCACACCAGGGGGAATCTGCCTATCGGAAAAGAGGCTATATATTATTATCTACACCTGGTGGTTATGAGAAGAGATGCCACGAATATTCGGCAACTATTCGGTATTCGGCCTATTCGGCCATTGTTTTACTATTTGGTATTAGGCCGAATATTGGGGACTGTTCGGCCGAACACCGAATAGTTAATCTCGATAAAAAATAATGCATAATATTACTCACAAATATTTTTATTTTATCATATCAATTTAAATAATTCTTAAGTTATAATGAATGAAAACAATTTATTTAGAATTTGTTGATAGAAAACGTTTCACCACATTTCTTGAAAAAAAAAATATGCTGTAGATGATAAAAATAAATATCCAAAAACTTCATTATTTGATTTTTTCACATAAATTGTAAATAGAAAAGTTGTAATAAAATTGCCTACATACAACTTTGCCATTTAATTTTTTTTAACCATTTTTTTACCCTTAAGGTGGGTTCCTCTTTTCCACTTCCCTATTTTGTTATATTCTCTTCCTTGTCCAGATTTGTTATATTCTCATTTTTGGTTTTTAAAATTATAATTATAAATTTGATAATTGCCGACCCTGGTCTATTAGTAACCCACACACGAAAGATCCTAAGTGTTGCCGAATATTAGGCAGCCGAATATTCGGCGCTTCGGCCAACAGACTCGCCGAATATTCGTTATTTGGCCATATCACTATTCGTGACATCTCTAGTGATGAGTGTATTTGGAACAAAATTAAAGGAATTATATTAACCTGCGAATATATGTGTACAGTTACTAACTATAAACACAGAAGTTTGGCGACCTCTGCCTTAAAAGTTAATATAATGTAAAAGCGACAATAAATCTGTTAAAGAATATTTAAACACATAACAAGTGGGTGGTGACTGGTGATTGTTAAGTAAACAACAAATATATTAAATGAATCGCAACGGCACCACCCGCAGATTATAATTATTATGAAATCAATTTGAATAACATGAAAATTTATTGTTTAATAAAGTAAACAATTTTGCATGTTCGTGACATTAAGTATTAAATTTTAAGTTATTATATTAAGAGAAAACTTTGTACTTCTTTTTTAAGCTTAATAAATATGAAGATAAGTGCAGAAATAGACATCAAATTATATAACCACTGACTCCGTGAAAAGTTGATTTAATTTATTATAAGTACCAATAAGTTAGTAACACCGTTTATAAAGTATTCGCGGGTAGTTCCTTTTATTTTATTTCATGTATACCGTTTAGTGCGATAGACTGACTTGAATTGACTATAGTCAATTTCTCTGGTATTGTCGCGCAGTGTACATGGAAGTTACTAATAGGGGTTAAAGTATGAAATTGCCGTTTTATTGTAATAGGTACTTCAAATTATAGAACCTTCATGGTTTGAGATTTTTGGGTGAAACTTTTTTCACATGGTGCCTATGTAGTTCTTCTTTTAAAAAATGTGCAACATTCGATTGCCGACTTTCAGTTGTTTTTTTTATTCAGCTTAGACAAGAAAGATGGATACTTCGAAAATTCGAGTGAATTTGAATATGAGTTCCGACGCGGAACTAATGCGGTAGAAACAGCTCGCAATATCAATGTTTATTTTATTTATTTATTTAACTCTTTATTGCACACCACATACAAGAATACATACAATAAAAGCTACAAAAAACAGTGGCACACAAAAGGTGGTCTTATGGCTTTTAGCCATCTCTTCCAGACTACCTTTAGGTTAGGAAAACTATAACGAGATGGGTATAGGGTGGTGCAACCATAATCTACATAATATAACTAAATAGACTAAATGTCAATCGTTCTTATGATCTGAGTTATCGTCGTTCAGCGAGAAGATAATGTTCTTTTACGGATTTTTTAAAAATATGAAGGGTTTTTGACAGTCTTATACTTAAAGGTAGATCATTCCAAAGTTTTACTGCTTGAACTGTAAACGAATCCGTATACATCTTTGTGTTATGGACAGGCGTTTTAAGCATAAAGCTTCATGGCGTACGTAATCTACTTGGAGATCCAGTAAACTCAAACTTTTCCTTGAAATAAGAAGGAGTATTTGGATAGAATAACACACAGTAGAGAAGAGAGAAAACATGTAAATCCCGGCGACGGCGAATAGGGAGCCACTTGAGCTTTGAGCGAAATTGTGATACGTGGTCATTTTCGGAGTCCGAATATGAACTGGATTAATAGATTTTGTATTCGCTCAAGTTTGTTAAGTTAATCAATAATAGATAAGAGAAGAGAATTTGCTAGCATAGTTTTGGTAGGAATTAGTAGAATGTTTTGTAGGCGACGTAGGCGACTAAATGCTGCAAAAGTTTTCCTGCTAGTTTCTTTGACTTGCTCTGACTATGAAAAGGTTAATGTTAAAACTTTCATTTGAACAACGAACCACGTGGAAGAACGCCCACACAGGTGAGTAACAATGAATGATGAGATGGTGGAAGCCGATCCGAGCCAAACTACCCAGGGATTAGCGGCGGCTCCAATAAATATGTAAAATTTAGAAAAAAACGAATTTCAATTTTTCAGTGCAAATCGGCAATTTTATACTTTAACCCCTAATATTATAGTGTCGTGGTTTAAGGCCACTTCTTGAGGTCCACGTAAGTTTACTTAATTATCTATTTTTTTATCTATAAACGTCATCGTAACAATATCCGATTAAGTTTGTTCTTCGTAATAATTCTAATTATGTATATATTCATAATTACACTAGCTAATATCATTATAATTTTCTTAATTTGCTATTTATTCAAATATAAACTTTAAATAGTAAAAATCATTATTGTAATAAACGACGAAAATATACAAATAATGAAGAAATTGGAATGGTGTGTAAGAAAGGATTTAATATAAGAGTAGCACTTGACGTCTCCTCTCTCTCACTTCTAGATACCAATCAATCTACACATCTCTCTCATTTGTACTGTAAGCAGAGTGAAATTAAACACAATAAAAAAATTGCTTATTACATGAAACTTTTATTTTCCTTTAGATTAGAGTACGTATGTGTATTGTAAACAATGTACACGGAAGTATAACTAGGAAGCGAGTACACTACTCACGTTGTGAAACGCCTTTTCATTGTCTACTTTTGATTATGATTGACAATTGGAAATCAATATACTAGCGACTCGCTCTGACTTCATTCAGGTCTAAAATAGTGTTAGAAAATTATAGAAAATCTTTTCATTTTAACCCATTCCCTCCAATATCGTTAATGCGGCGCTTCTTGAGGACTGTGGGTTCTTCCTCAGGGTCCACTGAAAGTGTAGAATTCTTTACTTCATTCCCATTCCTCATTCTATGGCAAAACAAGAGTCACTCTTGTATGTATTGTATGTATTTATTTATTTATATATTAGGCACACAAAACAGGCAATAACTAACAACTAATTAATGTACTAGTACCGAAGTCCATGAGCAATGGTGGCCACTTACCATCAGGTGGGCCGTCTCCTCGTCTGTATATCGTAACATGAGTCGAAAAGGAGATATTTTAAAAAAGTGCAATAAGGCATTGGTTTATTTGTGATTTTTCAATATGGCGGCGTGGGCAGCAATGATTGTGAGATGACGAAGAATTTTTTTTCTATTGCTAAAAGACGAAAGATGTATGATACTCATTACTGTACAGCAATACATATACACATGCAATTTAGACTGAGGCGAGCGGTGCCTGGGGCTTGAGACCTAGGAGCAAGTTTAAAGAGCTCTTTCATAATTTATAACTCGCACCTCGACATCGCTAACGACAATAGTTAAAAAAGACCTTAATCACGACACTATAACACTAACTTCCATGCTCACTGCACGAAAACACCAGAGAGACTGAGGCTAATCTGTCGTACTAAAGGTTATATATTGTCTTCACGTCGGTATACTTGAATTAATATAAAATGATCTACCCGCTACTACTACTTTATAAACAGTGTTGCTAACACTATAAAAAAATTATCTCCCTAGTAGGCCATCATAAATAAAGCCGTGGTTGCGAGTTATAAATAAAATTGCAGCCACACCATAAATAAAACTAACCACAATCTGTCTTTTTATCGATCATTAATATAACCGCAATATTAACATCTCTATAATTATGTTATTTAAGATTTTTTACTACTCTATATAAGTCCATGCTCTACTTTAACTTTTACGTAAATTAAATACTATTAGTAGATAATAATATAATTATTATTTATTATTGAAATGAAATATAAGTAAGTACATTAGATATTGCTTCTGTAGATAGTAGATTTTTTAAATTTTCGCCAACATTCTTTCATTGCAGATTTCCTACGTCCAAGATTCTAAAGTTAACCATTTCTCTTTAAATTAAATAAATTTAGATTAATTTAGATAACACAACAAAATAAAAATTATAAAAACTACCCCCATTTTTATGATGAAGTATTTCAAAGGTAGTAAGTAATAGGCATAGTGCTGTTAAGATTCTGAAAGACAAGCGGGTATTATTTTACTTTAATGAATTTGACAAATAACATTTAGTTAGTGTTGCCAGAAAAATAATAATAAATAGTAATACTATTTAGCTTTTCTATAGCGTTAGTAGAGTGAATCAATAATGTTTCCTTGTGGTAGAAAAAAATATATAAAACTTCTATCGCCTATAGTTGACACTGAATTAATGAGTTAAAATGACTAAGCTTTGGAAAAAACATTAAATTTAAAAATGACGAATAATTTTAACCAAATTACCAAATATACAGAAACAACATTCAGAAATTAATATTATGATAATTATCATTTATTGCTGTGTAATAAAAAGTGTTAATGAAGTTGTTTATAAGTTGACATAAAAAAGAAAGTTAGAGAAAGTATGCAAGTAAAGGACCTTTCTCTAACTCATCTTATATTGTTATGTTAATAAGTACATACTTGTTTGTTCTACTTACGCAGGAATGTTGTGAATGTCCTTATTTAACTACTTGCGAGAGAAAAATAGTATATTATGTATTGAGTATAAAAAGAATAGCAAAACTTCAAAATGTCTAGATAGTGGTATCTCTTTTTGGACTTAGTTGTAATATAAAACAGTTTTTGTAAATTAAATAAATAGATAAAACTTTGTGGAAATTTTAATAAAAAGTAGAAGTTTTTAGCTACAAATGTCAAGTTATTTTTATTTTCCCCTTTTTATTTATAAACCTGTTATATTTATGATGTCCATGATGGTAACCAGTACTCACACATGTTATTACTAGAATTAAACCTTTATTATTAAATTTATTTTACTTACAAATTAAAATCTTCATGTATATCCACATACTCAGATGATATAGATTTGATAAAAACTTTATTACTGTGACACCTTTAAACTATCAAGCAATAAAACAATGGACGCTTTTAAATATAAATATTCTTTTTCTATATAAAATAAGAAACCGTAGAGGACTGCCTGATTTTTTTTTCTTTTAATTGTCAAGCATGTTATATATCTCTAAGAATATGACGGCGCCAGCTTAATATTCTTTCTTTTCTTCCCTTTTTTCAAAAAAAAACAAGATGTGTATAGAAGGTCATTGGTCACATACTACTAGTATTCCCTTTACCCCTCCTAGTAAGCTAAAATGCTTGTGTCACGAGTGGGCCACGCCAGTAGTCCAATGTCCGGGATTTGAACCCACGACTTATCAATCGTGAATAAACTTCAATTTCAAGTTGAAGTTTGAAGTTT
This sequence comes from Limenitis camilla, assembly GCA_905147385.1. Lineage (NCBI taxonomy): Eukaryota > Metazoa > Arthropoda > Insecta > Lepidoptera > Nymphalidae > Limenitis > Limenitis camilla. The sequence goes on from LR990242.1 coordinate 3,584,260, forward strand.
AAATTCAAATACGCGATCGAATGTTAGTGTGCCCTAATATAAAAAAATAAGAAGTAAAAACCCAATAAGTAATATCATAATGCTTAGTTTTTTCTAACTTAATGTTGATGAAATCTCAATATGGTTTTAATACTCAAATATCAAAAAAAAACACCTTAGAGTACAGATTACGAGGATTTAATGAAAATTCGTCGTGAAGAATTGTGTGATACTACCTAAACTTTTACAAAATACTCGAAAATAAGACTATTTTCATCGGCTACTGAGACATATATAATCAACTAAGAAATAGGTAAAGTCAAGTTGTTAAATCATTTCAATGAGTCCATTTATAAAAAATATATTCTAATAGAAACAAGTTGGTTGCGTGACTTCATTTATAAAGATACATCGTAACGCCTATTAAATAAAAAACGGAAATATTTATAGCAAGAATCACTTAGGGCACCTATACGAACTTGTAACAATATGTCAACACACAGACATATGGATTAATTTCAACGATTTTTCAGAAATTAGTAGTCACTTAAATTTGGAGGCAATCCCTACTCCTAGGTCTCCTAGTAAGGATTTTAAATTTTTTGATATACCGATCATCTCGGGCTTTCATTCTTATGAATTATTAAAGAGTGTTACGAAGTTTCTACAATTAGTAAAATTAAAAAACAATGTTATGTGCAACCAACCTAACAATGCGTTCATTATTTACATGCATTCATTCTATCACTTTGATATTCAATTATACAAAAGATGCGTGCTTGAAAAAATAGCAATTAGGTACATAATTCAAATTAATAAAAACATTAACAAAGAATAACTGTGCAAAGAAAGAATAAATTCAATGATTCAACCGTAATGTTTGTAATCTAATAAACTATGTAGGAACTAGTATTAATGTATACTACTTTACTACATCTTGGCCAGAACTGGACAATAAAATAAAATTCGTAGTTCCTTTCAAGAGCAATTTAATGTGAAAATACACACTTTACAAAAAAAAATTAACATTATAACTAGAGATGCCACGAATAGTGATTTGGCCGAATAACGAATATTCGGCGAGTCTCTTGCCCGAAGCGCCGAATATTCGGCAACACTTAGAATCTTTAGTGTGTTTTTCTAATAGACAAGGAAGAGATTAAAACAAAAATTAAAGGAAAAATAATTTGTGGGCGAACTGAGGTAGTTAAGTGAAAAGTGGGAACCCCCAAAGGGTAAAAAAAAGTTAAACAGCAAAATTGTAGGCAATAAAAATATCTACAACTTTTTTATGTACACTTCTTTCACATAAATTCAAAATTTTTATCTTCTACAAAATATATATATATTTTTTTCACGAAATTTGGTAAAACGTTTTCTATCGACAATTTCATCATAACTTACTACTGGTACATTTTAAATATTATTTAAATTAATATGATAAAATCAAAATATTTGTGAGTAATATTATGCATTCTTTTTTATCGAGATTAACGAATATTCGTGGCATACCTAATTCTAACAATTTAATCAATCAAGGCTACTACCTATATTTATTAAATGAAACCCAAAGACAACTCAGTATTCTATATTTAGCGTTTATTCCAATGTCATGTTAACATTGGTAATTTAACTTAATAATTTTATTTTTATAAGGCAAAGAAAGATTGTCCGAATTTCAATTTGAATTTCTATACAAAATACTTTTTAATAAATTTTAAAACGATATATTGCGATCGTTTACGCGGGAAATGATTTGTGTGATGAAAAGAGTAGCGGTAGTTTGTCACTAGCCAATCAGATACGAACTAATGTTGCCACTAGAGAAAATATAAAATACCACAAAATAAAATCCAAGATGTCATGAAATGCATGTAGTGTATAAAATACCTTATTTAAAAGCGTAAGAATGAGTAACATTGTTTTATGAGATTCACCTTGATGTGTACTCTATTAGAATGCATCTAATATACAGTTCTCCGCATTTAATTAATTATGGAGCTGCATACGTGGCTGCACACAGATAATAAAATAAAACAACAAAAAATATAAAAAAGAAGATTTTTAAACGGGTATTTGAGGAAACGATTCATTGCCTTTATAGTAGCAGTTTCTCGTATTTGAATCTATTTTGATAATAGTACTTGTAATAAATCTAACAATTTTGATACAGATTATATTTTTTTTAGATCAATGGTAATAAATATTAATAATCTATAAAACAAACTCGAGATCGTCTGGATCGATTTTCATGGTTTTTATTTATTGTATTTGCCTCCGTCCTGAATAGCAGAATAACGATTAAAATATTGTAAAATAGACGAAAAAATGAAATAAAATAAAAAACATTTTCCCATAAAGAGTAAGAATAATGTGAGTAATGAAAAAGGATTGACATATATATTGGTTTACATATATTGGATACATTCATTGACTGTTAGGCAGTACGAACATTCGCCGGGTCAGCTAGTTACTTCATAAAATGAATTTGTTAAGATTTAGAAACTTTTCACAAACATTTCTTTACGTACTATCGTCTTAACGTTACAATAATAGGAGAAACTTTTGCAAACAAGCTACTCATTATAATATTATGTAATGGTTTAAATATTCTTTGGTTTGAGTTTACTTCAAAATTTATGTTTTCTTTTAGATTTGGAACAGGTACAATATTTCATGGTTAACAAAGACAAAGAAAAAGTAACTTTTCATACATTCGATAGAAGCAAACGTTACTCTGTGGAAATCTAGGTTAAAAAACCGGCCAATATTTGGCAAAAAAATCAAGTTTGTTGTATGGGAGCCCCGCTTAAATTTTTATTTTATTCTGTTTTTAGTATTTGTTGTTATTGGAGCAACAGAAATACATCATTTGTGAAAATTTCAACTGTCTAGCTATCACGGTTCATGAGATACAGAATGGTGACAGACAGGCGGACGGCATAGTCTTATTTATAGTGTCCCGTTTTTATCCTTTGGGTAAGGAAGGAACCCTGAAACACTTCGACAATATATGGTATTTCTATTTATTCTTTAGAAGTCGATAACAGATCTACTAAGAGCCGAAATTAATTAATCTCAATCCGGTCGATCCGATTAAGTATACTTAGGTATAATTATTGGCCACGTAAAGTAGTTTACAAATTATCACAATTCAATCTATACATTTTATAGCCTTTGTTACTTTTAAGTCTAAAAGCTATCCCTGTTTAAAAAATAAAGAAAATCTGTCGCTCCTTTAAAGGAAATACCAACAATCACACTTTCACATTTATATCTAATATATAAAATTCTCGTGTCGCGGTTTTTGTTACCTTACTCCTCAAAAACGGCTCGACCTATTTTTATGAAAATTTGTGTGCATATCGGGTAGGTTTGAGCATCGGTCAACATTTATTTTTTATACCCCTAAGTGATAAGGGAGTCCCACCCCAAATTTTTTAAACAACGTTTGCCGGGTCAGCTAGTTATTAGTAGGTATGTATATCTCGTTGTATGGGAGTGTCTTTGTTTCTGTAGATGGTGATCCTGGTTTTGCACCTTCATGTGAGATAATTGCGGGTTCTGATTCCTTCTGAGTTTCTTAATAATTAATTCTATGTAAGTCAGGTAATTGAATGCAATTCCTTGTTGCGATGAGTTATGAAACTAACATGTTATGACAAAGAAACGCGTTAGTTACATTTCGAATAGTTTTTAATAGATAAGTAATTTTCAATCTATTATAAAATTCTCGTCTCACAATGTTAGTTACCATACTCCTCCTAAACGGCTCGACCCATTTTCATTAAATTTTATATGCATATTCAGTAGGTCTGAGAATCGGCTACTATCTATTTTTCATCTAAGTGATAAGAGTGGCCCACCCCAAATTTATATGGAAAAACAACGTTTGCCGGGTCAGCTAGTTTTTATATAATAAAAGTCTACAATTATCTAAAATACTTGTACATTTTTAAAACAGATCTGATAATAATCAATATAGTTTTATACAAGACTACGTTAGGGTAGTGGGTAAACGCCCATATTTTTCTAGGTTTTAGGGTTTTTCAAAATTCTAATGGTATGCGTTCTTGAAATTTTTGTTTTCGCTCCCGTGTGAGAGAAATAGAACTAAAATGGCTGACTCTTTATAAAATTCTTTTCAGGCTACGCGCGAAATAAGAAAAAGGAATGTAATTAAAAAATATGGTTAAATAAAAGGAAGATTGGAGAAATAAAACTTAATTTATGTATCTCCTCTACCTTAATAAATTTTAACAAATCCTCCTAAGCTTAATCTTAGCTCAAACTTAAAAATACTAAATTTCAATACTACTTTAGTTTTCTTCTTTAAAAATTGCGAATATTTTTAACATTCTGTGATACTCAGTGAAATATCAAGTTCCTACAGTAAACCATGTATTTACAGTGCGACATTTCCCTTTGTGAACAAAGGCATTTAATAAAAAAAATGTATATATTTATTATTAATTAGCTAGATTAATCGATACCATAAATTATAGTAATGACTTATTCATTCTTACATGTTTTAAGGTTTGTACTATATTTTTTACCCTATTTTCTTGTAGATGTCTATGGGCTAAGACCGTAAAAGGCAGTAATTTAGACAATATCCAAGACAAAGTTCGTAAGATATCTTGAGTAAACGTAACTATTATTCCTAACAAGTAACTACAACATAACATAACAAGGAAACAAGACGATTAACCTTGTTAAAATGATAATGCTATCACGTCAACGTCATCATTCTGGTTATAATAACCGATCAACTGTTTTATAATTTAAATGATTCTAGTATGGAGGTAAGGAGAAACTCCCTATTAGCCGGAAATGTCGAAAAAGTGTTCAGCTGTAAAGTAAATATAATATTGTTTTAAGAAATGTCGCCAACTACCCACGAAATTTTTTTGTAATTTTTTTGGGAATGTTTAAAATCGCCCTAGTGGCAGGCGTAATTCCCCTCCCCACCAAACGCCTGCCTCGCCGCACGTGCCGACCTACATTTCGCTTTCGAAGCCCGGATGACCTGATCGATATGTCGTCTGCGAGCGACGCGCGCATCTCTAAGGGAAGGTACCTACTGCGTGACCTATTTTTGTACAATTGTTTATTCCTCGTGACCATTAGTCCCCCTACAGTTTTCACGTTGTAATTTATAAATATCCTTGTACATCTTTTTTTGCCGACAGAAAGTTAAAAGAACAATTATGTAATGTACAGTTTAGTGTCGGAACGAACTCTCGTCCAATTACTTAAAAGCTGTACTGCACTATAAAACTGTTAGTTTTTAATCAGCTAACGTCTCGGCGTATGTACTTCAGAGTTCCCATATTTGAATATAGCTCAAAAAGCACAAGATTCTTCTATAAAATAATTACTACATGAAGAAATCCTAAGCACAACCCACATATCAAAGATATAATCCCTATCCTTCATAGTACCAAAATACCAACCAGTCTAACATCGAAATAAATATTAGTTATTTTATAATCAGCTTAAATTATGTTTAAAGAATATTGTATTTTTGTCCAGATCCGACGTCCGCATACCAATAATTTTGAATTACAAAATGGCCGTGTTATGGTACATACTAAGCAGAATTTTTGTTTAAGGAAAAAAGGTTTTTGAAGTTTTTAGCTTGGACGATACGACGCGACGCATTGTATTTCCTTCTTGTAAAAATAAAAAGAATTTGTTATATATAAAAAAGGAAAAAGTACCAAGAAAAGTACTTCCAAATTTAAAATAATAACTAGCGATCCGCTCCGGTTTCGCTCGGTTACTTTCTCAACTATAATATGCATGTGTTATACTTACGTATAAACCTTTCTCTTGAATCACTCTATGTATTAAAAAAACCGTATCAAAATTCGTTGCGTAGTTTTAAAGATCTAAGCATACATAGGGACAGAAGACTTTGTTTTATACTATGTAGTGATTAGTAATTAATAAAATTTCTAAACTTTTCCGCTCTCTAATCGTAGTGTAACCACAACATAAATTTTATTTTATTTTTTAGAGAAAAGAAAACTTAGATAGACAAAATATTTATGACTTATGTAATAACATTTCCTGTTCAAAAATCGATTATACTTCACATTAGCGGTTTTGAACCGAGACGTTACCGAATTTTACTATTACACATTATATAACTGAACAGGGTTGCTAAGTATATATACGAGTAAGTATACTAGCTACCTCGGCAAGGTTGTTTTGCTATATAAATTTTAAAAAATTTGGAGTGGGCCACACTTATCACTTAGGGTTATAAAAAATAGATGTTGACCGATTCTCAGACCTACCCGATATACACACAAAGTTTCATAAAAATAGATCGAGCCGTTTCAGAGGAGTTTGGTAACAAACACCGCGTCACGAGAATTTTATATACATCACTACATAGTATAAAACAAAGTCGCTTCCCGTCTGCCTGTCCGTATGTATACTTAGATCTTTAAAACTACGCAACGGATTTTGATGCGGTTTTTTTTAATAGATAGAGTGATTCAAGACGAAGATTTATATTATAAAACATACATATAGGTAATAAAGAAATCAAATTATAATTAAAAAAATATAAAATTTCATCATCTGTAAAATTTAATTTTATTCAATACTAGTATATACTGCGTCCCGTGGTTTCACCCGCTATATTTTGGCTAATTCACACTATATTATTATAAGTTATATCCTATATGTTATTCTGATGTGTAAGCTATATTATTGTAAAGTTTTATTGAAATCAATTCAGTAGTTTTTGCGTAAAAGAGTAACAAACATCCATAAATTCTTCCAAAATTGTCGCCTTTATAATATTAGTAGGGAAATAGTAGAATTGTTTTAGTATAAATTATAAACTCACAACGATTATTTTATAATGAACTAATGTTTTAAAATTGTAGATGGTAAAAGGTTTTGTAACTCAAAACTGAAATTTTTATTTAACTCGACACTAGATGGCGTTGCAGAGAAAAATCGCGGATCGATTAGTTTACGAAATCAATGCATTTTAGTAATACGAAAATCTAAATATATATTTTTTACTAGGATTTATAAGCTATTTATTAAATTTTTTTTTTGACAGATTTTTTTTGAATAATTCTGCTTAAATGCAGTCACCTGGCAACCCTGTAAACATAAGATAAAATATTATACAATATTCGCGATATTATATAAACACGGAAGGTCATCTAGGAGAAAGTGGCATGTTATCTTTGTAATTTCTACAATTACGAATATTTTTGTAATTAAATTATTACGTAATGTTTTATAGTTATTTAATGACCGACGCAGTTAAACATCGCTTTGGTAAAGGTTGAATTAAAACCTAACCGTTTGATAAAACTTGTAATGAATTATCTTAACAGTATTAAGGAATATTTTGATTTCATTTTTTTTGTAATTCATAGAAGTTTTCTATTAAATAATTATTAGTCCGTCTGCATGTTTGTATACTAACAAAAACTATTGCAAACGATATGATCTTATTTAAAAAAACTAGCCTATATTTATTTAAAAAGGATGTGAGCAATCAAATTACCCTAATTTAATAAATATTTAAATACAATTACTTGGCTGTCTGTCCTAAAGTAACTATTGATTAATAGAAAAGACGATAAATAAGGAAAAATAAAATCTAAAAATATATCATGGATCGAACTTACCATATTGAATAATCAAAGAGGATTTGTACGATAATTTTTGTTTTTTCTTTTTATGTCTGTCCATCTCTAAGTGTATTAACCGCCACATTTATCAACAAAATTTAAAGTAAAGCTAATTAAAAATATTAAATAAAATTGCTTTAATTTGCTGAATTCATAAATTGCTAATGATTTTTGGATTTCCATTTTTAATGAATGAATAAGGAGTAATTAATAGTATAATCAAATGCATAAAGTAAATTATTTTACTTAAAATTAAAGGTTTATGACTAAATGCCTTTGAAAGGTTAATTCGGTAATTTGTTCGTAATTGTGGTCGTTTAGCGGTCGAAATAATACATGTATATAATTTATAAATAATAACTTATTTATGTACTAAAATTAATTCAGCCAAGTCTATAATCCTACATTTAATCTATGATACAGTTTAACTTTAAATTGTTTTGTGTCTCACATTTAAAAATGGACGGAATGGAATTATTGATATTGATATAATTGACAACAAAATATGATTTAATCCAATCATACACGATGATCCATGATCAACAATCATCATATTTTTATGAATTAAATGTTAAGAGCTAAGTAACAGGTCAGGGCATTCATTTATTACGTAAGACTGTTTTCGCTAGACCCTCTCCCCCCTATTATAAGAAAAAATAAGAATAGACCGACCCCCTCCCACCCTGTTTAATATTTATTACGTGAGAATCTAAGGGAAAAATTATTACACGTTTTTTTAACGTTTATGTTTCAAAGTAACAATATTTAGAAATGTTTATTTGTTCTTACAAAGGTACTAATAATTTGTATTTTTTGGTAGTGATAATCTTTGGTTTTAATCATCCATCTTTACCTACATAAGACTTTCAGTCCAGGGGCTCAAAACCCACTCGATCCGAGCGAACCTCGGTACTATCGCAGTTGCCCGCGCTTTTTCAAAGTACATATAATTTTAACTTCGCATTTTTGTGATCTTACGTAAGAACTATCGAGACTTCCTGCCACCCCCTTGTAAGAAAAAACAAGGCATGGTCGACCCCCCTCCACCCCTCAATCATCTTTCGTAATAAATGAATGGCCCCTCAGCAGCTACTACTAGTAAATACAAAATCTATACGTCTCTATATTGGTATTATATGCTGTACATCTTCATTTTTCTTACACTCAACAGACCGGTAATTGTTATTTGGTTACCAAATTATATAAATACTAGCTTTTCCCCGCGGCTTCGCTCGCATTGAAGTCATTAAATAAGTATCAGAGATCTTTACAATAGAAATGAATTGTTTATCTTACTTCAAATACCCTCAAGAATATGTGTACAAAGTTTCATGATGATCGGTTAAATAGTTTTCGCGTGATAGCGTAACAAACAAACTTACATTCACATTTATAATATTAGTAGGGATACATTATTATAATAATTTATTTATCTCCTTATGGCATGATGTTACGTCAGCGAATGGAAAGACTATACTAAGATTTTAGCGCTATAAGTAGGACTTGCAATCCGTATTTAACGGATATCCGGTCGAATTATCAGGATATCCGATAAGTTTACTATCCGAAATATCCTGTCTGCTGTATGCGGATAATACGAATAATTCGAATGTAATTAAATACAAAGAAAATAAGACAAAAACAACTACTCAAACCGTCACAACATTATAAATCATATGCCTGTTTATCTTCTTTATATTATGAATATTTTTATTAGATTTTTATTTGAAGTTGTCAACAATTCAATCTAGATAGCGTAGTTACAACGCAGTAGTGATTTGTGATAAAACACTGTTGTAATTACTTGAATATTGGCTTCTAAAATCTACCGAATGGCGAGTGACGACTGGCCATTTTAATATTTTTAAATTATGATGATTTTGTAAACCTTAATATGTAGATATTACAATGGTAAGATTTTTCAGAAATCAAGAAAAACTTAATATTTTCAAAAATAATACTAAAAAATGATATTATTTTGCTGCAATGTGTAGTTTTATGAATTTTCAGAAGTATGCAAGCATATTCTGAAAAAAAAAATATCCAACTGAATAATATTGCATATAATAATTTACTTATAAATTAATTATTGTTTAATAGAACTAGTTTATTATGTTGAATTAAGAAAGACGAAGAATCGACAAAATTTTCTTATTTACTGATTACTATGTGTTTATTATAAAATATGTATCTAAATGTCTTAAATATAAAATTCTTGTGTCACAATGTTAGTTACCATACTCCTCCGAAACGGCTTGACCGATTTTTATGAAATTTTTTATGCATATTCAGTAGGTCTGAGAATCGGCTACTATCTATTTTCCATCCCCCTAAGTGATAAGGGTGGCCCACCCCAAATTTATATGGCAAAACAACGTTTGTAGGGTCGTTGTTAGTAGTAGTTGCATTATAAAAATCAATCACATGTAGGGTTTTAAAAACAATGCACTAATTTAATTATAGCTTACAATAATTATTACTTAATTTATTAATTTTAATCTCCACTTTTTGGTCGAGCAATAACATTGAACTTGAATTAATAGGAACATAATCATTTTATATGCCTTGTCATACTAAACAAAATGGCTGAAATGGCGTTCAGAAACACTACATGTTACAGTACACGTAGTGTTTTTCAAATTATCAGAAATTCGCGCTTACAATTTTTACTATGGAGAACGGTGGTACATGTGGGTTTTTTACATGAATCGATAAGTGGACGTTCACAGAGTATGGAACGATAATTTAACATGTGGGGTTTCAGAGATCATCTATTCATTTAGTAAAAAAGCCATTTTGTATTATGTAGTTTGTAGCGTTACCATAAGTACTATGTACTATATATACAGTTGTACAATAGCAAAACCACGCCTATCTATATCACAGATTAATTACATTCAAACGAAACGTAAATATCAATTTTTTCATACAGTTTCAACATCAAAGTTTCACATTTTTAAATATCAAAGTTACCTATCCAAAAACAAAATACAATTCCCTTTTCTTTAACAAATAAGTGTACAAAAATAAGTTGTCTCAATTTTGCGTTTCTATAATCATATTATTTATAATCAATTTCATTACATTGTTTAAAAAAAATTCCTACTTTCCTAATTATTAGTATTTCCGGATAACTAGTATTGGAGCTATCCGAATTATCCGGGTAGTAAAAATACGATGGATATTCCAAGCCCATGACGTAAGAAACTTCGAAATGGTATCTATATTGTGCGTCTTCGATCTATTTCAGGCTGCATTTCCACCATAGAGGCAAGGATGTGTTGCGAGTAATGTGCTTGTTAAGAATCAATAGAATCGTTTTATTTGCGTAGCTCAGAGTGTACCAAACGAAGCTATTCCATACATCTCTGATGGAAACCATGAATGAAAATGTGATCCGTTTTCAATCTATAAGCATCTTTAGAATTATTTAGTAATAATTTTTGATATTCATGTTATACAGATGTAAAGTTAAATAGCAAGAATCTCACGGATGTACTGTATATAGTAATCGTTTGCAATTACCATTCTAGACTATCAGCTGCCTTGAGTTGCTTAGCAATTTATCCACGCCACCTCCTCTTAGTAAATGAACAAAACAGCGGAAAACGCATAATTGCACTTAACATACCATGTAGCTGTCACGATAACTTATTTATAAGTATATAAATAAAAATTCATTGCATCTGTATTTAATTCAATTGCTAGATTTGCATGAAAGACATATATTGTAATTTTGTTCAAGATGGAAAGGACTCGATGGACAGAAAAATTTATTAAAGATTTTATTAAAATATAAGTTTGATTAAGTATGAAAGGCATAATGGATGGATGACCTATATAGAAAGCTACGGGCGCAATACGGCAGGAGATAACTAAACATTACGATCTCGTACTATTCTGACAGGATCCAAAGCAGTTGGACTTGTGACTAAACTTGTTGGTTAGAGTTAGATTTACATAAGGCTAACACAACACAAAGCTAATTTTTTTTTTATCGTTGGAAATGCTGCCTTATTCATACCCCCCGGCCGACGAGCGGGAGGTTTTGTGGGGCTTTCCTTAATGTCACCCGCAGAAGGCGAGCGACGGTTTAAGGCATACCCACTAAAATTAACGGTAACTAACCTGCGCTATAGAGAGGCGCCACAGGAACGCTTACGCAAACAACTGAACACAAGGCTAACCACCACTACTCTAAACCAAGCCTTACTGACGCTTCCGAAATATGTATGTACTACAAAATTAATGATGTATAAAATTTACATGAAATAAAATTACAAATGAGAGAAGAGGTGCAACTTAAATATTTATAAATGTGTATGCATTATCTGAGCACTACAGTGGTTAGATATAGTCTTTTCAGCATGCTGTCTTGTTATGCATCGGAACATATATGTTAATGGAGATAGATTTAATATTATTTTTTAATTAATAATTTTTTTTTTTTTTTTTTTACTATGTGACCAAACCCTCTTAGATAAATAAAGATTTAAAAAAATATATATTATGAGTCAAACTTAGTCTAAAATATTAATATTAGTTCTCATGTCATGCATAATATCGGTTAAGTTGCGTAAGGATGATAATTGTTGCTGCATTGTAAAATACTAAACTGAAACTAAACTTAAAGCTACGCCCTTTGAATTGATTTCTGACACCCGTTTGGTGCGTCACAGCAACCCAAACCCAGGTGCAATTTTATAAAGCTTGTCGGCATTGCTCGCTTAGTTATTAGGTACGCGCCCAGCATCTTTTACCCCATCGTGCAAAATACTCATGAACACCTATATTTTTTACTCCTGATTTTTAAGAAGACCAAAAAAACACAAACCTGTAGGTTTTGGCCCCTTCCAGTAGGTTTTGGCGCCTCTATCTAGAATTACTTTTAGTTACAATTATACATATAATGAAATCAAAGCAAAAGAAACTGAGACTGAGTCCTCAAAGTATATGCAATTATTGAGCAGCAGCTTCGCTCGATGCGGTTTATTGAACAACTTTTTTTTATCGAATAATTTTATATTTTCATTTTGGCGCCCCCTGATAACTTCAAGGTGCCTTTTACGTTCTGGGTCTCTCGTCTCTGATTATTCATCATTTCCTGACTAAATCTAACATTTAACTCATTCAAGCAACATTAGTATGACTTATAAAATTATTTATTTCTTTATTTTGTTTTTTATTAAATATGGAATTCCAAAACGAATGCGAATTCAATATGCTTAATAAAAAATCTAATTACGTTGATCTTTCCATTAGGTATAATAAAAATAATATTGAAGTACAAAAAATACAAGTTTCATACTCAAAATGGAAGGGGATTAAATCCTTTGTGTTTTGTAAATAAAAATGATATTAAAATTTATGTATTTGACGTTTTATATTTCTGGTTTTAATTCCGATTAAGGTTTTTGTGTTGTAAAGAATATAAAAATAAGGTAACATAGAAACAGGTTTTTACAAATATTCAGTTCCATAACTTTAACACTTAATATTTTATTTATTCGGCTGTACAAACTTGTGGACAAAAAGCAATAACTGACGAATAATTAATAAAATTTGTAGGATAAGAACTATATCAGTAACATAAGATATTGAATAGATTTTAGTTCGCTATAACTTATGTTTATGTCAACGTAATGATAATAACATTGTTCAACAACAACAACAGCTCATTCTTCATATCATTTTATTCTGGAAAAAAGAATGGAATAAGATAAAAGTTATATTCATGTACTGTATAATAATAACGACGTCACAGCGAGTTAAAGAAGAACCCAGTTCTACATCTTACTAATATTATAAATGTGAAAGTTGTAATGTTTGGATGTTTGTTACTCAATCTTTAAAAACGGATGAACGGATTTCAAACAAATTAGGCACATAAGTACTTTATAATCTGGATTAAAACATAGGCTACATTTTATCCCGGATTTTTTTTTTATAAATCTAAGTATTGTACATGATAATGATACACCCGTGAGGGGACGGGTTAGAATACTATTCCCCTCGGCCGCTGGGAGAGTATTTCGTAAGAGCCGAGTAACCCAGTACCTCCTTGGTGGTAGGGGATCTGTTCCCTGACTGGCTTGAGACAACCAGTATGCGAATCCGACCGCCATGTGGTATAGACGCGTTCCGGTCGAACCGCATGGTGGCCAGACTTACCCCCTCCATCTCCTATTCCATTAATGCTACGGATCTAGTGGACTTTGGGCTCTTGCTCAGGGTCCGCTAAAACCGCAGCATTTTTTCTTCACTCGCCCTCCCCACTCTATCTTCGAGGATGCATCGCATCAACAAAACATGAGGATATCTCTTGCTTAGCCGATGTCCATGGGCGATGGTGGCCACTTACCATCAGGTAGACCAACTGTTCGTTTACACCTTATCTACAATAAAAAAATGTAACTGAGCGAAGCCGGAGCGGGGCGACTAGTAATATATTAAATAAAATAATTAAGTTACCATTTCATTATCCGGTACATAGAGTTTCAATGATATAGATTTATGTATAAGATTCACAATCGTCGCTGGTTGAAATTCCAGCCATAGCGCTATTGATCGAGCCCACTACTAGTATAAGCATTTAGTTCAAGAGGGAATAATATTACAAGTTTGCAACACAAATTGCTTGTTATTTTTATAATAACCCGGTAGACGTTGTCCTGTCATAACTATGAATATTGAATTCGAATTGCCTATCATAAGCTTACATTAGAAAAGTAATATGGCCGTTGTCTTTAATTTTCTAATTTTTCGCGCAACTTTCTTAATTTTTTCTTCCTATATAAGAACCTTCTCCTGACAATAACAAACACAACAAAAAAAGAATTGGCGAAATCGGTCCAGCCGTTGACGCGTGATGCCGTGACCAAGGAAAATAAGGATTTATTTTTATATATACGTTGTCCAGACGTTGTCCTGTCTTAACTATTAATATTGAATTCGAATTGGCTGTCAAAAGCTTAGATTTGAAAAGTTAATATGGTCGTTAAGTTTTCTTAAATTTTCTAATCTTCCACGCAACTTTTTTAATTTTTTCTTCCTATATAAGAACCTTCTCCTGACAATAACAAACACAACAAAAAAAGAATTGGCAAAATCGGTCCAGCCGTTGATGCGTGATGCCGTGACCAAGGGAAATAGGGATTTATTTTTATATATAAAGATTTTTATATAATAGGTCGGGGAAAAAGTCTTTTCGCATTATAGTATGTATGAACTTGTAATAAAATCTCTTTGGCTATACTATTTGTATCTGGCTGGTTTTGGTATCATTCAAAGTTTACATTTTAAAGAAGATAATTCCAAATTCAAATTAGGAAAATGTGTGATTTTTATTTGTTTTTCGTGCTGTGAAGATCCACCTCGCTCTGGTCGCCCTATTACGGATAAAATGGATGCCATTTTCGAAAAAGCGGAGCTAGATCGGCATATCAGTAATTTCGACGTAGCTGAAGAACCGGGAATTGACCACAAAACAGTTTTGGCGCATTTGAAATAACTGGGTACACAAAAAAGCTCGATATTTGGGTACCTCACGAGCTCACTGAAAGAAACCTAATGAACCGTGTACTCATTTGTGATTCTTTATTATGATGTAATGAAACCGAATCATTTTTAAAGAAGCTGATAACTGGTGATGAAAAGTGGATTACGTACGACAAGAACGTGTGAAAAAGGTCGTGGTCAAAGGCCGGTCAGGCTTCACAGACTGTGGCGAAACCCGAGTTAACTGGCAACAAGGTGATGCTGTGTGTGTGGTGGGATTGGAAGGGCATTATTCATTATGAGCTGTTACCACTAGGCAGGATCATCGATTCTGAACTCTACTGCAAACAACTGGTGAGATTAAAGCTAGAAGTTGAGAGAAAGCGGCCGGAATTAATCAACAGAAGGGGTGTGGTTTTTCATAATGATAACGCTAGACCTCACACATTTTTAGCCACTTAGTAAAAATTAAGAGAGTTTGGCTGGGAGGTGTTAATGCATCCGCCGTATAGTCCTGACCTTGCACCTTCAGATTTCCACCTGTTTCGGTCTCTTCAGAATTCTTTAGGCAGTGTCAGGTTAACATCACGTGAGGACTGCCAAAACTACTTGTCGCGGTTTTTTGATCAGAAGCCCTAATGTTTCTATATCAATGAGATCATGTCCCTACCTACAAGATGATAAAAAGTTATCGAACAAAATGGTACCTACATACTTTAGTTAAATGTAAATAAACTATATTAAACATTTTTTTGAATTTTCTTAAAAAATGCGAAGAAACTTTTTCCCCGACCTAATATATAAAAGGAATGTCAGTATTATAAAGGATAATAACTATAGTACAAGAATTCACGTCCATTATTCGTTCATTACTGCTGCGTTTACTATAGGTAATCAGTATTTTACGAAATATAGCTATTAAGAACTAGTTATTTGTGTCCGAGATCTGTATTATAACAATAAAGACTCACAGAGGCTGCAACTAGCCATCATTAAAAAGTGCTTAACCTGATTATTCTAGATCTAGGAAGAGTATTGGTGAAAAATTTCTTGCTGTGGTATAATGAGAAAGTAGATAAATTGCCCTATTGTAATCTTTTTCATATTCCTTCGTATTTGTAATACACTGTAATCTCTACATATAATTAACTTGTTATTGGGTGATGTCTTTACGTATACGATAATAAAGAAAAGTTAATATGAAAGACTTTTTATTACCAAAACCGTTATTTTTTTAATTATGCATTAAATTGGAAGTAGTTTTCAGTTTTATTATTAAATGATTGATCATAAATTGGCTCACTTCACTAAATGTAAATTATTTTCTAAAATCCAGCAACAACAATGTAATTAATTTCTTTTATCCATCTTATACTTATTTCACAAACTCATTCTCCTTTTATTCATTCCTTCATCGGAGCGAGACAAATTTATAATATTTTCATTACGTAACTACACGTACAAACTTTCTATCTTATAATGTTATTATAATATAATTTCTGATTTAAAAACAATAGAATTACATTATTTATGTATTGAGAACATGTTTTCATATAGGGGCGTATAATCAGGAGATGAAGTAAAATTATATGTATACATACAAGCAATGCGATAATTTCCAAACAGTTTTACAATATAACCCATATGTATAATTAAATCCGTTTTTTTACCATATTTATAAGAGAATAATTAAAAAAAAAAAAAAAGATTACTAGCAGTGTGGATTGTATACTACTAGTAATCTTAACCCCTCCAAGTAAGCTAAGATGCTTGTGTTAGGAGTGGGCCACGTCAGTAGCACAATGACTGGGATATTTCAAGCAAAAGAGGACAAAGTATTGCTGCCCTAATTAATTTTGATGAAAATGTTAGAGGAAGAGAGAGAGATGGGATGATATCTACACAACAATATGTCACTTACACTACTTTAGTTAATGTTTACTGAGATGTAGACTCCCGCAAATCAACACATTAAAAAAACGAATCCCATTAATATGGGACTAAAGCTGCAACGGGCCAGAAAAATTCGTTTCTCAAAACTAATATCGTGTATGTACTAGAAGAAAAATTAAAATCAAAATTACCTATATATTACTAGCCGACCCTTGAGACTTTCCGCTCCTATTGGTCTTAGCGTAATGATACATAGCCTATAGCCTTCCTCGATGAATGGGCTATCTAGTTCCTGAGATTAGCGCGTTCAAGCAAATAAACAAACTCTTCCAGCTTTATATATTAGTATAGGTATAAAGAGTTTTTAAAATAAAATTTGTCCATGTAATTGATGTACAAAATTTTGAACTCATTTTGCGCTTTCCTACTTGTGGTTGTAAAACATTTCTGGCAACAGAACAGTTGTTTTATAAATTTTACTATTTTAAGTATAGGTATAAAATAATAATAAAAAAGATATGAAAATTCCACCTTTAGAATCTAGTATTAGCTGCGTAATAATATTATAATACATAAATTCATAATTTTGCGAATCATTTCGTAATATCACAATATTTTTTTCTAGAAGCAAGAATATGTCTGATAACGTTCATATGTCGACAACACGGGCTCAGGGTCAAAGCTATAAACAAAAAAAATGTACAAAAAAAAGAGATTGTTTCTATATTTATACTTTGAGTTAGATTCAAAATGTTATATTGCTAATTAAACATACAATAATTTGATAATAAGTCACACGTTATTTTACGGGTTTGACAAAACTCATATCACAATGAATGAACATCTCCTAAATCTCCTAAAAGATGAGCACTATATAAATAAGAGTATAATATACGCCAATACCACAAAGGGAATTAGTTCACTTCATTATAGGGAGTTGTCGTGCCAGAATATGCAAAGGGCGATCTTATCACTGAGCAGTGATATCTTCCAGGTAACCCTTTGTGGTATGAAACGCATTACAGTAAGGCGAGAAGTTAACAAAATGTCATGCAGTACTAATAACAACTAATTAGCAGCAATAAAAACTTTTCATTAAAAATATCAATAAATAAATAAGCAAGATGATAACACATGGGTCTTCAGACGAGTTTTAAACAAAATAAATATATTTTGTCAAATTTTGTCTGCCCGTAAGTTAAGCTTAGGTTAACCTAACATTAGGTACCTTGTAAACCTACACCTTGGTCACAAGTCTAAGAGGCACAAGTGTAATTGTAAAATATCATTGTTTAGTTCTTTATCGGTTCAGAAACAGTATTTACGTTGCGTTTATATACTCCATTCAATATCACCCCCTTCTAATGTTTTTCAATATACCCTCTCCTCCCTTCTTATCATTTTTCTCCGAGCTATTTATAGATGTTGATCTCATATGGAATCTTAATTCCATGACATCAGAGCTCCCACTGTGAGGAGTCAAAGAGCAGCTTAAGCTTGTTAACAAAACGTGAGCGTAGATTAAGATGAATGGAAGATTATCAGTAAGGAAGAAGAAACTTTCTTTAAAAAGGAGCTGAAGGTTTAAAAAGAATGGAGAAAAGAAGGGATAAAATGTTTAAATCATGACGTTGTCCAATCGGTAACCATTTCAATTGGACACGTTGCTGTGATACGTGGACGATACGTTTCTTTAATCAAAATTCAGATTTAAATTTTGATTAAAGAAAGCTAAGATTTTGTGTATTTGGATAGCAAGTATTCGCGTAATCTAAGATCGATAAAATCTTTGTGAAGTATATCACCTAACTAAGTATATCTGCTACTACTAACTAAAGTTAAGTCATTTAGGAGTGTTTGTCATAAAACGCATAGTCTTAAATGGATTTGTATACGATGGAAGTTTTATACGTAATTATAATTTCCCATAAAGTAGTGTAATGCTAATTAGTTTTTTAGATGAGTTGCTCAAATATTCCTCTATATAGTTTTAGATGAACAAACATGCTATCTGATGATCTTAATATATTACTTTTTATTTGCGTTCAAAAAGTGTTTATTGGTCATAACTCATAAGTAATGTTTTGCTTTTCTAATTATGCTTTATATTTAATCCTCTAAAATGGCTAATGCTGACATAGTATGTTTTAAACAGTGATTAAAACTCGGTCAGCGGTAAACGGTCATATATAGTTTCATATCGTTGCACTCATACAATAGAATCTCCTTGATATGTATATATGTATGTGTAGGGACCAAGTGTATAATTAATCTGACTCATCTCTGTACTCGTATCTTTGTCGTGACTTGAGATTATGTGATAGATTACGGCTCTGTTTAGTATACATTGTTACTTATTAAGTCGATTGCTTAACTAGGTTAATATACTTTGACAAATTAGATTTTAGTATGTACTTATACTATCTAATACGTTATAGCTTTACTAAGTGCAAATTTGCTGGCATGACACCCGCTTAAGCTGTAATTTAATTATATTATGTCTATAGTAGTAAGGGATCTAGTGACAGATTTTTATGACCAAGTCCCTCCCAAGCGAAAATTCGTGAAATGCATAAGGGGTTAATATTATGATTACTTGTGACCGTCAGCTGCGATTCCGAGTGGTGGGGGGAACAGTAGCAGCCTCCCAAACTTGTAGAAATCATAATTTATATTCCTTATGCAGTATGCGAACTTTCACTCAAGAGGAAATGATTGACCGAATTTAAATCTGGCTCCCGTACCATAACCTTTGCGCAAGTTGCAGCAATAACATGACAAAGTATCATCACGATAGGATGAACAATATGCCAATACTTAAAATACAATGCTCACTTATTTATAATTATAACTTTTACTAACTTGTTTTAAATCAGTTTAAATAATTTCGATTTTTACATCAAAAACTTTAAGCCAAAGTCAATAATTATATGATACTAACATTTTGAAAGTCTTTGTTTATCAGCAAAATGTGGATTTTTTTGGTCTTTTTCATACAGTGTGTTAAGATGAATAATTAATTGTTTTATTATATTTAATCACTGATAATCATGGATAAAAAATTTATATTGAAGAAAAATATATATTAAATATTATTGAAGCAAAACAAGCATGAAAAAATCAAAAGAAAACCCAAACTATAAACGTCTTAATTATAGTTACCTCTATTAATTATCACTTATGTTTATGCCGTCATGTTGATCACTAGATAACCTAAATCATATTATAATATTTTATCCATTTAATAATACATCATAGCGTATAAAAAATTGTTTTAATTCCATAAAATATTAACTATTCAAGTATCTAGTCTTGCCTTGCAATGGTGAAATACATCTATTATATAAAATTCTCGTGTCACAATGTTAGTTACCATACTGCTCCGAAACGGCTCGACCGATTTTAATGAAATTTTATATGCATATTCAGTAAGTCTGAGAATCGGCTACTATCTATTTTTTATCCCCCTAAGTGATAAGGGTGGCCTACCCCAAATTTATTGGCAACGCAACGTTTGCCGGGTCAGTTAGTCTAATATATAAAATTCTCGTATCGCGGTGTTTGTTACCATACTCCTCCGAAACGGCTTCGCCGATTTTTATGAAATTTTGTGTGCATATCGGGTAGGTCTGAAAATCAGTCAAAATCTATTTTTTATACCCCTAAGAGATAAGGGTAGCTCACCGAAATTTTTTAAAATTTATATAGCAAAAAAACGTTTAACCGGGTCAGCTAGTTTTCTTATACAATTGTGTAGAAAAGGGGTTTTCTAAAGTTTATTTTACTTTAAAGTTGACACTAAGAGACGAGACATATCAATTAAAAATAGTAGAGAATTAAAGCCTGTTTAGTTAAATATTTAGTATAAAAATTTTCTACTACGACAACACTTAAACACAATACAACAAACAAATAAGTGTAAAGTAAATAGTGCAAATATTTTGGAGCGCTCGATGCCCTTTATTATTCTAGACCTGCCCTTGAAAAGAACCTGTCTCATTTCAGGACAGTGACTGCCTTTCATATACCAGAAGTCACAACGCGCACACCACAACACTACCGCTGCTCGACGTGCGCGGACGCGTGCGCATACTATGTGCCTCCGATCGCGATCAAAATGAAACTTACAGTGATCTTCCTCCTGTGTGTGACAGTGTACGGACAGGATATAGAATCTATGAAAAATATGCCAAAATATGACTCCCGTTATGACTATTTAGATATAGATGCTTTATTTAATAGTAAAAGGTTAGTGCGGAACTATGTGGACTGTTTGATAAATGGACAGAGATGCACTCCTGAAGGAAAGGCGTTGAAAAGTAAGTTAAATTAGTTCCTGTAATAATTATGTTGATATAAATTATCGACTAAGATATTAGAAAATGTTTTACTTTTTAACTTAATTGTAACAAACGAATAATGTTGTTTACATTATGTTCTAGAGCAGAGATCTACGAATTTAGAAACTTTTTGCTATATATAAATAATTAATTAAAAAACAGAAAAACGGGATAAAGTCAGATTTAAAGTCATCATCTGCTTAAATTGAAATCCAGTAACATACATTGCTTAATTTTTCTCACTTGGTTTTTTTTTTAAATATTGCTGCATCATAATCATTGTAGCAAATAACTGCACAGAAAACTGTTCAAAAAGGAAAATTCTACTACAGAGCATTTTTTTCCCTATTCCTCGCTTCATTAGGAAGACAATAGATTGCGATGTGTATGCATAAAAACTGACCAAATTATCAGTATAATCGGTTAATTGTAGTTTAAGCAAGTACAAAAAAACATCTTTACCTTGTTGTTGTTTTTTTAGCGTATTAAAATAGCTCTGGCGCTCTTTTGAATTAATAAACATGAACAGTGAACACAAAGCAAAATAATATGTAGTAGAAAATCAAGGAAGATATTAAAACTAAGTATTATTCCCACGAATATTTTTATATAATTAAACTTATAACTTTATTACAATCTAGTATTATCTTGAAATAATCTTTAAATAAAAATTAAAATAAAATGCGGTATTAAATTTAATGTTTTTAGTTAAAAAAATCATAAGTCATTAAGATAAGTTTTTTTAAACAGTTTATAATTTAAATTTTATGACAGAAATCAAATGTTATTATTATTAAGTAAGAAATTTTGTCATTAAATTAATAGTCAAAATAAATGGATTTTGGTTTTTATCAAAAGAAGTATTGGAAAAATAGTCCTGAAAATGAAATTCGGGAAAAACGGAATGTCCTTTTTTGTATAAAATTTTTCATAATTAGAAAACATAATTTTAGACTTAAACAAACATATACATTATTTTTCTTGTTAAAAAATTCTGGAAAAACTATTTTTCAAGAAGTTATTAATATTTCTTGGAATATTTTATGGGTGATAAATATCATCCAGAGTATGTCCCTGTGAAATATTAATTTATTACTTCGAAGCTTGAAACGTAAAAACAAATATTTAAAATTACTTTCACATAATTACCATAATATGTAAACAATCTATATCTATAATTTTGTTTTTAATTCTAAACCAGATTTGTTCTGGATCATTCTACCTCACTTCCGAAGGTTATCCGGTATAAATGCAATTATTTTTTATACATTTTAGACGAATAATATTCCATTAATTTAAATTCAGATTACTTTAATAAAAAGAGATTTGGTTTATGGGTTCAACCCTAACTGCTTAACAAACGAGCACAAATATGAATAACTAGTCGACCCGCGCGACTTCGTCCGCGTGATGCTCCGCTCCTATGGGTCTTAGTGTGATGATATATAGCCTATAGCCTTCTCCGATAAATGCGCTATCTAACAATGAAAAATTTTTCAAATCGGTCCAGTAGTTTCTGAGATTAGCGCGTTCAAACAAACAAACTCTTCAGCTTTATACATTAGTATAAGATTGAATAAAATATTACGTATATTGATTTATCTTGTTATCATTTAATTTAGACAATTTATGTTGACATTAAAAACCGTTTTCTCTATTATGTAAGACAGACCGCAGACTCTACAACAGAATTTTATACACGCTAGCAAAACTACAATTTCACTTTCTTTACATAATAATCGTTCGTTGGTAAGTAAACTAATAACATGGCTAATATAAAAGACATTAACTGTGTAATGGTAACACTACTGAAAAAAATCTGTTAACTTTATTATACGTATTAATTATTTCACGTTTATCATGGTTTTTTATAATAAGTAAACAAAAACAAACTCTTGAAAAAAACGGGACCCTATTACTAAGACTCCGCTGTCCATCAGTCTGTCACCAGGCAGTATCTCATAAACCGTGATAGCAAGACAGTTGACAATTTCTGTTTCCCCTATAACAACAAAGACTAAAACAGAGCAACATACAACAAATTTGATACGGAAACAGGTAGACGCTTGAAATATTCACAGAATATTAATTTTAAAATTGTATATTAATTTTAAAATTAATAATTTAAGTAAAATAAACAAAATTAAGGGGGTTCTCATGCAAGCCTTTTTTATTAACCTTTTATCAAAACTATCAGAAAAGTGAGTAGATAACTGAAAATCTCAACCAAAAGTGGGTCGTGTTGGTACGGAACCGCACTTAGCCGGTTTTTATAATTATTGTATAACCAACTTAGGATTAAACAATCAAAATCAAAAATACTATATACTTAAATAAGTGAAGCTTATTGAGACTTATTTTCACGTGTAATTACAATAAATAAAATAAACCATTTAACAAACAAACACACCCTTGCTACGCAACCACACTCAACTCTGATTGAAGTGCTAATATTAAAAACATTTAAAAAATATTATTTACTGACTGAATTTAACAAATTGCTGGCTATATATAATATAAATAGCGATTATAAACAGATTAAAAGTATATACCTTGATCAATAATTGAACGGTTTTACAAAATGATAAATTATTTGTGGGAAAATCGAAACTAATAATGTCAGTTAGTTAATCGCTAGTTAATTGTAATTCGAATTAGATTAATGAAACACCTTGTATCGCTCGTGTTAGCGATTCCCCCATTTCCTAGATTTAGAAAATCTTAAAATACATTTTTAATAGCGGTTAGGCAGCCATTTTTACTGCCAACCTAATATTAACTCGACAGACTAAATTATATTAAAAACTATTTAATAATAGAGTGCAGCATTGGTGCTAAATAATAATGCCTTGAGGTATTATTATTTTATTTGTACGATATTAATATATAGATAAACCTTTGACCTATTAACATTGATGTAATATTTTTTTCTCCCTATTAATTTGTTAAAAAAATATGCTCCAATTAAAATTATACGTTTACGTCTATATCAAATAAAAATGTTTTTTTTTTAAATTAAATTAACCTTAAATATAACAATTATTTCTATAGCATTTTTTTTCTTGATGTTTTCTTGCTAGGGGTAAAATTACTTATACTTATGTCATGATTTTATTTAGTAGTATATAGATATTGTGACGTAAGATTTTTCGATTGATTAGGGTGCTTATTCGATATTAAGTCAAAATAAGGATAAAAAAATAAATATTTGAAATCAAAAAAATTGCAGTGTATTTGGACATAAAAAAGTATTATACATAAAATATTTTTTTGTAGACGACACAAAAATATTTTTTTGTAGAAGATAAAAATATTAATTTTGAGGTTATGTAAAAAAAGTGTAAAGACAAACGTTGTAGATCTTTTTATTGTCAACAACTTTGCTATGTAACTTTTTTTCTATAGGACCTGTAGTTTTGCCGGAAATCGAGATAAACCGTTTTTTAGCCTTGACCGGACCTCAGATCGCCCGTAAATTATTTCTCCTTTTATTTTCTTCCTTTTCCAATTGGTTTCATTCTACAATATTTTTTTTTGTTTCAAAAATTATTGATTCATTGGTCTATATATAATACTAATATTATAAATGCGAAAGTATTATCATTTTTAGAGCTTGAAACTTATTCTTTAGGCTGTTGATTCGATATACATAAATATATCACTCAAAATTTGAAAAAGTTTTGCCCTCAAGGGTGTAAAATAACTTCAAACATAGTGACACACACAGTATGAATACTAGAAATGAAAATAAACTTGTAACGCCGTACTATCGTCTCCACAAAGTGAGTAATTGTTTCATAGGGCTTGGTGTTCGCATCTATAATAAGATCCCACAGACTATATTAGATTTGCCACTTCAGCGATTTAAAACTTTAAAAAAAAAAGTGTTTAGTAAATAAAGCTTACTACTCTGTACAAGATTACTTGAATGATGACAAAGCTTGGATTCAAAATGACGTTGATGCTCAGCTGTATGATTATACATTTGTAACAGAACAGATAGACTAATGTAAACAATGGGATTTTGAAAAGAGCAACTGTTGAGTTTCTTGCCAGTTCTTCTCATCAGGAAACTGCTTTCCGAACTGGTGGTAGCTTCAGACAAACTGACTGACTGACCAATTTTGACGTGTCAAAAGTACTTTGTAAAAAGTCTATTTGAATAAAATATTTTGAGTTTGAGTTTATAGAATATTTGACGAAGTTGGGGGCACAGCTAGTAAGTTAATATTTTCTCTGGTGGCAACATTACTTTGTATCTGACTGGGTAATGACATACAACCGCGGACCTGCGTTATTCTTTTTAACACGTTTCCCGATTAAACGATCGAAATGTGACGAAAGAAACTACTAAAGACTAGGCTCTACGGTATAATACCTTTGCCTATTACTCAGAAATATGATACCCATTACTGTACAGCAATATATAACACTAGGGCTTGAGACCCAGGAGAAGGTTTAAAGAGCTCTTTCATAATTTATTAACTCTCACCTCCAACACTCGACCTCGCCAACTACAATAGATAAAAAAGTAAACTTACGTGGACCTCAAGAAGGGTGACCTTAACCACGACACTATAACACTAACTGTACACTACGTAACAACAGAGAGACTGAGACTAAGTTATCGCACAAAAGGTTATATACTGCCTTCACGTCGGTATACTTGAAATAGTATAAAATGACCTACCCGCTGCTACTACTTTATAAACAGTGTTGCTAAAACATAAACCAAGATTCATCAAAGATAGTTCATAACAAACACACTTACTTTTATTACGAATCGTCGAGCGGAATATTCCCCCGATCCGTTACCTCCTCACCCTCTCGATCCATTATGGGCGTTTTGTTTGTGAAATAAATTCCAACGTATAGTACTTGAATACAATTTAATATTATGTAATAAAATAAATCATCACAACCCGTTAATGGCCCACTGCTGAGCCGGGTCTCCTCTTCAGAATGAGGAGGGTATTAGGCCATAGTCCACCACGCTGGCCCAGTGCGGGTTGGCAGACTTCACACACTTTAGAGAACTTTTAGGGAACTCTCAGGAGTGCAGGTTTCCTCACGATGTTTTCCTTCACCGTTAAAGCAAGTGATATTTAATTGCTTAAAACACACATAACTCAGAGTCAGAGGTGTGTGCTCTGGATCGAACCTCGGACCTCCCGAGTAAGACTTGAAGTCTCAAGCACTGGGCCATCACTGCTTTTTGTAATAAAATAGCGAAATTTTAATTATTCTAACAATCCAATTCAAACATCCTTGGTGGTAGGGGATCTGTTCCCCGACTGGCTTGCGACCACCAGCATGCGAATCCGACCGCCAAGCTTGCTCTTGCTCCAGGTTCGCTGAAACCGCAGCATTATTTCTTCATTCCCCCTCCCCACTCTATCTTCGAGGATGCAACGCATAAACAAAACAAGGGAGTATCTCTTGTTTTTCCGATGTCCATGGGCGATGGTGGCTACTTACCATCAGGTGGACCATCTGGAATAGTGATTTGGCGATAACTTTTAAAACCAAAAATTATCGACCCCGGAAAAGGAAGAGAATATAACAAAATAGGGAAGTGGAAAGGGGGAACCCTCTCCTTAAGGGTAACAAAACGGTTTGTCTCAATTTTTAAATAAGTTGTAGGTAATAAAATTATCTACAATTTTTTTATTTACACATTTTTCACATAACCTCAAAATTTTTGGTTTTTTATTTTTATCTTTTACGAAATATTTTTTTTTCAAGAAATGTGGTGGCATCTCTATTATCTACCATAAAAAAATCCAGATGAATTAAGAAACTAAATTAGAAATTAACTATCTATCGCTTCCAACCGCATTCGGTGTTAACCGCTCTAAAATTAAAAACAACTAAAATATCATACAACTTCATGATATAAAAACTCATTATAATGGAATAAATAACACGCACCGATATGTATTTATATATTAACTAGTGGTGAAAACTTAACAAATCGAATAATTAACCAAGTTAATAGTTCCAGTCCATTTGTATCATTACCGGTTTATCGCGAAATCGCAGTTTGAGTTACGTTTAAAGGAGAAATTTAAAGAGTTTTACGTCTTAATATAATTTTAAAATACACATCAGATAAAAGAATGAGAATATAAAAAAAATGTAAGTAAAATTGAGAAACCAATTTGTTAAATGATACTACTAACTAGGCGATACTCAAAACTTTGTGCACGTGATATTGCGCTCCTATTGGTCGTAGCGTGATGATATATAGACTATAGCCTTCCTCGATAAATGGGCTATCTAACACTGAAAGAATTTTTCAAATCGGACCAGTAGTTCCTGAGATTAGCGCGTTCAAGCAAACAAACTCTTCAGCTTTATACATTAAGTATAGATATATTATATACTTAATAAAATAAGTAATTAAGATAATCCCTCAGTGTTTACCCGTCTGGTAAACACTATCATCATCATCATCACTTTCTTCCTTTCACGCAAAAACTACTGAATGGATTTTGATGAAACTTCACAATAATATAGCTCACACATAAGAATAACACGTAGGCTATAATCTATAATGATATAGTGTGAGTTAACCAAAATATAGCGGGTGAACCAGCGGGGGGCAGCTATTTATAGAATATATATTCAACGAGTGTGTGAGAAAACGATTTGAATACACCTCAGCGATGCGAGGACGGGTCGGTTAGAAGATAATAAATGTGATAGGACAATCATATACAATTTATTTGAACAATAAAGATCAATCAATTAAATTAAATGTAAAATCTAAAGACGTCATATCGTTGTATCGTATACGTATCAAACAAGTTTATAAAACCAACTTAAAAAAATTTATTACTTCTGGAAAATTGAATATTCCAAAAACAAAACGTTTAAATATAAAAAATAAAACGTAATGACAGAATAATAGCTTTGTTAAGGCGCAATATTATCTCCAAAACTGGCAACTTTTCTGTTATTCCTCTTTTGTAGAAAGCTAGGCTATAGATAGCAACACCGTTAATAACTTTATATTTGCGGGTATTCCAAGACTGTATATAACCTCTGTTTCGATAGACTTGAGCCAGTTGTCAAATGGAGCTCGCCTGGTGCATTAGTCTTGGGCCTAGTAGGTCACCAATGAGAGCGCTCTTTTTAATTCGCAATCCAATGGCGAACTGGTTCGATCTTTTAGTTCGTTAGTTCTTTTTTGAAATAATTTAATAAAAATAATAAATAAAGGAAAAAAAACATCGATATTCTCAAAAGTGAAACATCGATGTTTATGGACGATTTTTTATTAGAAATAAACCTCAATTATTATTTAGTAAACATTTATTTTTATAGAAAACAAGTAGTCAAGTATGGATGAAACATAAGCAGCCCGAGAAGTAAATAATTCGATTTAAAAAAAATACATGAATTAAAAAGAACTAAGAGCAAGATCATCGACGAACTAGTTCCTATAGTTCACCTAAAGGAGCGCTCTTGAGAACTAGGTCGTTCGCGAACTACCCAAGACTATGGTGCATATTATTATTATCTTTTGTGTGTGTGCGTGATAACACTATTAACAACAAAATGCAAAGAAGGTTATATTAAACTTAAAAAAATATCTTAGTACAATAAAAAACTTGGACTATTCTTGGTCTTTTTTACATAAATTAATAAAGTGCGCCTCTATAGATACCAAATGGATAAGCAAGAAATAAATTTAAAAAATTCATATCATACAAAACTTTGATTAATTAAATGTCTGTTGCTAGAAGGTTTGGTACAAAAATAAAGCATAAGTAAATTTTAGTTGTTATACTGATTACATTTTGCACGTTACGTAGAGCCAACCTGTTTTTCATCAAACAAAAAATCTACTACTGTTTTGTTTTAAAACAAGATATTAGAGTCAAAACATATTGCGGTAGATATGGCTTTAAGTTTGTATAGATGTATTGTATATATGTTGCCTTGCTTCACTGAGACATAATAGAATATGTAGAGATAAATAGATTATTAATTAAAATGTCGCGAAGGCAGTTTCACGATATTAAATTCAAGAATTTGACGAATGCATGTTGTATAAATGCATTTGCTTTATGGCATTGAAATACGAGTCACGCGCGTTTTTTTACTAAACTAATCGTGCAAAATCCAAAAATTGCATTTCAAAATAAAATTTATTTTAATAGACTCACGATAACAGCCATACTCATAATTAAGAATTAAACGAACTTACCTTGTGAAGTTTGATATCTAATTATAGTGTCCTGACCGAAGATGATTACGTTCCCAACCCTCCCTTTTTTTCAAAAACCCTAGATCTATCGAAAAAATCGTTGCGCTGAAGAATGAGTTATGACGGAGCAGGGACCGTAGATCTCGGGATGGGGATGCCGACTAAAAAAAATCATTTTACCATTTTTTATTATAAAAAAATGTTTTTAAAAAAGCATATAAATAGCTTTAAAAGTGTGATTCGGACAGCATAATATCATGTACTGCTGCATGTTTTGTCGAATCATCTTTGGTACGGATACGAAGTATAATTTCATTGGATACTACAAGAAGTTTTATAAAATATAATAATGCTAATTGGGCTTAAAGTTTAAGACCTGGATTCCTGTGATAAGTGCTTGAAAATTCGAAGCTCATTCCTTCGCTATATAGCTTCTCCTTTATATAACATATTCAAATACTAATAATTAGATTTGTAATTACATTATCTTACCCGATCTTAATATACGTATATATAATATTAGATAAGTAATTAAACTTGACCTTTAAGTTACCAGAATCAAGATTACTGTTATTTGTTATACTGTGAATATTATCTGAGACAGAAGTTTATTAAATTCATAAAACAATTTCCTTGTTTTTTGTCTGTGGTGTAAAAATTAGGTGTAATTATAACTGAGACGGTGCAATTAAAGAATTTAGTAAAAATTCTAAATATTTAAATATTTACAATCTGTGAAACTGACCACAGATTATTACGAATTAGACATTGTCTCTATAAAGGTATACTATTAATTTTATATTTTTTAATTATTTAATTTTTGCATATTTGTTTCTTTGTCGTCGTCAAAAGATAGGTATGTTCCTTCCGGGTACCATAGGGTATGCGGTGTTGCCATACATAGTAAAATTAAAAAGATATGGCTATTTAAGTGCCATAACGCGGCCATTTTGTAAAGTGATGGTTTCCTCTGGAACTACTAATCCGATTTTAATAAGTTTTTTACCCATAGAAAGCTACTGTCTAACAGAGTGTCGTTTGTATAGTGTTGCCATAAGTATCGTAATTAAAATGGTGTGTTCATTAAAGTGCTGGCAGACTTTAAAAGTCTATTTTAGACAAAGAATTTCAAGAACTACTAATACGATTTTGAAAATTTAGTTTACTGCTTAAGTTGGGAAGCAATTAATTTGTAAACTAGACTAATAGGTATAGCATTTTAATTAACTGAGTTGTTAAGGTTTTAAAGAGTATTTCGTTAAATCCCCCTCCTCTCCCTCAAAAACTACATCTCCAGTCCAACCGGTGGTCAAATGAGTGTAGTTTTAAAGATAAGGAAGAGATACTTCCAGAAAATAAACAAAAACCTCCATTTAGATTATTGCAGGCAATTTTATAGTGAATCGTGATTGTTGTTTTTGCACCTGGCAACACTTTTTATAAATAAGAAAATGTAATGTTGTACTTAATAAAAATATTTTAAGTTTATTTATTATTGTATTGTTTATTGCATAGAAAAATAAAAATAAAATATTGTAAAGTTTGTTGACAAAGGCGAACTTATCTCTAGAAGGGACCTTAGTGTATATCTATTATTAATAACTAGTTGTACCCAGCGGTTTTACCCGCTATATTTTGGATAATTCATACTACATCATTATAAATTATAGCCTATGCGTTATTCTGATGTGTAAGCTATATTATTGTAAAACTTGAAAGAGTAACATCCATACATCCAATATTAGTAGGATATATTTAAAAAAATGATTACGAGAAACTTGAGCGACATAAGGATATTTATAACATGTTTAGGAAAAAAGAAGAATAAAAAACAGTACATAGACGCGTTGAATCAGATTTCTATGAAAGTTCCAACAGATTAGCGGCGCGGTATCGATCACTGACGTGTTCTGTTTGTAAATGGCGGCCTTGTCGCAATTGTGTCATCTAGCGGATGGCAATACTAAAATTGGTATAAGCTATAGTGATATTAATAACTAGCGGCCCATCCCGGCTTCGCGCGGGTGGAATATTATTTTTAAAAATATATTGGCCCTCCCGCATATCGGTGCCCCCTCTCTTGCCGCTTTACTCGCTGCGCTGCGTCGCTATACTGGCCCGTCGCGTCGGCGTGTATTTTTTGTTTATGTTGATATTTTTAATTTCGTAATATCTTTTGAATGGAAAGTCCGATTTTAATAATTCAAAAAGTAATTTACAGGTATTGAAATAGTCTTGAATACGAAATAATTTATTTGGATAAGGATTAATACAAAGTTATAGAAAACATGGTCTGATTTTGATAGGCATTTTTATCAACTTTTAAAATGTAAAAAAGTAGTTATAGTGACGTAACTATAATAGTTGGACATATGGTCTCGCGGACTTTTTTGTAGATATTGATACGTTCTATAATATTGCAGAACATTTTTTTGTTCTATCATCAATACTTTCTGCAGCGCATGCGATGAAAGATATTTTATGGCTAATTTTTTGGCACCTTGGGTTGGTTTTCGTGAGATTTCCTAAGAATCTCTAATTTTTTCTTGTAATAAATATAGCCTATGTTACTCAGGGATAATGTAGCTTTCTAATGGTGAAAGAATTTTTGAAATCGGTCCAGTAGTTTTTATGTTTATTCGTTACATACAAAAATACAAAAATACAAAAATACAAAAATACAAAAATACAAATCTTTCCTCTTTATAATATTAGTATAGATGAATCTACATTAAA
Source organism: Limenitis camilla (assembly GCA_905147385.1). Classification (NCBI taxonomy): domain Eukaryota; kingdom Metazoa; phylum Arthropoda; class Insecta; order Lepidoptera; family Nymphalidae; genus Limenitis; species Limenitis camilla. Next base: position 3,616,590 of record LR990242.1, read on the forward strand.
AAACATAATTTAAAGCTTGCAAGAATTCTGTCGTTATTGTTTAATTTTTTTCTCACTATCACTACATTTTTATCGGTTTGCTTGCGATAACCTCAAAAACTACGGAACAGATTTTCTTGCGGTTTTTACTAATAGATAGAGTGATTAATAATAATCTACAATTATAACAATTACTCAGTTTATGGAGCTGAGTGCTACCCCTTTGATTTGCCCTACCCAGTAGATAAATATCTGGCAATCGTATTTGTCAGCAATCACATTCAGAATGCTGTTTAGACTTCGCCTGAACCGAACTTTTTGCATGATAGCTGGGAATCCGTCTGTGCGTCTCTCAAGAAACTTGCCAGACGCACTACACCTGCTGGGCAAGCCCAACAACAATCTGAATGTATTGTTATACTGAATTCTAGGGCATTGTAGGCTTGCTTCGTATACCTCACTCACAGGCTTCTCGTGTAGAATGATTGGCAATATGCTTTGAAGAGTGTTATCTTGACTTCCTTCCTACATCGAGTAAAATTGCGGATCAACATATTTCCACGAACTGCCAACGCCCTGCGCTCTCTTTCATTTTCACATTATTGCGAAAGATTATAATTTGTTTAGGTTTCGTGCAAATTGGTTAAAATATGACCAGAGTTCTAGAAAGTGTCGGAAAAGTTCAAGCTAAAGCTTTCATTGGAAACGTTGCCTAATACAATTTTAAATATTATATCAAAACAATGACTTTGTAACTAGCCGACCAGCGCGACTTCGTTCGCGTGTTGCTCCGCTCCTATGGGTCATAGCGAGATGTTAAATAGCCTAAGTTACCCCTTGTTACACCACCTATCTACCAGTGAAAGTCCCGTCACAATCGGTCCAGCCATTTCAGAGATTAGCCGGAACAGACAGACAGACAGACAAAAATAGTAAAAAAAATCTTTTGGTATGTAGGTATTATATCGTGTATACATCCATATGCTCTTAGTAAAAAGCGGTTATTTTAATATTACAAAAAGACACGACAAATTTATTTATTTGTATATGTGTTTCGATGCGAGTGTACGATCACAGCTTCCTCATCATCCTCAACGAAGCGAGGGCGTGTTAATAAATACTAAATATCTATTTACTGTAGAAAATTAGGACCATAAATAAAGGTTGCATCAACAGTAGTTTTAACTCAACTAAATTTGAATGTGTTTTTATTGAGCAAAAGATCAAGGATTACTAATATTTTATCCATTAACATTTTTCCAAAGTTGCAACTACAATTTATGGACACGATTTCGTAATATCTTTAAATTATTTTTTTCCGTCAAACAATTTAAATAAATCTCGAAATCCATTGATTTATCATTTTCATTGAACTTTATGTTCTTAGACCGATAAAAGAAATTGTGAACACAACGTTTGTGTATAAAGCGTGAAATTTAGATTTATAGAACATTTCACTTCTAATATCATAGATTAAAATATACAACTGCATGCATTTGCATATTTATATTATGCATGCATCATATCAAAATAATGTAATGTTCCATTTTTTTAAAAATAAGGCTTTGAAATGTTTAATAATTATTACAATTAAATTTATTTTCAAATTTTTTAATAAAACCTTTTTCTTTTCCTATCTCTTATCTGTGTTATTTATTTTGCGTTGTATGTTGCCAGTATAATTCTCCCATTTTTCGAGGTAGATAGTTTATCAAAAATGTACACGAAAAAGTCCAAAAAAGACATTTAAAAAAATAATAATTATAGAGATTTCAGTTTTGGTTGCATCAATCATTGTTTTAATAAGTGCTATCTATGATTGAATGTCAACATTAGAATTGTAGATATATTAATGAGCAATATTAATAATCCCTCAACGAGTAAATATAAAAATAATATCTATGAATTTATCTTGTCAATATTTTATATTTTAAGAGTAACAATAATTGTCTATTTCCCGAACATAATAATTTTAATAATTAATTTATTGATTTAAAATATAATAATAATACAAAAGATATTACAAAACATGGATAAGCTTAAGTACAATTTTTCAGGACACACAGGAGCTTTGACACTCGTACTGAGACAACTTGTGTTACGAGTGCCATTGCTTTCCATTAGACCCATTCATAATGTATTCCTAACTAAGAATAAAGTTAATTGGATTATTCTACAATTAAAAATTTAATTTTTATTGTAAATCTAACTACATAATAAACAATTATTGTGCAATCCAAAGATATAAATATTATAATGAAATTCACATTATTTATTTTGAAATCAATTTAGCTAAACAATATAAAATATCTATATAATATACGATCTTGTTTTAATCTCTGCAACATACGGAGTGCGTTCCTATGATTGCGCGTGTACGCGCGCGTGTGTGTGTGTGTGTGTGTGTGTGTGTGTGTGTGTGTGTGTGTGTGTGTGTGTGTGTGTGTGTGTGTGTGTGTGTATGTGTATGTGTACGTGTGTGATGGTTATGTTTAAAATATTGTAGACTAACAACAAATTATTGTGTGATTCTTAGAAGGTTTTCAGTTTCAGCGTTGTTTAGCCTCATAAGCCATTCTGTAAGTCTTTTTTTGAATTCATAACTGTTGATACGAGTAATGTTTTTTCAGCCAGCATTAATACTTTGTCGCCCAGCCATGCTTGTTCTGTAGGGTTTAGTACGAAAAACAATTCTCGTAGAACGCTTATTAATCTGTTGTATGAGAGCATCAGGGACAGACTTGTGAACTTTCTTTGTACAGGAGTGTTGTGGGATATCTATAAGGTCTATTATTTATAACTTTAAGAACTGCTCTTTGGGCGCGTTCCAGGTTAATCATGATCGACAAAGTTGATCCTCCCCAAGCGGTGATTTCATAAAAAAAAAAAAAGAAAAAAAAAAGAGAATTGATTGAACTAGTGCATTATAAGTCGTTTTTAATACTTTATCTTTTTAAACACAAAGGCAAGTTTACGAACTCTGTTGGCTAAACTTGTCAATCATGATTCTCAGGTACCTGATTTCAGTTTCACGGACAATCTCTGGACAATTACAAAAAATGCTGTAACTCTGGCAAGAGTGTATTTTTACTATATAAGGATCTCGTGGTTGATCAACTACGGAAGCAGAGAAGGTTATAAATTTTGTTTTATCAATATTTAAGGTTAGGAGGTTACGCGTCAGCCATGATTTAACAATTCCAATTGCATTTTCTGCATTCAAACATGCCCGTTCCGAATCCTGTCCATTTATAATCAAAACTGTGTCATCAGCATAGGATAGAATATCAGTATTATTTATTATTAACTTGCAAAGATTATTGATATAAATAAGGAACAGTGTTGGGCCTAGCACGCTCCCTTGTGGAACGCCGTATACGATATCCTCATCCTGACTAGTGAATGAACCAATTTTGATGTTTTATGTGCGATTTGTAAGGTAGTCCCTAAAAATATCTAGTGATTTACCCTTAATTCCAATCTATTTATAAGAATGGAGATTGAATTAGTATCAAAAGCTTTCGAGAGATCAATGAAAATTGCCATAACTTTATTTTTAGCTTCCACGTTACTAACTGTTATCTATTAAGGTGTTAATTGCATTATCAGTACTAATTCCTTTTCTGAACCCAAATTGGTTTTTTGCAATAATATCTCGTTTATTAAGAAAGCTCAAGAGGCGTTTGTTGAGAAAACATAAATAACCACAACATAATTTTAATTAGAAATTAATAATAAATGTTTCTTAGAAATTGTTTAAAAGATTAGAGGTTAATAATAATTTATAGTACTAATCAACAAAACTATACATTAGATATAATACACTAATTTAGCATACAACCTTGTAGAGTAACAGGAGATGCAGTTGCATTCGAATTAAATATAACCTGTCGATTTCTGCAATGATAGCTTCTACGATTAGTTTTGATTGCACAATATCTAATATATTTATGTTGTCAGGTCAGATTGTGCAGCACGATTTATTTAGTAATGCGAGATAATTTATATTTTTTCTAGTGGCAACATCAGTAAGTATCAGAGCAATAAAAAAAGACCGTTGACAGTAAGTTTCCCGCGTAAACAATCGTAGTGACATTTTGAAATATAAGAGTTCTTTAAAATTGTATTAAAATTGGGAACTCGGGCAAAGAAATATTTTATTACTAGTCAACCTGCTCCAGATTCTGCACTGGTGCAATTTAACATGTGTACCTACATAGATTTCACAAAAAAACGTTTAATTTTCAATATTGAATTAATTTTCTAAAATAATGCGGGACCGAGACTAGTTCAGCTAATCGAAACTTTAGATAATCAAAATGTGAGTACTTTGGGTCAAGTTTTAATAAAAAAAACTCCTTTTCACATAAAAACAGTACAGTCTATTAACATTAAAAACTTTAAAAAATCCAATGAGATTTTAATATTATTCTTTTATAAAATGGCAGTGAGCAACAAATTCGCGATAACGTTCGGATAATTAAGCGTTCGGATATTAATCTTGGGTAGTTCGCGAACAACCTAGTTCAAGAGAGCGCTCCTTTAGGTGAACTATACGAACTAGTTCGTCGACGATCTAAAAAGAACTAAGAGCGCTTAGTTCTTTTTAGATCTTATATTTTTTTTAATCGAATTATTTACTTCTAGGGATGCAGGGATGCTTATGTTTCATCCATACTTGACTACTTTTTTTCTGTATAAACAAATGTGTAATAAATAATGGTTTATTTCTAATTAAAAATCGATATATACTTATATATTTAAATGGTGATAGAAATATCAATATATTGTTCATAAACATCGATATTTCTAACATCGATGTTTCACTTCTGAGAATATCGATGTTTTTTCCTTTAGGCTTTTAAAGGCTAATGCCTATATATTAAAAAGCCTTGAACATCGTCGCAAGGTCGCCTCTTTATCGGATACATTTCGGTGAGTGTGCCCAGCAATTGTACAATTTAATTCCGCCCGCCCCCTTCTTCTATCGAACAGCCAAACAAACGCGACCCAAGCGCCATAGGTACATGGTGGATATCCCGCGAATACGTACCAAGCGCTTCGAATCCACTTTTTTTATTCGCACCGCGAAACTGTTAAACGGTCTGCCGGAGTCTGTGTTTCCTGATAAGTACAATATGGGTGTCTTCAAAGCAAGAGTAAACTGGTATCGTCTAGGAAGGCGTGTTCCATCCTAGACCGTGTGATTGCTTACCATCAGGCAAGGCACGGTCAAACGCCAACCTATAGTATGTAAAAAAAATAATTATTTATTATTTTTACTAAATTCTTTAAAAAAAGAACTAACTAACTAAAAGAGAGAACTAGTTCGGCATTGGATTGCGAACTAAAAAGAGCGCTCTTTATGGTGAGCGATTAGCCCCAAGACTATCGGATATACTAAGTCAGCGTTCAGATAATCGAGGCTCTACTGTATATAAAATATATACAGGAGTTCAATAAACAGTTTTATAATTATCCAGTTTTGAGAAGTCCTAAGAAGCTTGTATGGTAAGTAGGTTATTATTTTATTTGTCTGTATGGTTATTATTTTGTTTATCTTGTAACAACCTGTTATCCTTCTCATCGTTTATTTATTAGTATTTACAAAATTAAAGATGCTCACTAAATAGTTTTCTAAATGATAGTCTACGTAGCCAGTTTAAGTAACTTAAACTAATTTGGTGTTATTTAAAAATTAAAGAAAGATATTTGAATAAATAATAATAGCAATATTTTATTTAAAGGAATAATTAAGTTTGAATGATTTTGATGTATGTCAAAAAAAAAGCTTTTGCTTAACCGGTTGGTCGCGTAAGACATTGTAGTAAATTTTGCTAATAAATTAAAAAAGTTATAAAAAATAGTGGCTTTTCAACCCTTCCAACTCCTTTGCTTTACTTATTTTGGATGACGTCATGCTGTTGGTGGTTTCTGTGGTAATGACGTCACATTAAAAATAGATTCTGTAGTTTAATAGTTCTGCTTACAGAATATTTGAATGGCTAATTTTCTACTTATACAATATGATGACTATAATAATTATAATATTGTGCTTGAATATAGCTGTAATAAATTCTATTACAACAATATAATAAATATTAACGTTTATGCGAATATTTATAAAAGGTGGTTTTGCGTGAGCGCTGCGGTTAACCTCCGCATAACCTTACATATTGGTGTCATTTTAAATTGATCACTTTATCTATTAATCTATTAAATATTACAAGAAAATACATAGGCTCTTAAGAAGGCTCTAAAGAATAAAAAAAATTATTATAGGTAACGAAAACTTCTCTATTTGCTTTCTAATTAGTGGAGCCGTCGCCACGTAGCTGAAGCAGACGAAGAGTTCAGAACATTTATATTAGCATAATAATTAAAATATCAGAATACTTAAAAAAAAAAAGTGAAAATCACGTCAGGGACATTTCTTGAGATTTTTTCTTCTGAGAGCGAGATTTCTGAGATATTTCTCAGCAATGGTAGAAACAAAACAATGATTATGTATTTGTTAGCAAAACTGTTTATAAATTTGTGTTCTCAGGTAGTTTCTTTTATATTATTTCAAGTATACCAACGTGTAGACAATATATAACTTTTAGTAAAATAGATAAGTTAGTCCCTCTGATGTTGTCACGCAATGTACATGGAAGTTAGTGTTATAGTGTCGTGGTTAAGGTCACACTTCTTGAGGTCTATGTAAGTTAGCTTTATTATCTACTGTATTTAGTGTTCAGACAGCGAAGTAAGCCCTTTAACCCTACACTTTGGCTTGCATGTGTATACGTATTGCTGTACATTGGGTATGAGTATTATTCCTTTCTCACTGTATGTCATTATTCATAATAAAAATTATTATTTTATTCAGATACTCTATTTTTATTGGGCATAATAAAAACTGTTATGAATCAATAATCGGTTTATCCGACTAATATCAGAAATGTCATAAGTACGAATTTTGTGTTCAACTCAACTTGGTAGAATGTCAATTTAGGTATTTGATATGTGAACTTTACATACATTTAAAAATTAAATATAAATACTACATTTAATGTTAATACAACTATTAAAGTACAATACAATTATTAAGTAATTAAACAATTATTGTTTTCTTTTAATAATAGTAATTTCCAATATTAATATTTAATATTTGTAATACAAGATTTTTTAATGATTTATTTACATTCTTATTACAACAAATAATTTTTGAATTAATGCGGGTGTGGATGGCCTATAAAAAAAGCCGCTGAAACGTAAAGGATCCTACTAAAACGTAACAGTACTTCAACTATACAAGGCATGTGTGACAGATAAAACTACAGTTAAATATTGATTTACCGTCATGACTCACAATATGTTACTCCTCAATCGCAGCCTTTCCCAAACTTTAAGCATCCCATAGAAATACTACGAAAAGCGACATTTAAGGGACTTTATTGCTTTATTCGAAATTATCAAACAAGGTAGACCGTGTCGTTAAATGGAGTTTATACTGTTATTATATTATTGGAAAGTCGAACAAAGGTTGTTACTATAATATGTATGACCTAAACATTTCTTGATATTTCCGGTATTACATATAATTTTAATTCCGGTATACTTTTTTTAATATTTTATTTAAAAGGGTAGTACCGCCCAGGCTTCGTATAGGATGTAGATGTAGGGAATATTACTGCCTACATGTATCTCATACATTTTGTTACCACTACATAGTTTGCCTAGATCTCCGACTCCATCCGTCCCTATGTATGCTTAGATCTTTAAAACTACGCAATGGATTTTGATGCGTTTTTTTATAATAGATAGAGTGATAAATATAATAACAAAAAAATATTTTTGTTTAGGTGAAAAATTATTATTGTATCTTTACATTTATTTTATACTAGCGGATACGGGCGACTTCGTTTGCGTGTTGCTCCGCTCCTATGGGTCGTATCGAGATGATAAATAACCTATGTTACTCCTTGTTATATCATCTATCGGCTAGTGAAAGACTCGTCAAAATCAGTCCAGCCATTTCAGAGATTAGCCGGAACAAACAGAGAGATAGATAGACAGACAAACATTGTAAAAAATGTTGTTTTGTACTCCTGTATACATCCATATGCACTTATAGTAAAAAGCGGTCAATTTAATATTACAAACAGACACTTTAATTTTATTTATCTGTATGGACTAGACGGCTTTACACGTGACAAATTGGGGATAGATACTAAAATAAAAATCAAAATATATTTTTAAATGCTTCATGAGCACTAACAACGAGGGTGTTCGCGATTTAATCGCCAATTAAGATTGAGAAAGACTGGTAAATATTCTCACTTTTTCACCATGTTTACATTGCCTTGTTCATTGCGAGGTCAGTGGATATTTCGGTCATTCGACTTGCAGTTCACTGACTTATAATTAAATGTAGTTTAACTGTTTAAAGAATAAATCATCATGAATAAGTGACATAAATATAATACAAAAACATAGCATCCATTGTTCTTTTGACAGCTAACGGTTAGCAAAGAATGTAAATTGTTTTAAAATATTTTTATTTAAATTAAAACAAAAACCTATTTAAATAATTGCCTAAGTCTCATGTTATTGTTCTTCTTCTTCATCACGACCCGCCAATGGCCCACTGCTGAGCCGGGTCTCTTCCTCAGAGTGAGAAGGGTATTAGGCCATAGTCCACCACGCTGGCCCAGAGCGGGTTGGGAGACTTCACACACCGACAAAGAACTTTAGGGAACTCTCAGGAGTGCAGTTTTCATCACGTTTTCCTTCACCGTTATAAGTGATATTTAATTACTTAAAACACACATAGCTCAGAAAAGTCACAGGTGTGTGTCCAGGATCGAACTCGGACCTCCCGAGTAAGACATTGAAGTCTCCACCACTGGGTCATCACTGCTTATTATGTTATTGTTATTAAACATTAATTATTGAGCTTCTAACTATAAAATAAATTTTAGGCATTAATGTTAGTTTTTCAAAGCATTTATTGATCCCTGAATGATATCTATTACTGTAGCGATACCAAAGCCGAGTAGTGTCTGGGGATTGCGACCGAAGTGAAGGTTTAAAAGGACATTTAACAGTTATAACACTCACCAACCACTGATCGACCCCGCCGCTAATAATGATCCTAAAGCAATACAGTACTGACACTAAACTACAATACTTTCACTACTTTAGACAATGTCTACTTACTACGAGTATGTGGTCGCTGTCGAGCAATTGAAGCATCAATTTAAAAAATTATTCTGTAGAGTAGCTATACAATAACCAGACATAATGTAGATGGATACTAATTGGCTTTGTTGGGAAAAACTGAAAATGGTTTTAAGCCGGAAACTAAAAAGAATATAGAATCTTTTATAAGCATTGTTCGTGCACAACGGATGGCCTATCATATAAGCTACGGTCACAATACGGTCTAACTATTATGACAGGAACCTAAGCAGTGCCTTAGACTTGTGACCAAGGTGTAGGCTTAAGGCTCCACTGCCTGGTTCTCTGTTAAACCTAAGGTTAAACTCACATATTTAACCTAACATAAGACTAACCTAACCTAAGGCTAACTTACACTTCCGACAAATATATTATCAACTAGCTTTGCCCGCGACTTCATCCGCATGGAATAGTGTCTTTTCATCCTCTATTCCATATTGTTATTTTACACCCTTGAGGGTAAAACTTTTGCAAACTTTGAATGACATATTTAGTTATATCGAATCAACAGCCTAAAAAAATTAGTTTCAAGGTCTTAAAATGACGATACTTCCATACAACTTTCATTCCCCGTTTCAACTCCTTACAACCTTTCTTTCGCATTAAAAAGTAGCCTATGTGTGCCTCAGGCTCTAGACTATCTGTATGGCAAATTTCATTTGAATCGGTTCAGTAGTTTTGGCGTAATATTAGTAAGGATAAGGATGAAAAAAATACATACAATAATACTATTTATGTATAAAACCTTTTTTCATTGGTATCGATCAAACGATATTGAAGTCTATTAATTTGGGCATCATTTTTTTATTATTACTATTGGATTAGACTTACAATATTCATTTGTATCATTTATTTTGGAAGGTAACACAATTTACAATTTATGTATTTTATTTTTTAATTTAATGTAAATTTAATTTGCAAACTGGATTTAATTTCATTCAAGAAAGAATATAATATAACTGCGCCACAAAAGTAATCCCGGAAAAGTCTGAAAAGATAATAAATTGCTTTGTAAAGATTTTTAATTGGAAATTAATGTTAAATTTAAACTTTATTGCTTTTTAATAATATTGTTTAAATACAATCAAAATGTTATAATATGCTAATAAGCTTTAACCTTTAGCACTTTAATGGCTTACGTTTTAACTTGTTTGTTTTAGTAAGATGTTGCTTATGATGTTAATAAATGTGTGGAATCGTTACCCGTTTATTATAATAGCAATAAAAAAGTAAGGTAATTGCCCTATTTATATTTATTTATTTTTTAAAACAACAATGCTTAAATGCTTTATGCGTACGGGAGAGAAAATTCGTGAAATGCATAAGGGGTTAATATTATGATTACTCGTGACCTTCAATTGCGATACCGAGGGTGGGCGAGCAGTGGCAGTCTCCCAAACATGTAGAAAAAAATGTTTTTTTAGTCATTTCGTCCCATTTAAAAATGTGTCTTATTATTTAGCATTTAAGTAGCTTTTTACAAACAGAAGTTTCGTGACTTCGACTTCAACCGTTCTTCCGTTCATTCACTTACGAAACTTCTGTTTGTAAAAAGCTACTTAAATGCTAACAGTGATTTTGCTATAAAAAATCAAATGCTACATGGTCAAGCAACCAGCTGATGTATAATCCACCACGTTATGGTCAGCTGACTTTATTTTTCCTTCAAGATACTAGGTAAACTATAATCTGACAAATTTTCAAACTGGAGGAAATGTCTGAAAAACAAAAAATTTGTACGTGCTTGCGAAAAGGAGAAAAAGGAGTTGACACATTGCACAACATCTGTAACCACATATGGTCTAACGGTGAGTGGCCCAAGGCTTGGACTCAGTCGATTATCCTTCCACTGTACAAGAAGGGCTCGACCAAAAAATGTGATAATTATCGCACACTTGCTCTAATTTCTCATGTAAGCAAATTTTGCTGTATATCATTAATAACCGGGTCCGGTACTACCTTGACTGGCAGATCCCTCAAGAACAGGCTGGCTTTGTAAAGGGAAAAGGTACCCGTGAGCAAATACATAATGTCAAGCAGATTGTGGAGAAATGCTACGAATTCGACACACCGGTTATTTTATGTTTTGTTGATTACAGCAAGGCCTTCGATTGTGTCAAATGGGACTGTCTATCGAGAGTCTTATCGGAACTGGGTGTACCCCATCACTTAACTGCGCTATTGCAGTCACTCTACCATTGCAACACAGGAATAGTGAGGGTTGAAGGGACTTTATCTAAACCGTTCAGTTTCGGAAAAGGAGTTCGACAAGGCTGCATCCTTTCACCCATCCTGTTTAATATATACGGTGAATATATAATGAGACGTACCTGCGATGATTGGACTGGAGCTATCACCATCGGTGGTCGCAAAATTTGTAATTTACGATATGCAGACGATACCACCTTACTAGCGACAACTGAAGTGGAAATGATCACTTTCTTGGATAGGATGGAACGCATCAGCACTGAACTGGGACTCTCGATAAACAGGTCCAAGACCAAGATCATGGTCATAGATCGCAAAGGCAAGCTTGAGCTCACAGAGATTGTCTTGTGCGCACTTTAGTGTTTTCCATATTCTTATACGGCGCGGAAAAGTGGACCTTGAAGAAAGCTGATCGCGATCTTATTGATGCATTCGAGATGTGGTGCTGGCGAAAGATGTTGGGGATTCCCTGGAGAGCACATCGTACCAACGTATCAATCCTACAAGAACTTAAGATACAGAAAAGGCTTTCTACGATCTGCCTGCGTAGAGTTCTCGAATACTTTGGCCACATTGCTAGGAAGGATGACAGCAACTTGGAGAAGTTAATGGTCACTGGCCACACAATCCACAATGCTCTACACTCGGCGGCAGACAGGCACAGATGGCGTCGAGTAATCTACCAAAGACTATTGTTGCGAGGAGGCGGTCACGACCCTCAGCATTGAGGAAACCGAAGCGAAGAGAGATGCAGTAATTTTTACTCGAGAGGAAATGATTGACCGAATTTGAATCTGGCTCCCGTACCATTTAATATTTTAGCAATAAAACTAATGACTTATTTAACAAATTAATTGTAGATTAGAAATCAAAAGGTTACCTTGCTATAATCCGCGGAAATAGCAAGGTAACCTTTTGATTCCTATTAAATCATGAATTTCCGCAAAATAACGCCTGATTCAATTCAATATTCAAATAAATTAAAAGCGAGAGCGGGTGATTACGAAGCGATGTGGATATAATTATGTATCTACTACTATTATATTCATCCCTTTCTAATAAATATGTATTTCCCTTTCTTTCTGAACAGTCTCGCCGTTTTCTAGTCACCTAGTGCAGTGAGTTAGTGTATAATACGTCTATTTATAAGTTGTGGTTGGATTTTATAAAATAATTACGTTTCTTAAATTATAATAATTATATTATAGTAACAATAATTCCGAATTTAAAAATAATTTTTTTTATATATATATTAATAGTAGTATCATGGTAAGAAGTCGCATTTATTTCCTCATTTCAAAACAGTACAAAAAAATATCGAACTATTCCAAGGTATATAACCTTGGAATAGGGTATATATATAGTAGATTCTTGTGACAATGTTTGTTTGTGTAACAACACTTAGCCAATAACAATTCTCTATTTTATATAATTTTTTTGTGAATCATTTCTGATAGTCAACAGATTTCTTTTGCTTCATCATCGTCAAATATAAAGAGTAAATACCTACCATGTCAGTAAAACCATGGAAAAATGACGATTGAGAACAATAAATATTTTTTACACAATATCTTTTAAATGCGAAATATTCTCACGCGTTTTTGTGTATGTACACAAAAGTGTAGGTTTTTGCGGATTATCGTATTTCAATCTACGTGATTTTTGTAAATTCGGATTACGAGTTTTTTGGTATATTTATGTCGGAGAATATTAAACGATTATCGTATAATCGAATCGTCATTGTCATCTATGACGTTGGAGTAGAGAAGTAGTCACTTCCTTCATTTTGACAGACTCGACTCTTTAGATGCCCTCGACAGTCTAAGATATTGTTAGTGAAAGTGTAGAGTGCAGTGCAGTGTAGTGTAGTTAGTGCTGCGAGGGCTGTTTCATTAAGGTCAATGTACCTTACAACGTAATTGCCACGTGGTACACCGTTAGGTTCGCCTTGTGTTAGGTTAGGTTTATGATAGCCTATCCTTAGACTCATACAGTGATTCCCTTATTTTGCTGCGACATTTATGTTAAAGATATAACCTTACGCTGCCCAAGTGCACGGTAATTTTCAAAATCATGTCAGTAATATTATTAAATATATATTATTTGTTGCCCTAAGGTACATAGATTACGTATATATTAATAAAAATTCTGGATAGGATATATTCTTTATTATTTTAGGACCAAATAGAGACATTATTATGGGACACTTTATTCTTTAATCATCTGGATAGATTTCCCGATAGGATAGAAGAATAATTTCAAAGTTAGTAATTATATTTTTTTTTCTATAAAAATTAAAAATAAACTTGTTATTTCCTTCTTGTGTGATATGAAAATTAGGATAGTACTACTTAATTTTTACCTTTAGTAATTAATATGTAGTAAATCGCGCACGATTGCCGGATCCTCAGCCCTCAGACTCCTCGCTGATCAAGCTTGTCAATCTTTTGAAACTTTGTCTTCAATTGAATTATTCTTAATAACTTTCTATATATTTTAGTTGTTTATAAACTCTAAAAAAACACTGTAGTAAATAATTATTATTTATCCCTTTACTACCTGACACGGCGAACGCCTAAAAGTCAATGAAAGTCGTGTTACAGATTAGCTGAACTTCATTTAAGATTGACAGCTGACATGTTTAAAATGTTAGAAACCAATGAACATTTTGTATAGAAAAATGTTTTTTCGTCAATTTTTTCGACGGAGATAAATACAACAAATCAAAAACCATAATAATCGGTCCAGCCATTTTCGAGTTATAAGTGTTCGAACAAACCCAACTTTGTTTTATATATAGATTAGGGTAGGTAATTGTTTACCTTCCTTAAAAGATCAAGTTCAAAAACGCAATACATTTTAATGGTCGTATATAAAATGATTTCATTTGATCGGTATCTGTTTTCTCGCTTTGCTGTCATTTATATGCATCAAAGTGTTCAATTACCTAAGATTATCTCGACATTGCAACTGATATATATTCTTGTTTATAAAATGTATCAAAATTGTAACAAAATCTATTTCTATGGAAATGAAGTTACGTCAGCGTCAGTGTTGTTAGAAAACAATATTTTGTTTATTGAGTTTGAACAAAGCAATTCTAAAATCCTAAGATATTTGGACATGTAAAGATGTTTGAATACTCGTTACTAAATCACACAAAAACGGCTGAACAGATTTCAATAAAATTTGGCACACAGATACTTAACAATCTGGATTAACATTTACGCCACTTTTTATCCCAGAAAAATCATCGATAATAATAAAATATGATTATTGTCGAAAAACGTTATATTAATAAATAAAATATTAATTTAATTAGATTAATAAATTTTCAACATATTAAATTATGAAACGCCTGTATATTTTATATTGCAATATATTTAAAAATTAAATGTTTTTTGTTAAGTCTCAGTGGTAAAGTATAGCTGTGCAAAGCCAGGGCAGGTCAACTTGTACATAATAAAATAAAATTATAACCACAATCTTATTCATCCTATTGTATATAATAATCAGTTACGAAGTCAACAAACCATTGTTAATGTTAAAAATAACAAGGAAATTGTTAAAATTCCTCGTCACAGTGGCCTACTCCATTATTTTGGAGTCGCTACAGTTTATGAATACTAATGTAAGATGTCACATTTTATCGCTAGATCTATATACATAAGTGGTTGTTTGTTTGTGCGAAATTAATAAACTTCAGTGACGACTCACTGATCGATTAGCGACTTCACGAAAGTTAGTACATACTACATATTTTAGGTGAAATACAAAAATCAATAAAATTAAAATAAGTCTTGATTTCTATTTGTTTTTTAAATAATATTTATATTTTAATAACGCCATCATAAAGGAATACTACCATAATGTGAAACTGAGATATTCCTATAGAATATATTCTTTATTGCATTCAAAATATATACAGAAAAACATATTATGATATAATATATATTGTAATCACTTGGAGATTTTAAACCTAGAAGCAATCTGTTCCAGCCATCCTATGGTTGGTTTGTTATTAGTTTTACGTCAGACACCAGACAGATCTGCAATTCCTATATAAATATTTGAAAAGATATAAATAATAGAAAGAAAGAGGCAAAAGACATTTATTAATAAAATACAATTTAATTTAAAAATAAACAAGAATTATTTTTCCTTAAAAATGGCGCTGAAAAGAGATCTCTGTCTGTGTGTGATTTTGTATTGTTAATGATTAAAAGAGAAAGAAGCTGCAGTCTATACGCACACTAACAGTATAACGGCTAGACTAGAATATCCTACTGGGAGTTATACTTTAGACTCAGACCTTCAGAGTTACTCCTAGAATACTCGCAATGTAATCAATAATTATTCTGTCGTGACGCCGTATTGATTTTGCAATCCCCACTTCATTGATTTATGTTTATCAGTTGCCCAACATTCAAGAAAGTAAAAATACTACCAACATCAAAGAACAGAATGCTACTCAAGTTA
Source organism: Limenitis camilla (assembly GCA_905147385.1). Classification (NCBI taxonomy): domain Eukaryota; kingdom Metazoa; phylum Arthropoda; class Insecta; order Lepidoptera; family Nymphalidae; genus Limenitis; species Limenitis camilla. The sequence continues at coordinate 3,632,481 of LR990242.1, forward strand.
TAAGTGTTGCCATCGTCATAATTAACAGTATTTATCTCGACTCATTGATTAAATTTTGATATTATTAATTAAACTAATTAAAACTGTGACGAAATTCTTAATTAGTAGATCTTTCTAAAAAATAAATATTAATTCGTCTTTGATTATTTTAGAGTTTAGTATATTCTGATTACGACGTGTCTTCACAAATGATTTATTTATTTACAAATCGATTACTGATAACGTGGAGATTGATTAAAAAACATATTCATAGATGGTATTTAAAAGTTCAACAACATCTTTACCTATATAAAATATACCTACAATTTACTAATATTGTAAATGTGACTTTGTATATTGAATGTATGTTACTCAATACCTTAAAAACGGCTGAACGGATTGCATTGAATTTTGGCACATAAACAGATTATAATCTGGATTAACACATAGGTTAGGCTACTTCTTATCCCGGAAAAAATTATAATGCCCTCGGAAGTATGTTTTTTTGTTTAAATACTTGGTAAAAAAAACTACATAATAAATAACGTAAATTAGTGAAATATAAAATTTTTAAATAAATAATGATTTTGGTAGGGGTTATCACTAGCAGAAATATCATAGCAATAATTAAAAGTAATAGTATTAAACATAGATATAGAAATACTTAATCATAAATGTTAATGAGAGTAATAAATGAACATTTGAATCATTAGTCCACTGACACCAAGAACATAAACGATTAATAGAATGGTCGAGAATTGCATATTAACTGTATTTTAAGATAACTGTTAACCATAACTATTTAATTAATTACACATTCATACACAACTACATCAAAAGAACGAATCTACCATCAAAATTTTTCATTCTCGTACTTACCTACCTACTCAACGCAACGGTATGACGACAGTCCAAACTAGCCATCCCTGCTTTGTCAAGGAGCTTGACCCGAAAGCTGATAGAAAACTGCTGTCTGAATTATAAATTAATTGTGGGAGTATCAAACACTTATTTACCATAGGCTTGACTGACAGTCCTATCCGTAGGGGTTGTCTGCAAGCAGAAGAGACAGCAACGTTGTCCTAGAATGCGTAGGCGTCGGCAATCAATACCTACTTACTTTTAAACTCTCTCTTAGCTTAAGTTTATCAGTAAATTAAATACCTAAATATATTATTATTTTTTATTAAAATAGCTCTTTTTTGTTACAGGACTTCTACCAGAAGCATTAAGAACAAAATGCATAAGGTGTACAGAGAGGCAGAAGAAAACCGCTGTCAAAATAATAAAAAGATTGAAGAATGAGTTCCCAGAAGAATGGGCCAAGCTCTCCTCCAGGTGGGACCCCACGGGTGACTTCACTAGATACTTCGAAGTTTTCTTAGCCAATGAACAATTCAATACTATATCTGGAAACAGTAAGTAATACATATTATTTATATGTATATGATTAATTTCTATAAGACTTGAAAGGAATATTAGGTTGTTATTCGGTCCATAATCAGCCGAATTCCGAATAGTAAGTATTGCTATAGGTAATCAGATAATTGGTAAGATTTATATTAATAAAAACATATAAAATACATCAAAGTAATCATAAAAATAAAATAAAATGTACTTAAGAAGATAACAAATCTACGCAATTGAGTCATTGTATTCAAAAAAGAAGAAGTAAAAAACTAATTTTTCTGCATTGTCAAGAAAATGTTTACTAGTTTTCTTCTTGATCTCAGGTTTAGAGAAAAGGCTCTCCAAATAATTTCGGGAAATGACTTACTAATAGTTACTAGGTTATATGCAATAAACATGTTCATATGGAGAAACAAAAAGTTGGGAAAATGGGATACCGATAAATGGCATAGCAAGGAGTAAATTATTTCCTATCGGTGTAGAGGGGACAAGACTAAATCGAGCATTGAAACAAAAATATTTTTTTTATTTATTTGGTGCCACTCTTTCAAGTTTTAATAGTTTTACGTAAAAACTGACATTACTTTTCACCTTGCATTGGATCAATTCAGTACTGAATATTAATTTTCCGGGTTCTAAAGATTCATCAGATTCATCAAACAATCGATCACAGATCTTCATACATAGATAGTTCAAAACGTTTTACATTGATTATATAAATTATTTAAAACGTAATTTAAAGAAAAAATGAATAGTAAAGATAAAACACAACTAACATGGCTTTGTGCTGTCTGATCTTTGACTTTTCTAAAAGGTATAAACCAAAAAATAATCGTCAATAAATACTACAATTAATTTTTTCCACGGTAATTCTGTACTAAACAGGAAATCAAAATAGATATAACCTTCGCAATGTTAAGGAAATTTCCAAAAAACTTAAATGTTAGCTGACGTCTTTATTTTTTAATTCTATTAACCTTTTAAACATACTGTGCGGGTGCAATTTACCACGTGTATTTAGGTTTAATAATATATTTTACATTTTAATTTATATATGACTAATACCCAAACACATAACGGCGACACAGCTCGACATGCACTTCATCCCCACGCCGCTAGATGGCGTACGGGCACACTCATTTGTTTACTTTGTATTCTTAAGTATTTCTTCCGCAATAAAACATAGCCTATGTCCTTCCTCAAGCTCTACTTTATCTCTGTATTATATTTAATTAATTAATGATTTAAGCCTGATCGGGTAACAGGCAGACAGACGCCGTCAATAGATGGCATAAGTGGTAGATTAAATCGCTCTTTCGTTTGTTTAGTTTGCATTCTTAAGTATTTCCTACGTTTCTTAAGTGTTATTTTTAATTTTGTTGTAGTTAATTGTAATATTAGTTAGGATTAGGATTATATAGAATATAATACTATTTCTACTATGTTACAAGTGTAATAAAAAAATTATTACTCGTTTTTATTGAGTTGTTATAAAAAAGTTGTTGAGAAGCGCAAAAAACGTTATTCACTTGATTTCTAAGAATACTTAATTGAAACGTTATATTTTTTTATATAATGTATAATTTATTTTATCTATTAAATATAGAATTGATAGTGTGTCAGTAATGGACAAGGAACCAATAATGGTAAAAAAAATAAAACTTGTAAAATAAGTAGTATGTAGTTAGTTTTTATTATATTTCATTAGTTCGACATGGACATAAATTATCAGCTCCCTTAATATATTTAGTTAATTTTAGAATTTTTTTTTGGCACAATGACATGAGTTATTAGTAAGGTCAGTTTACCTTTCTACTTATTATTTCTATGTTTATACTAGAATGGGTTTTAATAGTTTGGTATTGTTAGGAGCTTGAGTTCTGGATTGGAAGAAATTAATAGATGCTTTGTTAGTAAAGGACTTATTTAAAATGTTTCCAAAAGTCCAACTAAATCTTCATTAAAATAACTCTACACTACGTTCTCGCACTATTTACACGTCTCCGGTAATTTACAGTTCTTATTTTTAATCTGCACAGTTCTTATTGTGCGCACTTCTCACGAAACACTATTTCCACCGCTGTTCGTCGCTATACACTACACAATATTTCACTACTATGACTAGGCAGCTCTTTCTCTGTACTTAGATATCTCTTCGAACTCAATTTAAAAAAAAAAATTCTGGCAACCACTGGAAAGATCTAGTTATAGCCATCTCACTCGAACATATAAATTTGCCTAATGCCGTCCTTTTCCCAAATGTCAGTCATCAAAGACTCGCGAAACTTCTGGAGAACGATCTTGCTGTCTCTCCCGGTTCATCTTGTAATAAAGTTTGGTCTCTAGGCATGCGAATTGTTTTGATGTTGATTCGCAACAATATGTTTTAATTTCAGATATTGTTACTGATGTCCTAAAGTAAAATATTTCCAATAATGAACAAATATCCAAAATTGTATTTTGACAACTTCATTAAAATCTGTTCAATCTTATAGATGTATGCAAACAGTGAAGACAAATTGATGTCCACTACAGACTTCTCCTGTTGTTACAGTGGTCTCGAACCTACTGATTTTTCGGTATTTCTACCGATATTCAGCCTTTGCTACCGAAATACCGATATGTAAAATTTTTTTCACGATTTCTGAGAATACAAGGACACTATCCCGATTTTTTTACCGAATTTACATTACTGAACTGGCAACCCCCCTCGTTTCGTATCAAATCATCAAAATATTTCCTAATTACATTGAACTATTTTGGAAAAATATCAGTATTCTAACGTGGTGATGAGGATCATATGTTTCCGTTGTTGTTCTTTTGTCTTTACTATTTTATCACTGCCCTATTTTTCAACTATATGTTGAGCGTATATCCTCGCATAATAACCTTCTGAAAACTAAATAGCGAAATAAGGTGTCCATTGAATCCATCACATCACAAGTTTGTTACTGTATGTAACTGTATGAACTACTAATTAAAGACGCCAACTGTTATGATTTCGAAATTAGTTCAAATATAACTGCGACTATAGCCAAAGAATATGGTATGATACTAAGGATAGTAAATAATAGATTTAACATAATTTATGTCCTACACTAATTTAAGTACCGATAAGATATCAAATTAACATTGTGTTGAACTGCACTTATTTCGTGTTCAATCTTTGATAAAATATACTACTTCTACAAAACTACAATATAAATTAGAAATAATTATTTATTTGAAAATTGATTTTATTTTCATATACCGATTTTGGATACGAATCTACCGATATTTGTGGTGTGACAAATATTTATTTTAAGAGAACGTCTACAAGGAAACTAAAAAGAAAACCCTAAAATATCATGCCTAAGGAGACCTGATATTTTATGGCATTGAATAATATTCTATAGGTACATGACCTTATAAGTTACAAAAAACATTGTCTGCGCTCTTGTCGTTTAAAAATATCGTCAGAAAATACATGATTAATCTTCCTTTGAAATCTTTGTACCATAATATATAACAAGGTCATGTCTTTATGTCACTTTAATTTTTGAGTGAACAAACAACCGCGTTATAAGAGCTACTGTTTATAACTTATTATATATACAAATGAATAAAATGTCTGTTTGTAATATTAAAATAACCGCTTTTTACTAAGTGCATATATAGATGTATACACGCACACCACATATACCAACAACATTTTTTACAATTTTTGTCTCTATCTGTCTGTTTGTTCCTGCTAATCTGAAATGGCTGGGCCGATTTTGACGTGACTTTCACTGGCAGGTAGCTGATGTAACAAGGAGTAACTTAGGCTACTATTTATTTGCTATTAGAAAAAATAGGACCTCACGAAGGAAAATTAAAACCAATGAAAAACTTAATAATATTCAATTCAAACAAGGAAGTTGTAGCCCATTTATCAAGAAAAGCTACATAACATTACGCTAAGACATATACTACTACTCTTTATACTATAACGTGGACCCTCTGTAGCTCTTCATTGACCTTCAATAGTCGATAATCGATAGAGTACGTTGAGAATAACTGCTTTACACATGTGTAGAATTAGTCATATCACAAAAAATTAAACATACGTTAATCGTGAGATTTTTATTCACGATAAATTATGTTGGTAGGTCAATTATGTATGACAAAAAAATAAAAGTTTCCGTTATACACAAACTTGTACAACTAAATTTTCATCTTACAATTTAGGTGTTTCAAACACATCACTTCTCATATAAATACAATGTATTTATAGGAAATATTGTAGAACCTTTTTTTATTATAATTTCTATTCTTGTATTTTCACACGGAGCTCTATAAAAAAATTAGGTTTTTGCAATTATCCATACAGATAATTAAAATTGGAGTGTCTGTTTGTAATATTAAAATAACCGCTTTTTACTAAGTGCATATGGATGTAAACACGCACACACCACATATACCAAAACAATTTTTTTTCTATTTTTGTCTCTATCTATTTGTCCCTATTAATCTGAAATGGCTGGACCGATTTTGACGGAACTTTCACTGGCAGTTAGCTGATATAACACGGAGTAATTTAGGCTATTTAACATCTCGCTACGACCCATAGGAGCGGAGCAACACGCAAACGAAGTCGCGCGGGTCGGCTAGTAATTTAATAAGTAAAATTGTCATAATATAGATCACTTCCAAGTCCCGTGGCTAATAAACAAGCAACACACACTAAAAATAATTACTCTATGGATTTTAAAGATAGTAGAGGAATTGATTTTTTCATTTATTTTTTTTTAGAAGCATACCAGCAGTATGGTTCACATACTACTAGTATTCCTTAACCCCTCCAACTTGCTTAAACTGTTAACAACACCGTTGATAAAGTAGTATTAGCGGGTAGTTCATTTTATATTAAGTCTAGTATACCGACGTGTAGACAATATATAACCTTTAGTGCGATAGATTAGAGTCAGTCACTCTGGTGTTTTCGGGCAGTGTACATTGAAGTCATTATTATAGTGTCGTCGTTAAGGTCACCTTTCTTGAAATCCACGTAAGTTTACTTTATTATCTATTATCGATAGCGGCTCCTGGGTCTGAATCCCCAGGCACTAAATTGCATGTGTATGCGTATTGCTTTAATGGTTGTCATTCCTCTCTTATTCTATGACAAAACCAAGCCTAAACCAATTTTATAGTAATTGGAAATCATGCCATAAATTAATACCTATAATAACATAATTATTTATAATTTAAAAATATTTTGACACGTTTAACTAAACGTTTTTTAAAAGGTCAATAACATTAATTTGTCTATATAAAACACTTAATCATGCATCATGTTTTTATAGTTTATTGTTGGAATGGTAAAAAATAGTATTTTAATATGTGCCGACTGTCCATATATTATTAATTCCAATCATCTTGTGAGTGGAAGTGGTCTAATTTGACATTTAAAACCTATCATACATATAATATAATTGTAACTTATCGATCATACACAGTAATATGAGAGGTCAAAATAATAATTTTAAGCCTTTTTTGTGTCTGTCTGCTGTCTGTCTAAATTGAAATAAGATGAAAATTTCATCGATATGTTTTAAATACTCATACTATTTAATATATGAAACTACCCAATTTAAAAAAAAATCTACTTAAACCTACTAGCCAAGTAAAGCAAGGATTAGCAGGTGTCGTCATATATTTTAGTCTATCTGAACCCATTTCCAAAGTCCACCCAGAAGATATCGTTGGTAAATATTAGTACGTACTTAGATATATTACAACATATTCTGTTATAACTCATAAATCATATAAATGGCGTCAATCCACTTAATCAAATTAAGGTTGTTATTTTTAATGAATTAATCTATTTTTTATTGCCATTTAAAGGGCAAACAAGCAGACGGCCCACCTGATGATAAGTGACCATTGCCCATGGATATCGGCAATATAAAAGAACGACTCTCGATTTGCCGATACGTTGCCACCTCGAGGATAGAATGAGGATAGGGATTTAAGAGAAGAATGCTACGGTTTCAGTGAACCCGTCGAACGAAATCCTAGAGTTCACTGGAACCTCAGCATTAATGGGATGGGAGGGGGAGGGGTTAGTCTGGCCCATACGTGGCATGAACCGAAGCGTCAATAATAGTCGCAGGGAACAGATCCCCTACCACCAAGAAGTGCTAGGTTACTCGGCTCTTACGAGATTCTCTCCCAGCGGCAGAGGGAAATTGTATTCAAACCCTTCCACTCACAGGAGGATATTTATATACAAAAGTCCTCTTGACTTATGCTAAAGCTTATTAATATAAATTTAATAAAATATTAATTTTGGTGAAGATATAACTCACCGTTATTTCGTAAGTAGCTTTTGATCTTTAAGCAATGTTTTTAGAAATATTTTCGTCATGCCTAACTTGGTATGTCTGTGTAGTAATGATTTGAAGAATCTTTTGGAGTCAAGTAAAATTTCATAAGTGTCTTAAATGAAGTGAGATAAATCTCTTAATAATATTTATACTGTATGTTTCCACAGGAAATGAAGTATCCATATCACCATCGCCAGTGCCAACGACGCGACCTATACCGACTACACTATCAACCACGGAGACCCCAGTAATCTCACCCACACCACCGGTTCCTCTATTTCTCAACAGGTAAGATAACAAACACATTTCCTGCACCATTTAAAAGACAGTTATATCACGGACTTATGTATAGCTTCTTACCTAGATGCAGATTTTAAAAGTTTAAAAGTAGTTTTACTACAAAAATATAACTAACTGCTTACCGCTCGACATATTTTTTTTATGGTGGATAAGGTGCAAACGAGCAGATAGTCCACTTGATGGTAAGTGGCCACCATCGCCCATGGACATCAGCAATACATGAGAGTGACTTGTTTCGCCAATGCGTTGCATCCACGGAAGATAGAATGAGGAGGTGGAGTGAAGAAAAAAATGCTGCAGTTTCAGCGGGCCCTGAGCAAGAGCCCAGAGTCCACTAAATCCGCAGTGTTAATAGGATGGGAGAGGAAGGGGGTAAGTCTGGCCCATACGCGGCTAAACCGGAACGCGTCTATGACACTTGAAGGTCGGATTCGCATGCTAGTGGTCGCAACAGATCGCCGACCATCAAGGGGGTGCTAGGTTGCTCGGCTCTTACGAGATGCTGTCCCAGAGGCAGAAGGGAATAGTATTCTAACCCGTCCCCTCACGGGTAAAGAAAACATCGCTGCTCAATATCAACTTTAACAAATAAAGTAAAGATTTAAAGAACTCATGTGTTCCTCAATACTTGTCAAACTGTCGCTGACCTATGGCTACAGAGTGTATAAGTTGTCTTGTCAATATGATACAAATTAACAACATTATTTCTACATCATTCAAAAAGATTGATTGGAAGCTATATTGACTAATGTCAGTTATTTCATGAATGAAATCATAATTAAATATTGATATATACACATATAGTTAGTTAATTTAAACAATTTTGCAACTTTTAAGGCTGATCTTTTGATAATTAAGATTTAATTTTCTCTTGTTACCGACAAAATGTAAGTTTTCAACTAATAACTACATGAGTATTAAAATACAACAGTAAAATATTTTTTCCACTACCTTGAATAAAAAGTAGCATTACGTACTCGATTTTAATTTCGAAAAGGAAACTTTCTTTTTCCATTATATAATGACACTAATAAGCGTACGTTAATATCATATGGAAAGATTCCATGAATGTTTAATAGTTAATAGTTTAAATAATGTTGCTGTATTTTGTAATTACGTAATTTGAACATCGTTATTTTGTTTGTACGGATCTAATTTAAAAAAACATTCATTGCCGTATTTCTTTTCTCTCGTATCCTCATTTTTCTCGCTTTCTTTTCTTCTTTATCTCTCATTCGTCCTCTCTTTTTCATTTTCTTTCTCTTTTTTTCCCTCGATTTTGTTTCTTTCTTCAAAAATTATCGTTCTTTTTTTGCAATACGAAATATACTATTCACTGTCGCATGTCAAGGATAACAAGTTCGAAATTATTGCATTAAAACGTATAAAATAAATTAATTTTATACAGAGTCGATGTACGGACTAGGTATATTAAAATCGAAATACTAATGCATAATTTGCATATTGCTACAGCTGAACTTAAGGATTTTTTTGTATATGTTTGTTTGATTTTGATCGAATGCTATATGCTTTTAGAAAGGCTATATGGTGTTGCCATAGCCATTATAATTCAAAAGATATGGCCATTTAAATGGCCAGTTTGTAAATTAAAAATTATCTTAGATAATCGTTAACATTAAATATTGTTCTATATTATAGATTTTTTTTTTTACAAAAATATTTACAATTTGTAAATATGCTAACACATACGCTCATACGAAACTGCTGTGTTAGCTTCATTATGGTTTTATTTTTACTACTGGTAATATAAATACCGTAAATACCGAGGAGATACTAGATAAATTGGAGAGACTTCAGAATTTGTGCATTCGATTCATCTTCGGTTTGCGCAAATACGACCACGTGTATAATTTCCGTCGTGAATTAAAATGGCTCCCTATTCGTCAGCGCCGAAATGTCCACATTCTTGGAATACTCTTTAGTATTTTGAATTTTTCTTGTCCACCCTATTTAAATGAGCGGTTTCATTTGGCAATTCCGAGTAGTAGACCAGCACGCTCTTGTGTAAGTGCTAAAAGACGTGAGTTGCAACCTTATAAAACAATATTTTATGAGAGATTATTTACTGTTTTTGCTACAAAATTATGGAATTCTCTCCCGAATGATATTTTGTCCGATAACCCTTCGCTTAATACTTTTAAACTCAGACTGAAAAAGCATTATTTATCTCAAATTTATACTCCTTAATTGTATTCTATAAATTTTTTTATGTATAATTTGTGTATTATATTGGTATATATAAGTAATAGTTGTAGTTTATGTAATAGTTATATTAGTATTAGTTGTAGTTTATGTAAATGTTTGTATATATATAATATATATGTATATTACTTTTATTATTATTATTTTAATTTCTGCTATACTGTACCTATTTCCGCGTGAGATAGTTGAGATAGTTTTGTATAGTTAACTATACAAAACTATCTCACCATCAAGGGTTGCTGGAAGAGATCTCTATTAGAGATAAGTCATCCTTTGTGCACATATTTCTTATGTGAATGTGTAACATTTATTGGTACATAAATAAATAAATAAATAAATAAATCCAATTTGTCTGTGGTCGACGACAGCTACAACTTTATGGAAAATCCATAATATAAATATTATTAAAAAAAATTACACTACTCATGCTAGATTATAACAAAAACATCATAATTTTAATGCCTAATTCAATTAGTACAATTTGAACAGGCGTTACTAGTTTGAATGATCATGACAGTAATTGGTACTTAAATAATTCATTACTGTACGTACATAAAAACATGAATGATTGTATTACAACAATATATATTAAGAGTGTAGTTAAATACGAAGTTTCATTGAACACTATCATTATTCTAATAACTTTGTTAGTACGTAACTGTATTTAAATTTAATTGTAAACGTGTCGGTTAACGATATAATTAAGTTGTAGATCTGCCTATGTAAGTTCATAGTTGAAACTTATCGAGTACAATTTAATTAATATAGACAGAAAACTCACTCATAATATTCAAATAAAATAAAAAATATATATGATTTTCAAATGAAACTTATATCATAACTGGAACACTCAATTAAAAATATTGTATATTCAAATATGCACCTTGAAATAACTTATATAAGGTTGACATTTGTTTGCAACACTTAAAAACCGTTCCGAGCAGGACCAAACTAAAGGGGATTTTGTCTCTTTCTTACGGTGTTTTTCTTAGGGTGTTTGTGACAATGGGACATACAAATTGAAGTTATTAGTAACACAATATATAATTTTTCTCTGTTCCTTGGAGCATGGTCATACTAGTAGAAGGAGATGCAATCCCCTATAGTGGCTGTACTCTTCGAAACGTTTTTTGAGTGCACGTGCCCTTTGATTTGTTGTTCCTTGGATTTTCATAATTTATATTATGCTTGACATAATCTGTTTTTATTCCATAGTGGAAAAGGCAAAGCTATTACACCGTACAGCTTTGTTTTTAGTAGATTACCTCAGAAAATGAAATATCAGAAAATTTTTAGTAAAAGATTATTGTTATCGATGGAAAAGTTATAAAGAATGTTCATAAAAATTGGATTGTCTTTTCCTCTTTCCTTTTTTTATTCTTAAATATTGCCGGATGATGTAAATAATAGTTCATAATAATTTAATTTCAACTAAACTAATCATTTCACTTTCTGTTTAATCCGTGAGGGATTATAATACATTTCCCCTGCCGCTGGGACAGCATCTCGTAAAAGATGAGCAACCCAACACCCCTATTGGTGGTAGGGGATCTGTTCCCCGACTGGCTTGCAACCACCAGCATTCTTCTCTTCACTCCCCCTCCTCACTCTATCTTCGAGGCGGCAACAAGAGAACAAGAGATGCTCTCTAGTTTTGCCGATGTATTTGGGTGACGGTGACCACTTTTCATCAGGTGGACGGTCTGCTTGTTTGTCCCTTATCTGTTATAAAAAATAAATTTAAAAAAGTAGAGGTTATTGAAAACAGATCAGACATTTTTATCGACTAAATACAAATAGAATAAATTTGTTTCATTTTAAAATTAAAATAAATCACTAAATTCATCAATACTTAAATTTGTATATAATTATTGCACTGTACTTGACCTTTTATAGTTAACTGTTTAATAACTATAATAGTTAACTGTCATTTCAAATGCAATCCGCCTCTATATTGTTAAGCTTGTCACTTGAAATACGAAGGTCATATATTCCCTTTTTATCGAAATGTAGTCCGTCCCACTTAAAGAATTAATGTATAGCATTTAAACTAGAGGAAAAAATTAAGTACGAAAAAATTAAGACAATTATAATATAATATACGCAAGAGTTTGTAAGATGTATGTTTGTTACTCTTTCACGCAAAAACTACTGAATGGATTTTGATGAAACTTTACAATAATATAGTTTACACATCAGAATAACATATAGGTTATAATTTATAATGATATAGTGTGAATTATGCAAAATATAGCGCATGAAACCGCGGGGTGCAGCTAGTACCTATGTACATAAAATCATGTTATAAGATCATTATAGAAAGTTAACGAACTTTGTAGTGGAAATTCTATAATAGTCATTTGCATAAATTATTACGAATGGTAAAAATTACTATGTCGAGGAGAAATAGTAGTTCAAGACACTAATATCACAGAGGAATAGTACAGTTTTCTAGCGGTAAAAGAATTTTATAAAATTGGATCTGTAGTTCCAGAGAAAACCTTCACTGTACAAAATGGTTACGTTATGGTACGTAAATGACCATATCTTTTTAATTAGAATATTTATAACACCAAATAGCATATATGTTACACGGAAAGGATGTAGCTTTCTATCAGTGAAAGAAATTTTAAAATCGGTTCAGTAGTTCTAGAGCCTATTCGCAACTAACAAACATATAAACTAACATATAAAATATTTCCTCTTTATATAATAGTGTAGTGTTTTAGAGCTAAAATTTTAATTTAATTGATTCATTACTAAAGGTAATGTTCCGAAAATCAAGGAATCAATTTTTTTTAAATTGGGATTTTTTTTCGAATGGAGATATGACTAACAAACGAGAAACAAAAATTGACAGCAAATGTAGAATTGCTCAATTTAGGCAAACGAATTGAAAGAGACAAATAAGTATTTTCATACAAATACGTAGTAAAGTGACATATTTGACAGTTGTCAACACGGGAATATTCACAATTGCGGCAATTTCAATCCTTAGGCGTAAGATACATCCCAGCAAAAACATTTTCATGTAACATGTTGCCAAGGCGAGACTATATACCTCATACTGTCAAAAAGTTATCAGATCTCATATAGAGCCAAGCTCCTAACTCTACACGCCCTCCCTACCTACCTCTACAAGCCCTCACTTCACAAACTCTACACCATACTCAATATATGTGGCTTGGCCTTTTCGTTACCATTTTATAAATGTATTTATATATGTCGGTGCTTAAATTAGGCTTGAATTGTGAGACTGAGCAGTGGAGCGAGTATAGAAATTCTGTTAAAAGGCCTTGCAAACCTACACCTTGGTCACAAGTGAAAAAGATTCCTGTCGTAATTGTAAGAGATAATGTTTAGTTATTTATCGATTCATGTTTTATAATTTTTTTGTTATTTATGTACTATTATTAGCCTATATACCAAATTTCAGCTTTCTGGAACTTCAGGAAGTACCCTAAGAATTTTGATGATCATCAGTGAGTCAGTGACGAAATCGGCGTTTTATAGATATTAATAAAAACTAAAGTATAGGAGCTATGGAATTGAAACTTTGTATGTTTAATGAGTCCATTACTGACACCACATCCTGAGAATTTTGTAACTCTTGAATGATCCAAACCCAAGTTATGAAAGTTCAAATAAAGACGAAGCGCTTCGAGAAAAGGTAGTAGTGCCCTTGCGAGTTGCGCTTCGCTAGGCTCGTCTTGGCCTGGCAGGTTTGCTGTCAATTTTAATTTATGAATGAAGAGGGCTGCCCTCGCTTCGCTCCGGGTATGTAAAACAATATCATAATGTCCTTAAATTGTCACTCTGTAATTGTGTAGTTTTTCATTATTTGAAAAAAGAGGAGAGAGTGAAAAAAAGTTAAAAAAGAAAAATAATAGAAACAAAAATAAATGAAAAGCGACAGATGCTAAGAGAGGGAGGATGGAGCAAAAATAAAATTGAATAGGTAAAGGAGAGAGAGAGAGAAGAATTAAAGAGAGAGAAAAGAGAGAGGATGAGAGACAATGATAGTATTATAAGAGGAAGAGAGACGGAAATACTATAGACCTCTCAGTGAAAGGATTTTAAAAATCGGATCAGTAGCAACAAAATGACCATATTCTATTAATTAAAAATGTACATGGCAACACTAAATCACCTTTGTCCCTCACGAATAGTGTAGTTTTCTAACAGTGAAAGAATTTTTTAAATCGGATTTGTAGTTCCTGAGAAACTCTTCAATTTACAAAAAGACCACCTTATGGCATTTAAATGGCCATACCTTTTTAATTAGAGTATTTATGGCAACACCACATAGCCTATGTTACCCGGAAAGGATGTACTTTTCGAGCCTATTCGCAACAAACAAACAAACATACAAACAATCAAATCTTTCCTCTTTATATAATAGTATAGAGTATAGATATAGATAAAGAAATTACAACTAAAGATATAGAGTCGCTTCAAGGCGATTGCCATTATGCTAAGCCCCCAGTATATAGTAACAAATGACTTACAAAATTTCAATAAAATCGATTTAGATTAGCTATTGGTTGTTGAAAGTGTCACAGATAACATTAAAATATTAGAACAAATAATATATCTGTAACTGTTACCATATTTGGTACATTTTTTTGCCTCAGAACTCGTTTTAATATCTGGTGACTGTACTTGACAGTGTGTCAATACCAAGGTTGAGTGCTTATAAAAAATTAAGCCTTATTAAATTGTCTATTGAACATTATTTCTATACTGTTACAAATGTGTACGTAGCTAGATTTTGTTCGCTATTCAGTCTGTCTGTCATCTCAATCACCCATCTTACCTTGTTGCAATGCTGTAACATATTTTATGATAATGCAGATAATCTATCCAATGATGCTCTAACAACTGATAAAACTATCCTAACCCTTTTAATTCTTAGATAGCAAACAAAATCCTCATAAATACAAAAGTATTTTTTTTTTTAAAAGATTACTAGCAGTATGGATCACATACTACTAGTATTCTTTTTTAGTATTTTTTTTTTCTCCTAGTAAGCTAACAAATAGCTTGTGTCAGGAGTGGGCCACGCCAGTAGTCCAATGTCCGGGATTTGAACCCACGACTTATCGATCGTGAATCCAACGCCCGAACCACTGAGCTACTGACGCTTAAAATAAATAATAATAAAAATACAAAAGTATAATAACCTCGTAACTTAATGAAATTATCCGAGTTTTGAATCTGTGACATATTATGTGGCTATGATGTTTTTTATTATATTATGAAGTTTAAGGTCATATTTAAACTTGCAATTGCCATTAAAGAAACTAATAAAATGTACGAACTGTATATACGCTGTATTCTGTGGCTTTGACCCTCCATGACCTTAAAAGGAATTACGGGAATGTCATTTTAAAAACAAATGTTGTTTCTGGTTTTATATACTTTACTGTATAATTATGATAATAAAAACATTTTTGAAGTAATGTAGCAATCTCTAACTTAATATGCATATTTACCAATAAAGTTTCACTTAATATACTTTAGAGGTCATTTACATTTATATGTTATCGACCACATGTCTCTTAAGTTTTTGTCTACTTTTAATTTTTTTTTCTCATTTGAATAAAAATTTAACAAAACTATAGAATAGCCAGAATAATTAAAATATCGGTCCAGTGGGAGTCTGAATTGCGCATTGAGTGTTCCATACAAACTAAATTAAGGAACAAACTTTGAAAAACTGTTGTTTCCATAAATATAGGTCATATGTTGCACCTACGACCAAGGTCAAGGTCAAGTAACAATTTTTTTTTAAATGTTATATGACTACGGTTTTTAGATCTTTGAATTTACTTTTGCGATAACGCCCGGAATTAATCACCGATCTCAATCCAAAATCCCCAGATTACAGTTACAGATTTGTATACACTAATTTAAATTTGAAATCTATTATCAATCCATAATCCAAAGATTTTCTATTGACACATTGATTACAAATTTTGGCCTTAAGACGTTGCTTTGCCCACTAACATGTTACACAGCGAGCATTCATGCAGTCAGTGTTACAGGGAAACCAGCGAGCAACGAGCCACTCATTGCTCGCTGGTTGTTCGAAGTAATTCGAACAGCTCAGCATTTCGTAATTTATAACAAAATCCTAATTCGCGGCACTTAGAAACATTAAAATCAGTGCGTTTGACGACATAATAATTATTTTAATATATTCATTTTATAGACTGTTTTTAAATTAAATTCCTTAATAACAAACAACTTACATATCAAATCAAACAAACTTACAAATAATAGAAGGTCTGCTTAACCATCGAGCACAACCTTCTACACTGGTGTTTTGGCAAATCCTTTGAGTGTTACGCGGTTCAGTCAGTACGCTGTAACAAGTCGTCACGAGTTCTTCAAAATCGATCGAAGACATGCGTATAAAATTTTTATACTGTCCAGTAATCATTTGGTTTTTTAATATCAATCAATGACACTACCAGATGCGTCTCTGTTTTTAAATAAGTTTTAATAACGTTTTTTCTTCTTCTTAATTTAGATTAAGCAATAATTTAATAGAATCAAAGATCCCAACACAACCTTGATGTCGGACATCATGATTGAGCGAATATGGAACACAAAGTTCAAACGAGCATGTTACGCCGATTTTAGAACACACGTAACATGCTCAATGCGAATGTTACATTACACCTTGTAACGTTGGTCAGTACCAAGCTTTAGATTTCTTAAAAATTGTTTATCACAGACAGACGATCAACGCCGAGATTTTTAAAATAATGTAACACATTGTGAAGTTCAAAACTAATTTTATCTAGCAGATAATTACGATAAATCATTAGCTAATAGATATTATAATAACCTATGACCTATGGGAAACGAATAAGCAAATACAGTAAAGGCTTAAATGATAACTGGTTGACCTCTGTCTGTACGTCCTTCTCAAAATTAATACTTTTACTAAAAGACCTCGATACAAAACGATGAAAAGATATTACAAAACTATCCATCTATCATTGTTAAGTTAAGATATTAACTATATTTTGTAATTTTAATTGTTATAGTAATCGCTACTTGTTAAATATTGCATTTAAAATGCTAATCCTAATTACTATTATAAATGCGAAAGTAACTGTCTGTCGCACTTTCACGCCAAAACTACTGAATCGATTTAAATGAAATTTGGTATACAGATAGCCTAGAGCCCGAAAAAGGACAAAGGCTACTTTTTAATGCGAAAAAATGCGGTCGTAAGGGGGGATGTAAAGTTGTATGGAAGTATTGTCATTTTTAGAGTTAGAAGCTTGGAACTTATTTTTTAGGCTGTTGATTCGATATAAATAATAACTATGACCAAAGACACTATTCCACACAAACGAAGTCACAGCTGGCACAGCTAGTCTCTTGAATATAGCTACACACATATATATATATATTATACAAGCGGATTTATTATTTTTATCTTTTCAGGAAGTTTTATTTATGTGTATTTAAATACCTGTTATAGGTCGACTTTTCTTGTAAAATATTGAATTTATCTTTATTTATCTGTTGCAATGAATTCAAAATTTTTATTTTATGCATAATAAAATTTGATTATGACAATATTTTTTTTTTTTAATGAAAATAAATTTTATCGATAACTAGATAACCGAGCTTTACCAAATAAAACTGTTTTGTCTGAAATAAGTAAAATAAAAGATACAATACATTTTTAATGTAAATAAATTAAAACAATTAAATTAAAACAGTACTTATTTTAGTATATCGAAGTTTCTAATTAAGATAAAATTTTATTATTTGTCCCAAAATAATAAGCATTCATGGACCTTATCTCAGTTGGCGTCCATTAATTACGTAAGGTGTTTTAAGGTTTTCAAAATCTCATTTAGGGGAGAGGGGAGGAGGTCTAGCAGAAAATTGCGTGAAATTGAATTGTGAATTTCTAGAATAAGATATGGCCAAATCTCACTCCATGGACTGAATTAGAATAAATGTTTTCTAAATTTTTGTTTAATATTTTCAGTTTTTACCCTTACCCGTATCTACTTAGAAAATGATATAATACGTTGGTCCATATTCAGCTCAAACTACGCAAAATATTGCCTTTAAATGCATAACATTACATAAAATTATTCAAATCCGATAATAATAGTTATTGCGTGTGTATAATAATAAATTGTAATCGCGTAATCGCTTTAAAACAGAATTACAAACTGTTAAACTGGTTAATGTATAGAAATATTACATATCTGATAAATTTGGTTTTTTTTCACAAATCGTCTTAATATAAATGCGAAAGTAACCCTGTCGCGTCTTGTCAGTCTGTCGCGCTTTCACACCAAAACTACTAATATTATTTCTGATACGCATTTTTGTTTTGTTTTTAAAAAATGTTAGTGGTTGCGCCATCTATTATCTATACTAATATTATAAAGAAGTAAGATTTGTATTTTTGTATGTAACGAATAAACATAAAAACTACTGGACCGATTTCAAAAATTCTTTCACCATTAGAAAGCTACATTATCCCTAAGTAACATAGGCTATATTTATTACAAGAAAAAATTAGAGATCCTTAGGAAATCTCACGAAAACCAACCCAAGGTGCCAAAAAATTTGCCATAAAATATCTTTCATCGCATGCGCTGCAAAAAGGATTGATGATAGAACAAAAAAATGTTATACAATATTATAGAACGTATCAATATCTACAAAAAAGTCCGCGAGACCATATGTCCAACTATTATAGTTACGTCACTATAACTACTTTTTTACATTTTAAAAGTTGATAAAAATGCCTATCAAAATCAGACCATGTTTTCTATAACTTTGTATTAATCCTTATCCAAATAAATTATTTCTTATTCAAGACTATTTCAATACCTGTAAATTACTTTTTGAATTATTAAAATCGGACTTTCCATTCAAAAGATATTATGAAATTAAAAATATCAATATAAACAAAAAATACACGCCGACGCGACGGGCCAGTATAGCGACGCAGCGCAGCGAGTAAAGCGGCAAGAGAGTGGGCACCGAAATGCGGGAGGGCCAATATATTTTTAAAAATAATATTCCACCCGCGCGAAGCCGGGATGGGCCGCTAGTAATTAATATAATAGGGCGCCACCACTAAATTAGTTTAGTTTCACTTAATCGTCACCATCTTAGCAAGTTTAAAATAAATCGATTAGGCTAGTGACATGTTAATTCAATAGCCTAGATCACAGCTACATAATTGTGATCTGTGATCAGGGCACAAGACGCTCAGCTCCAAGCACCACCAGCAGAACCTTCTCGATAGTTGATGACACCACGCCAAACGAGCATTGAAAATAGTGGGTTCGCGCCCAAACTTTGGTGTAAGATTTACCATCAAAAACAAGATTCTATTGTTTATGATATTCTATATTTATGGTCAAATATACAGCCAGGTTTAATAGTGTTGCAAGTTGTTTTAATCTTAAGACACTTAAGACTTTCGTGAAACGTCGCGACAGCTAGAATACGTAGTAAATTACACCCAGTCGAAGCCGGGTAGGGGTTGAATATATTTTTAATTGTTATTTTAATCGTAGAGGTTCCGAATTAAAAATATTTTCATTTAATAATACTTTATATATGTAATATACATTGTAACATAGATTATAATCTCATATTGTAATATAGACAATTTTACCATAGATTACCACACATCATTAATTTACAAAAGCAACAAATCCTGCCCCAAATTACACTACAATATATAATAAATAAACTTGGTGTGATCAGCCGAGCCAGACAGTACTTCACGCCCCAGTACCGACTGGCGCTATATAAAGCGCAGGTTCGGCCGCATACAGAGTACTGTTCTCATCTCTGAGCTGGTGCACCTAAGTATCAGCTGGAACCCTTTGATCGCATTCAACGAAGGGCTACTCGGATTGTCGGGGACCCGGTGTTGCATTCACGGTTGGACCCCCTGGCACTGCGTAGAGACTTCATTGTGCGTCCTTTATCGCATATATCACGGGAAGTGTTCCGAAGAGCTTCCGCCGAATTCCACCATCGCACTGCACGTCATAGACTTAAATATCATCCTCATCATCTGGATGTGTGGCGTGCCTCAACAGTGCGTTTTTCTAGAACTTTTATTCCACGCACAATCAACTTATGGAATGATCTACCTTCGGCGGTATATCCGGAACATTACGACATGGGGACCTTCAAAACTCACGTATATCTCCACCTTAAAGGCCGGCAACGCTTCTGTAACTCCCTAATTGTAGCAGGAGTCCGTGGTCAGCGGCGATTACTTAACACCATGTAACCCGACTGCTTGTTTGCCTTCCTATTTTATAAAAAAAAAAAACATTAAAACTTGCTTCGGTATAGATTTTTTCCTCAGAGGAGAGCATCATGAGACTTAACTATAGGTTCTAGAATGTATGTTAATTGGATATAAAAAATTACTATTGAGACATAAAGAAATTCTTATAACATTTAGTAGTGAATGCATAAACAATGCATTTTAGCAATATTCCCACGTGGCTTGCGTGTCGCTTAGTGGAGAAAGATTGCTTCACAATTAACTATTTATTATTATTGATGACTATGCAATTAAGGTGTACACTTAAAAGAAAATATGTATTTTTAATTATCAGATATTTTGTAGTGTTTGTCAATTACTGTTTTGCAAAACTGCATGCATATGTAATAGCCAACAATCTAGTAATCGAAATATCAACTAGAATTTCTTATAAAAATACGTATTTGATTTGCAAGTAGTCCTAATAGTTCCGGTGTAACCTCGAGTGTAGAACTCTCCGTTTCTACTTCTCTAAAACCCTCCATTAACAACGTCCCAAAGTGTCCCAAATATTTATGAGCCCCTATACTTGAAGACCAAAAAGAGGGTATTCTTATGAGCGCCTATACTTGAAGACCAAAAAAGGATATTCTTATGAGCGCCTATACTTGAAGACCAAAAAAAGGATATTCTTATGAGCGCCTATACTTGAAGACCAAAAAAAGGATATTCTTATGAGCGCCTATACTTGAAGACCAAAAAAAGGAGATAATTCTTATGAGCGCCTATACTTGAAGACCATAAAAAAAGAAATTCTTATGAGTGCCTATACTTGAAGACCATAAAAAAGGAAATTCTTATGAGCCCCTATACTTGAAGACCATAAAAAAGAATATTCTTATGAGCGCCTATACTTGAAGACCAAAAAAAAGGAAATTCTTATGAGCGCCTATACTTGAAGACCATAAAAAAAGAAATTCTTATGAGTGCCTATACTTGAAGACCATAAAAAAGGAAATTCTTATGAGCCCCTATACTTGAAGAGCAAAAAAAAGGAATTCTGTCTAGACTCTCGCCTACATTAATGTGGTTCACCTTCTCCAGTAGTTTTTGTATTGTGCGCGCACTCGCTAATTAGTTTTTGGTTATATTTTAATGTAAAGTAGGTAGTATTTTTTATAGCGCACTCAGATCCAACCGTCACGTCGTTCGTGTCGAAATTATGTCTATTTTAAAATATTAAAATAAACACTATCGCATAAACCTTCTATAGCTAAATTTTATGAGAAATCGAATTGGCGAAAAAAGTTTAAGAAATCATTATATTGCATCGGATAATTTCATCAATGTTCCCACGTGAATGCTTTGCCACAGTGCACTAAGCGATGGAGAAAGATGATTACTTAACAATAAATTGTTTATTATTGCAGATTACTAGTATTACTACGTTGCAATATAGAATACAGACGGTTTAGGAATGCGATAATTTATATGCAAAACTACTTGTAGTACTGCACGCGAATGTAAATGCGCAACCATCTTAAAGAAGACGCCCCGGATTTGCATGTGTACGATTTAACACATGTACCTAGCAAGGGCGTCGCCAAGAGAGGGTAGGTAGGCTACCCTCCCTAGACAAAATAATTGTAGGCAAAACGTCAGAATTTATATGGACTTGCTCCCCCCTCCTAGGCAATCGGCTCGCCTCGGCCTGTGATCCAAGATATACTAAAAATATATAAAAATATACGGAAGTCTCATACAAACTTTCATCTCCTATTTTTTTTCTGGCTAAAATGTACAAGTTTCTTTGTTTTTGTATTTATACTAGCTTACCAAATTTCAGCTTTTTAGGAATTCAGTAAGTACCCTAAGAATTTTGATGATCATCAGTGAATCACTGACGAAATAAAAACTAGAGTATAAGAGATATTACACTACTGCCATCATATCCCACGAATTTTGTAGATCTAGTATAATACAAACCCAAATTATGAGGGTTCAATAAACAACGAAGCGCTTCGTTTTGGCGGATCACTACCACTAAATAAATTTAGTCAATTTTTTTAACTTTCTTCATATAAATGTATGTAATATTTATATTTCATTTTCCAGGTTTGCAGATGATGGTGACCTAGTAGTAGACAGTTCATCTTCAACAATGACGACTACACGAGCTACACCACGAACGACTTTAAAAGCTGCTACTACCATGAGACCTGTTACACAACCAAGGTAAATTAGATAATCTTAGTGTTAAACAGACTTTATATTCTCATAGCATCAAGCGTCAGTTGACATTAAAGGTCCCTAAACTTTCTGGCCCCTTAGAGCACTTGCCATGTTTTTGATATACACATGTTTAAAACAGTTTGAATTAAAACGGTGTTTTTATAACGTATTTAAAAACAAATATATGTCGGCACTCGTCCGAAGAAAGAGAGTAATTCAGTGGACTAGTGGGTAAACCCCTTATTTAAATGTAAAATAATATAAATATTCGGTTTCCCCTATTAAAAATGAACATTATTTAGAACATACAGGTAGAGTGTAAAAAAAATTTGAACTGTTTGTTTTTTTTTAATTTTTTAAAATACTGTTTTTTTTATCCTTGGATAGACCCCTTGCTTTGTTGCATTTTAGCAAATTTATCAAATTTTATAAAAAATGTTTTGACTCATATTTAATTGAACTGTTAAGCAAAAAGAAGTCGGCAGAAGTGAAACCAAAAGCTAAGCAACAAATCATTGTGTATGATATTATTGCTTCAATGGAAAATCAAAATTTTAATCCATTATCCTTATCTCACAAAAATCTTTTGTTTACTTGGTCCCTGTGAAGGTCTGTCTATACTAATATATAAAGTTGCAGAGTTTGTTTGTTTGCTTGAACGCGCTAATCTCAGGAATTACTAGTCCGATTAGAAAAATACTTTCAGTGTTAGATAGACCATTTATCGAGGATGGCTAAAGGAGGAGCATCACGCGGAAAATGTCGCCCGGGTCAACTAGTATGTTATGTAGACCACTTTGGGAATCAGTGGTATTAAAATATTTTAAAAAATATAGATTACGAGCGGCTGTCGCCGATTCGCTCCGGGTATTTGAAAAAATATTGTAATTGATGTCTTTAAATTTTCACTCTGTAATTGTGTAGCTTATCATTATTTTAAAAGATAGGGAGATTGAAAAAAGAAGATAAAAAGAGAAAATATTTAAAGAAAAAAAGAGCAAAGACACAGATAACAAAAGAGCGAGAAGGACAGAGCAAAGATAAAAATGATGAGATAGAATGAAAATTTCTGTAAAATAATTTTTAAAATCGGACCAGTAGCAACACAATGGCCACGTTCTACTAATTAAAAAATGTATATGGCAACACTACAACACCCATGTCTCTGAAGAATAGTATAGTTTTCTAGCGGTAAAAGAATTATTAAAATCGGATCAGTAGTATCGGACAAAACTTACTGAACAAAATGGCCACGTTACGCCATTTAAATGGCCATATCTTTTTAATTCTAATATTTATGGCAACACCACATAGCCTATGTTAGTCGGAAGGGATGTAGCTTTCTATCGGTGAAAGAATTTAATCGGTTCAGTACTTTTCGAGCATAGGCTCGCAACAAACAGAAATACAAACAAATAAATCTTTCCTCTTTATAAAATAGTATAGATGTAGATGACTCATTTACATTTTTATTACATATTTATTTAAAATTCAACCATCGTTGTGTTTTTTCCATTATTTTTCGTTTTCAATTAAGGTATTTAAAAAATGAATTGATAATCAGTCTTTAGAAATGCGAAAAAAAAATGAAATAAAATTATAGATTACAAAATTAAAACACGATTTATAACAAAAAACTTATATGCAGTAGAAATACCTTGTTTTAAAAAGGTTAACCACTAAAATCAAATAACAAAACATCTGCATATTAAAATGGGTTTTATAATCCTGTTTTTTAGATATTCCAATTTAATATGGACTTTTCCTTATTATGACTAGTTAGCAAGATTATTATTAAAATACTAGTAGTAGACTATTTCTTTCATCATATTGTGATTTTTCTCACTCATACAAACAGCTGCTAAGAAAACATATTCCGTAAAAATCATTAAACAGTTTCCAATGTTTTAGTTTTTGGGTGGATTTTCCAAGAATTTTAATATACCTTTTTTGAACAAACTAAATGTAGATAAGTATCAGTCATAATTCCTGTTAAATAAATACAAAGATATTCTTTTCGAATAAAAAACAAATACTAAAACTGTTAATTATATTTTGTTCTTTATTTTCTTACAATTTGAGAAACATAATAATTATTCCGTACAAACATTGAATTTTTTTGGATGATAAGTAGCCTACGTTATTTTTGAGCTTATAAACAACTAGCTGTGCTCGCGACTTCGTCCGAGTGAAATAGTATTTTTCCCCATTGTTATTTTACACCCTCGAGGGTAAAACTTTATATGTTTCAGTTTTCTAGCTTGAAAAATGATGATACTTACATACAAATTATCAATTCAAGGGGCGCCTTTCAACCCTTTTGTCGCATTAAAAACTATGTCTTTTCTCAGGCTGCACTATCTGTATACTAAATTTCATTTAAATCGGTTCAGTAGTTTTGGCGTGAAAGCGCGACCGACAGAGTTATTTTACAATATATTGAAAATGAACATATATAACTTTTAAGACAAAAATTATATTCGTTTTTAAGGAAATGCCAGTTTATAACTGGTTCTACGATTTTACACATATATCTATAATTATTTACGCATTAGAATATCAGAAAACAATCAATGTGCAGCTGAGCTTATGACGTGTGTAATTCAATAATTATAGGCAACAAATTATGATAATAATCGGCGCAGCATACATTTACTAGCTTAGCTTGAAACATGCAATCAAAGTCATTAGAGTATGCATAACATCTTTTCCTCCCATATTTATGTAGGCAATTAATTGATAAATAAATTGCATCTATATTACAAAGCTGAAAAGTTTGTTTGTGTGAACCGCTAATCTCAGGAACTACTTACTGGTTTTAATTGAAAATTTATTTAAGTTGAAAAACTGATCGCCCTCCCCACCGCATATAGCACAAGATTTCCCAAGAAGATATTGACTACATGACGAAATCCTAAGTCCCCATCCCTGTGACCAAGCGTGGTATTTTGAAGGTCCCCCTACGCCCTCAGAACGGGTCAGGTGGGTATTCCATGCATCATTGCAAGCATACATGGAGAAAGTCGCGTGGATCGGTTAACCATTAATATAATTGTTAAAATTATTGAAACTTTATCTCATTTACAAATTTTGACCTGAAACCTTCAGCTTCAGTTATTCTCGGCCGTTAAATACATATAGCAGTGATGGCCCAGTGGTTGAGACTTCAAGTCTTACTCGGGAGGTCCGAGGTTCGATCCTGGACACACACGTCTGACTTTGAGTTATGTGTGTTTTAAGCAATTAAATATCACTTACTTTAACGGTGAAGGAAAACATCGTGAGGAAACCTGCACTCCTGAGAGTTCCCAAAAAGTTCTCAAAGGTGTGTGAAGTCTACCAACCCGCACTGGGCCAGCGTGGTGGACTATGGCCTGATACCGTCCTCATTCTGAGGAGGAGACCCGGCTCAGCAGTGGGCCATTGAAGGGTCGTGATGATGAATTACATAGAAGTTTCTAAGTGACACAGATGCCATACATATTTAATTCTTCAAATTTCCCACATCAGTATGACATATCGTATCTCCAAATTGTTAAAAACGTAAATACAGATATTTTTAAAGCAACACGTAATATAGACCGCGCCTCACAGAATTAATGACATAGCATGGAAAATTATCATATACCAATGTTTGCATCGTGATAGTATTTACAAATTATTGATTTTAAATATAAATCGTTCTCATCGCAAATTATATACTTGTAGAGGAAATATGTTACACGTATAATAATATATGGAAAATATCTTTGACGTTAAGTTATGCGCAGAAATACCTATGTTTAATTAATATAAATAATTATTATATTAAATTCTTAGTAGACTATATTAATCCATTCCTAACATATAATGAAAAAATTATTCGCAGTTTCTTACCTGAGGAAGGAAACGGAGAATATTGTTTATACCTCCAATCTATATAATTCCCATGTTATGATTATTTTTCGTAGAAACATTCTGCCAATAAACTATGCAAAAAATCTAACCGAGTGCGAAATAAATTATTATGTCGTTCTTACCTGTGCGTCTTGGGTATTTCTATTTTCGATAGTAATTTGGAATTCACAAACCCTTTCTTATGAAAATTACTCACATATAATTCGTATTGTTAATGACCGAATTCGAAAATTTGGCCAAAATAAGGTTTTACTCATATCCCTACGTACTAGATAAAACGTATTTATTTTTGAAAAAAAAAAGATCCTTAATGCGTTCTCAATTCAAAGTGTTTTGAGTATTTGTCAAAGATAAAATAAAATTTATTGATTAAAAAAAATTGTTTAAAATATATATAGAAATTACTGATATTTTGAATTAAATCTAAAAGCTCATAAAACAATTCAATCTATGTTAATAAAAACATTACATTAAGGGGTTAGGAGTAGTCAGAGACATGAAAAAAATAGAATTTTCAGTCATTTATTTGCCATTAAATTATTTTATTTTATAAAATTAATAACATGGCATCAGTACACAATGTTTTGACTTGAAGTCATGAAAATTAAAAAAAAATTATAATTTCAAAAGATATAGCTGTTTGTGTTGACCCAGTTCTAACGTTGCTGTGACCATCATAAGTCCTTGGAGATTCATCAAAAATCAATCGGACAAAAAAAATAGTTTTATAAATAGATAATCTTGTGCCTGATCGAAGAAGATTCCACCTGATGGTAGGTGGCTGCCGTCGCCCATGGACATCTGTAATTCAAGAGATACTCTTTTGTTTTGCTTGCTTGAAAAATGCTGTGGTTTCAGTGCAAGAGAACAGAATCCACTAGATTCACAATATTAATGGGATGGTAGCGGAAGTGGGTAGGTCTGGACCCCAATGCGGCGCGAGTGGAACGCGTCATAAACACTTAGATTCGGTCGTATGCTGGTGGTCGCAAGCCAGTCTCTTACGAGATGATCTCCTAGCGGCAGATTCGGGTATTCTAAGTCGACCCCTCACTGGCCAAACGGTTTTGATTGTTACACCACGAAAAAAATGTTATATCTAGAGGTTGACATCACAAATCAAATGTGATGACTTTCTAATACTAAGTATTTACAGTCCTTGAACCTGCGAAAGTACCAGGCTTCTAAATAAACATAATAATAACATATAGGAAAGTAACGTATTAGGCAATTTTCGTTTACATAGAATGCTGCTACCTATTTTAATGTATGGGGACAACAGTTTCCGCCGCCAAAGTTACGTTTTCCCAAATTCTATTTAGTAACCCGCAGTGTGCCACTCGCACTTAGCCGAATTTTACAGAGAGGCCGAATTATACATATAATTTAGCTGGATAGTCGGCCCTTTTTGTCGACTAGTCGCCGACTACGAAAGTGGCCAGATAGCCGACTAATCGGTACATCGATAGTAAAAACTAAAATTATATATTACTACCAGAGAATTCAGCTATTTCGCAGATGTAATAAAGGAAAGTCTGCGTAATTTCTGACATCACTGCGGACATAACTAGACGACGAGTAGCGGAGCGATGATGACTTCAATGATGATATAGAATGCCGAGCATATAGAAGAGAGAAAAGACTGACTGATATGGGCATAGTCCAGTCTATTCTTCTCTCCTACACGACCGACATATAAATCTTCTTGCTTCTTCAGATATTTATCTTCATCTTCTGCTACAAGTTTAATAACCGAAACATATAATTCAAAACGCAAACACTAAAATTATATATTATTAACAGCAGAAATTTCAGTGATTTCGCAGGTGTAATAATGGACAGTCTGCGTAATCTCCGACATCACTGCGGACATAACTAGACGACCGAGTAGCGAACCGGTGATGACTCCAATGATGATATAGAATGCCGAGCATATAGAAGAGAGAGAAAAGACTGACTGATATAAACAAAGTCCAGTCAATTCCTCTCTCCTATACGACCGACATATAAATCTTCTTTCTTCTTCAGATTATTTATCTTCATTTTTCTTTTATCCTGAAAGGATATGCTACAAGTTATATGACCGAAACTAATAATTACCGCCATTACTTAACAACAATAAAAGCGTTATCACTATTAATTCTAAAATTATAAATGTTTAACGTACAAATAATGAAAATAATAATAATAAAAACTCTTAAAACAAAATACTAACGTCAATTTTGGATTATTTTAAAACATATAACTAGCAACCCTGGCTTCACAGCGGTAGTAAAGGCATTAGCGTTTTCGATGAATGCTTCTAGACGGATTGACCTTTTCCGACATTTTAAATGATTATCCTCATATTTCAACCAATTTACAATAATTCTTAACAAACAACAACTTTTGGCGAACAGGCATTGTCAGAACAATTTTTAATCTGTAATTATGTCTCTATTGTTAATTTTTTTTTGCAGACCAACACCAGTTGCCTGGGGAAGCGTAGGAGCAGAGACAATGCCAACACGGTTTACGATGCGACCGAAAAAAGAAATGCCTTTGCCATTGCCTTATTCAACCGCCATCACAATAATCGACCAAATTGGCATCAAGATTATACGAACCACAGAACTTGTTACTGACATATTGAAAAATACTGTACGAGCCGTAGTTGGGCGGTAAATAATTTAAAACATGACACGACAATTTTTGTTTGTTTGTGAAAAAGCTTTGATTTTAGTCATTCGGCCTGCGAGATGCGTGTGTAGGACAAAATTTATATTGTTGAAATTCTATGGTTTGTTATTTACTTTATAGTGAGGATTTTTTTATTTATATTTTTAAATACATGTAACTGTATAAACGAGATCAATATTAATTATTTTTTCATATTAATATGTTTAAGAAAAACTAATAACCGCGTAAACTCTTATGGCAACACTAAATTGACGGATGGCGTAAATATTGGGAATTGTCGTTATTTGTAAAGTGGAAAAATGATTCAATTTAAATCGGGTTGCGTTGGATGGAGTTTACAATATTTATTAAATTAGATCCTCAAGTGTATAAATCAATCAAGTATATAATGTTTCTGCACCACAAATCCGCATGCCTATCCCCACTATTACCGAAACAAAGCAAGGCCAATCGTTGTTGAATCGCTAGATTTTTTAATCTGTGAAATCTCTCAAAAAATGCTTTTGCTTCTTTTTTTTTCTATGTTGGCACACTTTCTTACTGTGATCGTCAAACACGCATTACTTGTATAACATAATTGTTTGAGAACTTTGTAAAGTAAATTAACTAATTTCTTTTAATTATAAGATTTAAATTATTATATTAATTAAGAATTTTACGTACAATTAAAATAAATTTTATAGTATAGTTGACATTACTCAGATAGAAAATAAGTTAATTTTAATTTTATAGAAATAATTTTAAGCTTAAAGTGAGCAGTGAATAAATATTTTTTAAATTTTTACTTTGTCTTTAATTTACACCAATAAGGTAAGAAGCATACTTAAAAATTTTGTTAAATTTTTGTTTTTTTTTACTGCATATTTTGAAGTTTGATAGCAATTAAGTCTTGAGATTATTGCACCACGCAAAGAGACCATATTTCTAACCAATTTCTAACAGCGGAAAGATAGATAAAATCCCAGAAAGTGAGAACCGCCTACGCATGCGCAAGGGTGTCTGTTGAATAGCCGTTAGATTAGGGTTGCTGAAAACATAATATTATACATCTCTATTTTAAGGAATTGTTGAACTGCATTTTCAACAATCCCCTAAAATTGTGTTGAAAGACCTTACCTCTACTCTTCGTAACACAAACTTCCTCTATAAAATCTACAATATTATATAGCTATTTTATACAATCAAATACATACTATATAACTAACTGGATTTACGACCAATACCAGAGAATGACATAACAACTCTCGCTCTAATATATGCGGAAATATTTTTTTATGAATATAAATTAAATAATTAGAGTCAGTTCGATTCAATTCGATTTTTCATGCGACAGTAAAAAAATCAATAAAACCTTTGTATAAAATTCTTATCTTATTCATCATGTCATTACATTTTTTTGTAACCACAATTACTTATTTGTAAATCGCCTGATTTGAAAAATAATGCAATTTAACATAAATGAGATTCATTCAGATAAAAAAAATTACAGGCACATTCTTATTGTTCATTTTTAAATTAATATATTAATTCTATATATCAAAAAATGTTCTTGTGATTATATTATTATCATAAAATAAAAAAATCATACAAAGGTTATCATCAGGTTACGATTGTTATGAAATTAACTGATATGGCCAACATTAATATTTAAGAAATACAATTATAAGCAACTATTTATATGAGAATAAAATAATGATTTTATTCTCAATGACAAAGAATGGTATGCTGGTCGTAATACGTAATGTTTTAAAAAAAATTAAAATTAGATTACTTTCTACTTAGCCAAAAGTGAAAGTATATATGAGCACATTAAAAAGCAAAACGGTCCAGTTTATTTACTTTCAATTTTATCTAACTCAATTTCAAGTGATTGTTAAGATTAGTAACCTTATTACAAACACCTTGTTTTTTTTTAAGAAATTGATATTTAATTTTACCTGTTTGAGATTTATGCGTGTTTGGAAAAATAAAGTATATTCTACGAATCGCTGATAATTTGTATGGGTATTTCCAACTATAATGTTTTCCTTGTAATTTGGAATCTTCGTTTCATCTTCGATTACTAAATAAAAACTGGATACTCAGTCTTATTTTAAAAATTTAAGTAGAAATACATAAGAAATATTCTATAAGAAATTTTAATTTTTAATTTGCACTGTGACATGTTTATTACAAAATGCCTGAATGATATTTTTTTTTTAATACAATAAAGTCCTTGTCGACTAATTTGAATCTAATTAATCTCAATAGTCGAGCATAAAATTAAATGAATAATTACTAAGTTTCTACTTTATTTATAATATACTTTACCTTAGTAGGTAACAGTGACTTGTTTCCAAGAGAGTTGCCGAGGGGGGGCAAGTTGATATAAATGGAAGAGGTAAGTAATTTCTTACATGTCCTTGGCATATTTTAGAGAACACCTGATTTTTTTATGATTTCAGGATTGATTTCATAGTAAACACTCATAAAGAGCAAATTTACCTGCCACCCTTGGCCACGCCCTTGTTTGCTTTCCCCATTATACTCAATACTCATGCACCTAAATTGGCAAATGCCAATCAAATAAATTATATGATCACTGTAGATAACTAGATTAAATATGGTGGTGAATTCAAAATCAATATTAAAATAATAAATGATATTTTAATATTGATAATGTTATCTATCAACTTTTTGTTATAATACAAATATTCATGATAAACTTTTAAGGCAATAAAAAAGCATGTGAAAATTATCTAGCTAGTTCTAGGAGTTGCAAATAAATATGCAGAAGTTAGAAAGATAAGTTATGCTTAAGCATTTATTGTTCACATATATCACATTTATTTACTCTTATAGGTTTTATAACAATATGTAAATATTAAGTATTTTGTTCCCTTATAGTATAAGATCATTGATCTAAATCACAAAGACATTGAAAGCAATGTAACATTAAACTTAAATTATAATGTCAATATATTGTACTACAACACTCATGCATTAATATTTTCAGATCTCAAATAAATTATTATATATTATGGAAGTTTACATAATTATTGGACAATCAGGTCAGTGACATTATCTTTAGTAACTAGTGCCACTAAGCTGCCACTTGGAGGTCTTTCTTCTCCCTTCAACCATTTGTCAAATAGCTGAGCAACGTAGGTCAATGGTGTCCATGAGCCAAAGTCCGCTTTTGGCATCCATTTCCTGTTCATTTCAGTGTCCAATGTCACAGGCAATATAGCAACGGCAAGTGAGTTTTCTGGCAAACCTGAATCCTTAGCACCAAGAGATTTTGTTAGTTGGTGTACAGCAGCTTTTGCTAGACCATAACCTATCATTCCTGGAGTACCTTCTAATGCTGCCTTGGCACCGGTCAATGCAACAAGTCCTCCAGGGCTCAAATACTTTGAAGCCAGTGTGGCAGCTATTGTTGAACTCCACACAGACTGACGAAACATGAGGTCAGCTTGTTTGCTTAGATCCTTGGCCGCGTTACCGCCTGCCCAGCCACCCGCTACACAAATCACCGCATTCACTTTCTGACCTTGCAAAGCTGCTCCTAGTTCATTAACTACATACTCCTCCTGTTGAACCCACGTAGCATCCTTAGGGACTGTAATATTAACATCTGCGCTATCATTAGGATTGATATCAACGCTCGCTACCCAAAAGTTAGCGTTTTTAAAATGGTTTACACAGGCTGCACCCAAAGCTCCACGACCGCCGTACACTACAATTTTTCCACTAGCCATTATCGCGACCTTATTGATCCGCGTTAGGCAAGCGACTGGCAGATAAGTAGGTTAAACGTCTGCGCAATGATAAGTAGAACGCAATATCGTTGAGTGTAACTTGAATAACCTCGACTCGCCTCTTTATAATCAATCGCGTTCCATGTAGCACAGATAATTAAGTCGCAACTAATAAATTAATGGAACTTGAGAAAACCATTTTGCGAATATAAATTATTAAAATTATAATAAATGTAACCGCAGAATGAAAAAGAACAAGTTTTAGTAATCGATCTATTTTAGTAATTTTATATCGATATTTAGTATCGAATTGCATTAACCCGATATTCAACCTAGAAAATCGATTACAGTCTTATAGTTATTAATAATCCCCACCATTTGTTAAATATAGTTGGGGGATTTTAAACATTACGATAATAGCAATGAAATAGCAGCAGTAATAATTATGAACCGATTTGTTAAAAATCAATCTTCTAATAATCGATTCCCGTTAAATTGCAATCGAGTTTTGGTCATCACTTTTGTTGTGACAGATTTGACGTTGACATGAAAATTGACATTTCATAATATTGCCATTTGTCAAATTTGTATGTACATTTATAAGGCTTAATAAAATAAAACTTTAAAAAAACATTTAACCATTTTATATATAAATATTGTTATATAATATTTTTATTGCTCTAACTGTTTTTGTGTTGTTGTAGATCTATAATAACATTTTATTCCTCCTATTGTGATGTCTCTCTAATGGAAACTCAAGCAAGCAATATTCTAGTACAACCGGCAAATCTCCTTTATGTTTTACTCAATATACGTGACATTGGCGGAGTACTTTGTACACACATGTTGTTGCACACCTGAAAGCCATAAGCAGGGGGTGTCAACTCTTCTAGGGAGGGGTGGAATAACTACGGGGGTCAGAACCTGTGCTGCCACAACAAAGAAGAAAAATATTTTAATCAAGAATGTTTTTTTACGAGTGACAACATTTGACAAAACAAGTCATGAATTCCCTACTATTACAATTTCGCAACAACTTCTAGTTGAGTTTGAATTATGAAAGTCATTTCAAGTAAATAAAAATTATACATATTGTGAGTCGTTTTCTTTTTACTTGTAAATGCTTTTGGTGTATTAAATTCTTCATTTATCTTTTCTTTAACGAGTTGAGTTGAGCTTCTGCTCCTCCTCTAGTTGTGTGAAAGTGTGGTATTTGAGATAGTGACTCTTTGTTTTCTTTTAATTATGAAAGAAAATATGCGAAAATGTTTAAAATGTGGTATATCACCCGTGATAGATCCCTCTATAATATTACATCGTTTCCCCAGACCCGGGAGGACTAATATATTACGGTAATAATATTTTGTATTACACTAGTAGTGCCGCGAGTTTTCACCCGTGTAGTTCCCGTTCCCGTGGGAATATTGGGATAAAATATATTCTTGACACACAAATAATGTGGCTTTCTATTGGTAAAAGAATTTTCAAAATCGGTTTAGTAGATCCAGAAATTACCCCCTACAACGTCACAATCTCATAAACTACATCTTTATAATACTAGTGGTATAAGTATAGAAGTAGCTATAGATTGTATATCGATTAGATAAAAGCCTTAAAATTCATGTGAATCATATAAGTCTTTGTAGACTTATAAGTTCGTTGGGGATAAGATCTACATATGAGTAATAGTTTCATATTTTTATTACAGATGTGAATTATGGGCCAAATATTGTTTTCCTGATGAAGAGTGGTCATGTCCAAAATTTCAAATGAAACTCTGGACAAAACATAGGATGTTATGTTCTAGACATTTTTCAGAGTTTGCATATATAGATTCTTCCAAAAAGAAGCTATTAAAACATGCTACACCATCAGATGAGGTAAGAATAGGACTGAACAATAATTTAAACTAAAGTTATCTGAAATGTTTTAAAATTAATACAATATAATATTTTATTTTCAGAATATGGCAGTTTATTTTTCTAATGAACTATTAAGCCAACCTGTCCCTGGCCCTTCAAGTGCATTTAAGGATATTACCAACCTTGCCAAGGTAAAAACTATCATGCTAGTCATCTACAGAATTTTAATCATTATTTTAACTTTAACTATCTTTATGAAATCAATATGCATCTATAATTATAACATACTAGCGACCCACCCTCGCTTATCATATTCTATATGTGTACAAATTTTCGTCCAAATCTTGTACACATATAGAATATGATAAAGTCACAAACATCCAAACATCCTTGCAAACTTTAACATTTATATATTAGTAGGATTTTACATTTCTGCTCACTCTGCCCATGTAATGTTGTTTTTTTTATACTGTTAAAGATAACATTTTTCCAGGATAATCTATGTCACTTCCTGAATTGTAGTCAATTCAACAAAAAAAAATATTTCTCATATTATATAAACATTTTATTTTTACAGGAAAATACTTCTTTTGTTAAGCCTGGTCCTTCAAGTTTACTTCAAGGCACAGATAATATTGCAAGGGATGTTGCTGCTTGCAAGTCTGTTATACAAAACAGGATGTCAGATCATTCTTATTGTCGTTCATTTGGTAACTCACAATCACATTCCAAGGTATTGTTAATTTTTATAAGCATTGATTTGTTTTGGTTTTGATATCTTTATTATAATCTTATTTAAATATATAATAAAATTTTATCTGAAACTGTAGTTGTATTCATATATTCTATTAAAAAATATTTTAAAGATCTCAAGGATTTCTAGTATTAGTGCTCACTAGCAAATCGCCTTCGCTTCGCTTCAGGAAAATTAAAAAAAAATAAAATAAAAATTTTACGCGGATAAAAAGTATCCTATATGTTAATCAAAATCATTTTCTATGTGTGCAAAATTTCATCCAGATCCATTCAGCTGCGTCATTAAGTCACAAACATCCAAACATCTTCACAAACTGTCGAATTTATAATATTAGTGGGATTAGAGGGATTAATGTGAATATAATAAAATATAAACCTATAGTTAAGATTTTTATGACCAGGAATATAAAGAAAAATAATGCTATGATTATATTCAATTTCAGGATATTTCCTTGCGGTACAATAAGTGCAAAAAATATATCCAAAAGATATGTAAGTTACGTTCAGTAATAAAAAATATGAAAAAGAAGCAAATGATAACTTCATTAGTTGAAGATGAGACAATACAAAAATTAAGCAATAAAATAAGTCCAAGTTTTGCCTTGTTATTGCAAGGAGAATTGCAAAATTTTAAGAAGAAATTATTGGGTCGAAGATGGACTACAGAGTTAAAAATACTAGCCCTTAGGCTGTATAAAAGATCGCCTACATGTTATAGGCTAATGAGAAGGGTTTTTTGCCTTCCTTCACCTGGGACACTAAAATCTCTACTGGGAAGATTTAAAATAAATGTTGGTATGAATAATAATATTATGAAGGTTATCCAAGGCTTTGCCAAAAACCAAAACAAGTCTGACAATGCTTACACATTGTTATTTGATGAAATGGCAATTAAACGACATTTGCACTACAACATGAAAGATGATTGCATTGATGGCTATCAAGATCATGGTACTCATGGAAGATCTCCAGAAGTAGCTACTGCAGCTCTTGTCTTCATGATCACTGGCATAAGAAAACAAGTAAAACAACCAATAGCATATTATTTATCCGGTTCACATGTAACTGCTGATAGACTAGCTGTTATTATAAAAGAGGTAAAAATATAACAAACATTTGTGTGTTGTGTACATTGCTTGTTAATTATTAAAGTTTATTAATATAAAAACAACCTTATGCCTGCAGGTTGTTTCATGCTGTCTGACCTGTGACATTAACATAATGGCTATTGTGTGCGATTTGGATGGTGTCAACAGAAGGGCATTAAAAATCCTAGGTGCCACACAAGAGAAGCCATCACTTGTAATTAATAAAAAGGAAATTGTCAGTATTTTTGATGTGCCCCATCTTCTAAAATGTTTTAGAAATTTGTTTCTGAAGTACAATATAAGTTGTACTGTTGACATAAACAACACTAGTGGAATAGGTAAATATAAAAAATACCATTTTTAGTAGTCACCATATAACATTGTCTTGAAGTGAAAGCATGCTAGTTTCCCTAAAGCTAAATACATTTATAATATTGATTATGATTTTATGTGCTGACGACTCATACCTTTTTTAGGTGTGGCTAAATGGAGTCATATAGAAGATTTTTACAATTTGGACTCTTCAAATCCCAATTTTGTTTTTGCTCCTACTTTACGTAGGGATCACTTAGGACCAAATTCTAAACAAAAGATGAAGGTCAACCTTGCTGCCCAAGTTTTAAGCCATACAGTTGCTGCGGGGATGTTAGCAAAAATAGCTCAAGGTACATTTCCCTACAATTTATTATTTTTAGCAAAACCAAGCCATTCCTTTGTAAAAAGTAATATGTTTATACCACATTGTTTTGTTTTGAACAGATACACTGGTTTTTTTAAACAAATTTCATCATATTAATTTTGTCTGCTTCTGATTGAAAGAGTAACAACTTAGTTAAAATTCCAAATATTCAATATATTTAAAATCTTAAAGTTTTTCAATCATAAATTTTTTAATTTATTTACAGGTGAACTCACTGCTGAAGCGATTGTCACAGCAAATGTTGTATCAAATATGGACAAATTATTTGACTTATTAAATAGTGACAATCCAGACAGGAGGCGTGGAAAGCCTTATGCAACAAATATGACTGAAAAATCACCACATTTGGATTTTTTTAGAAAAATGAAGAGTTTTTTTCAGAACATGAATTTTATTGGTAGCCATAGCGCGCCGCCATCTAAAGAAGGTTGGATTTGGACCCTTAATGGAATGGAGATGCTGTGGTCAACTATAAAACAAAACACAGATGTGAAAAGTCTCTCTACTCGTCGACTGCAGCAAGATCCTCTTGAGAATTTATTTGGGTGCATAAGAGGGAATTGTGGTTCTAATTCAAACCCAACGGCAGGACAATTTGTTGCTGGTTTTAAAACCGCAGTTCT
The DNA here is from genome assembly GCA_905147385.1 of Limenitis camilla. NCBI lineage: Eukaryota > Metazoa > Arthropoda > Insecta > Lepidoptera > Nymphalidae > Limenitis > Limenitis camilla. The sequence goes on from LR990242.1 coordinate 3,670,605, forward strand.
TTCTAGTCTTTCCCATATAAGCACAGGAAATTGTGAAGCAGATAATAATATTTGTATTATTAATAATTTCAAATTTCTTTTAACTTCTGAAGAGCTCCCTAAGACAGTTGTCATTAATACAGATAGGGTGCCTCTCTTGTCAAACATGGTTTCTGCAGTAGAAAATTCTTTAGTTGAAACGATTTGTGAAGATGCAGGAGAGGTTCAAGCTTGTGCGTATGTTTGTGGATTTTTATTAAAGAATCAAAAATTAAACGAAACCTGTAAAACATGCAAAAGTATTTTTACGTCTTGTGAAAGTATAACTTTGCATAATTTTGTTACAAATAAAGAATATTACACAGAATGCAAAAAAAGCTTGAAATATGCTTCAAAAGATTTTGTACAATGTGTAGAAACCTGTGCTACACTAATAAATGAATTATTAATTCAAAATAGTCATAAAAATTACATAAAAAAAGATGTTATAGAAAAATTAAATAACAATACCTGTTTTAACTTCTTGGAAGAATGTATACCGCATAAAGTAGAAAATATACAATATATAAATAATAGTGTTCTGTACATATGTATTAAAAGATTTTGTGTTTTAAAAAATCGCAATTTTGCGCAAATGGCATCCATGTCAGCATTGAAAAAAAAAATTAACATATTGCAACACCGATAATAACAGGGGTTCTTATGTTAAAACTTATTTGCATGAAAAAAAACTATAAATATGTTAAAAGTACTTTTATTTTAATTATTTTGATTAATGTCTTAAAGGCAGGACCAAGTCCTGACTTATTGTTTCTTTTATCCGAGTTGTTTAATTTTTTATATCTAAAGTTAACTATTTTAAAATTGAATTGGGTGTATACACCGATAAAAACTGATATTCATAAACTTGAAAATAACAATATAACGAGTTACATGTTATTATATCATTTTGATTTGTGAGACAATAATATCTTACCTCATAAAAAATAAATGAGGTATCTGTAATATATAATTATTTAATACAGCATAATTCTTGTTTAAATAGTAATAATGAGTATCCTATTCTTAATGATATCTTAAACTTATTAAGTTATTTCAAATGTTATAAGTAATTTAAGTAATCAATACAAGTTGTTTTAATACAATAAAATTATATGTATATCAACATATTATGTTTTATTATCTTACGGTTTCTTTTTTTGTATACAGTAGGATATTTTAAATTCGTGTTTATAAGTATGGAGTTCTTAAGGTTGGTAGATGTAAATCTGTTGTATATATGCTAAAATTTTGTTTGGATTTTAGTACGTAGACATTACAGTTTTACATCTTCCATCCTTAGGATGTCCGTAAAAATGACACGAATTTAAATTATCATAATTTTAAAATTCCCGCCTACAGTGAAAATTTAAAAAGCCGTACATTTCCCGCCTCATTAGTTGTCTGGGGGTCGCACATAGATGGCGCTAGTATCTCAATTAGTCTCCCAATTTTTACTATGGAGTTATCATTCTTTCCTTTAGGATAATATATGTTCTGTGGCCATAAGTGAAGTAGAAGTAGAAGAAGAACGAAATAAATTGATTGATTACCTAATACTAGCAACATTTTTATTTATTATGGCTATAAATGTGCTATCATTGACCTCTATGGTGCTTATGAAATCTTTATGGTACTTATGTACAAAACATTCAGCCAGTGTCGCGTATAATAAAAAAACCCTTAGGAGACTGCACGGTACATTTGTCAAAGAGTTTTATTTAATCTGATCTATGTTGAATTTTAAAAAAATAGGATTTAATGGGGAAAATATTCAATTAAATGATGCACTTTTTCTTATTAAGGGTTTTTCTATAGTTGTTCCACTTAATTGTGAAATATAGTTTTAAATTCTTGCCTTTACGCGAGATAAGGATAAGTTCTCTACTATATTAATGCAAGTGTCATTGTAAAATTTTATTGGGTAACATTAGAAAAAGGGCGACAGTCGGGGGCTGTTTTTGTTAATTGTTTTGGTTCGCAAACCCCTGTCAAATAATGAACATTAAATTTTAAACATTATTAACAATTGTGATTATTATAATATGATTCAGTAAGAAAGAATGAATGATATAAAATAAAAAAATATTAAGGTTAATTTTTTATTGAGTTATTTACATTAGTAACATATACAGTGACAGCTTAAATATTTTAAAATGTTTTTTTAATTATATCTTTAAACTTATATTTAATAAAAATAATTTATTTACGTTAAATATAAATCAAAATGTGTAGATATTATAATCTATAAAAATATGAAAAAAATACGAAATCATATGGAAAACCAAAAATAAAAAAAGAACTATAATAAAGTAGTATCAAAAGATATTGAGTAAAAAATAGAAATTACGACATTAACTGCAGTGCTTATAACTTTAAACATTAAAGATACATTATTTAATAGTTCTGCGCTGCGGTGGTGAGGCTGGTGATTAATGTCAAATATAAAACCAAGAACTGCACATGCTATGGCTGAAGCTACCTAAGAAAAAAATAAATAAAAAAATTGAAAAATTGTAGCCATTAAGACCAAGGCCGCACTACGTTTTTTTTCCGCAAGCGGTAAACCGCCACACTGCTGAAAGCGGCCGAGACGCGCGGATAAAAACCGCGAAATTATCCTTGATTTTCACAGTTTGAATATAGATTTTAAGAGAGCTGTATTTGTCGTTATTTTAATACCAAAAAAATAAAAAAAGAAAACGCCATCAAAAATTTCGCAAATATTGGGTCCATCAAATGATATTTTTTTCACTATACTGACGCATTGTAGTGTCATATAGAGCTGGTCTTTTCGGCCGCTTCCATTAGTTTCCTTTATTCATAAAATCCGTGGCGGCTTAGCCGTAGTGCGGCCTTCCTCTAACAATAAATAAATAACTTATTTAAACTAATTAGTCACATAAAGTTTATATAACTATTGTAGGTAGGTGATTTTTTCCGAGATCTCAGTATAAAAGCGCTTTTTATCGAAGAAGACAAAAAATCACCTGCTATGGTCTCTTATATTAATTTCTAAACAATTTTTCAAAAATACTTAATGATGTAACATTGCTAAAATAATCTTGTTGTGAAAGTGCAGGATCCAGACCAAAGGTCATTTTTATAACATCACAAAACACGACACCAGTCATCATACCCACTGAGACGTGATAAAGCCAGTCGCCTATTTTCTTCTGTCTACGGCTTCGATTCGTGTCTAGCCCAGATATGACTAAGGCCAGGATACCCGCACTAGCCTGCACGAATAGTAAGGGTTTAACTAAAAAACCATCAACGTCAATTATTTATTAATCATTATTTAAGTCACGACTCGGTTTAAAAAATATATATAAAGATAATCAGATCATCACAATTTATCACTAAATTTTTAGTGTTATTTTCATGTAAGGGAGGAATATTTTTAGAGTTTTTTAGACAGAACATTGGGATGACGATTCTTTCAAAATGATAGATTTTTAAATCGATTCAAATCGCAACCCTATGAATCGATTCACAGAAAATCGAGATCAAAACTATCGATTCCTCAAAAATCGATCTTTTTGCATTTAGAATATAAATATTGTGTCTCCTAAAAAGCAAGAATACAGATCGTCATCGTCAACGGAGCCTTAGATCGAGGTAAAGCGAGATTTTTTTTGCACCCGCTGAGGTGAAGAGCAAAAAAAGGTCATTTTTGCCAAAATTTCATAAAATCTGCAGCTGATCAGTCGATTTTTTGAAAAATAACAGAATAAATCGAATGACGATTTTCTAGGGTGAAATATCGATTCACTGTAACGATTCAGTGCTATGTATACATTCAAAAGATCGTTTTTTTTTTGGTTCTTTGATTAATCGATCTCGGATCGCCATCCCTAGGTAACACCGACTTTGAGGGTTAAAAAAAATATATTATTTAAGTAGAAGTACTATTTCCTTTTCTTAAATATGCATTATTAATATTATTTAACCTTTCAAGTATCAATGGATTATTCGAATATTCTATACCGAAAGCAGATATAACAATATTTATAACAGAAATCACGAATATAAATATAACAATGATATCATTTAGAACTATTGCCGAGGGTTGATCGCTGTCATCGTTTAAGTCCAAGCCGCCGATCACTACAAATAGTAACCCAACGAGAAGCTAAAACAATATAACTTTATTTAATATGTAATAATAATTTAGGATAATTTATTGCTTGTTCCAAGGAGAGACTGTTTCGGGCATGATTTTATGCTTTGTAAAATGAAAAAAATTATATCAATTATTCTCTTAAAAATGTTTGGAGGTCTACCACGTACAATAAAATATTTCTTACTGATAATCATTTACATATTTCTTATTATTATATTCGTACAAAATCAATCGATTTTCACAAATTTTACGACCTACCTACATATTACCTACGATTTTTTAAACATTCAGATAAAGATTTTCACATATACCCTACTCCAATTTTTTTAAATTTATATGGCAAAATAACGTTTGCCAGGTCAGTTAGTAATATATAAAATTCTCTGACTGATTTTTATGAAATTTTGTGTTCTTATCGGGTAGGTCTGAGAATCAGTCAACATCTATTTTTATACCCCTCACTTAGGGGTATAAATAAGGGTAGCCCACCCCAATTTTTTAAAATTTGTATGGCAAAACAATGTTTGCCGAGTCAGCTAGTAAATTATATAATACAAAACTACCCACTCTAGCTATCCCACTTTAAGTAGGCCTGTGTTGCCAAAATGAAATATTCAATTTCCCTCCAAATAATTAATAAAGCTAACACTACATAAAAAAATAGGATTCTTTTAACAATCTTAAGCTAGTCTACATCAAATTCAACATATTTAGCAAGAGAAGAATCAAAAGCAGAAACGAGAACATTAAGCACGGTAACGACAAATGCGGTGGCGGTAGTAGCGTAGTTTATATTGAGAGCGGATGTCCGGTGTTGAGGATCATGGAACCGGCAGTCACGTAGCAAATTTAGGGTAAGCAGAACAAATCCCATCAGCACCTAAAAATCTTTTAATTTACAACGCCTCTTCTTGAATGGGGTTTACCCTGGTAAACTATGGGGGAAAAAAGGGGAACTTGATTCCTCTTTGTTTTTGAGATAATCAAAGTTACTAAAGAATTTACAAGTAGGTATATTTTCTGATTATTCTGTGTACAATTTATCTCAAATATTGTCGAGAGGAAAAAAATTACAATTAGACTAATCACCAGCCACAATGGGGCCTGGTGTTTAGTAATCTTTATTTACATCATGCTATTTTAAATCTTTGACGTTCCTCTTTTCCCCTATTTGAAATTTTTATTTTTAAATTAGTACACATTTTTTTTTAAGACTCCTCTTCTTACTTGTAAGTAAAAAAAATCTTATTTTCATTACATCAAAGAATATTGATTTTCTTCAGCTATAGTGCAGATAAATGCTGGAAAACTTTTCTAATTATATAAAATCGTAGTGTAGATAAAGGAAATATTTTTTACTACATCAAAATAAGCGCTCTGGATTATTCTATAAGTATGTTTTATTTATCACGAATATAAACTGGAAAGCTAAATCGAATAGTTCTTGTTCATTGTTCAGAAGTAATGTGACTTAGTACTTACAGTAATTATTTAGAAAGTAAAGTACACAGTTACCTGTAATACAATGGAGATGGATATAAGAACGACAAGTAGCATGTAAAACTCATGTTTTGGACCAACTTGCAGAACATATTTCAACTGTGATGCATTTGATGTGAGCAGCGCAATATCAAGCATTCCCTGCGCCACTGTCTTTTTAGTAGCATATCGATTGGCGTCTAGACCTTTGATCTGAAAAAGCAAAACTAATTTTACAGACGTGAAAAGCAATTTGACGATTCCTGCGACAGAAAAAATGATTCCTGTGGGACGATAATAAAATTAGAAATGCCTGAGGCCTAGTAGCCGGAAACACTGAAACTAATGAGACTTATGGAGTAAAATTCGAGCAAAGCAAAGTATGATTCACTACTTAATTATTATTTTTAGTATATATGTACATATTATTCATTATAAAAATTAATTACATAAACATCGTAAATCAACGGATTCCATTTTGCAGTCAAGATCTGATTGTATAAACTTCAAAGTTTTCGGGGCAGAACCTTTTTAATGCCTTTGTAGAATTAAGTAAGTAATTAAAAATAAAAAGTTAGTACTTTTATTAACTCTTTGAGATTTTTGTAATCTATGACGAAAGAGAATAATCCAACACAACAATGGTTATTTGTGGGTGTAATAAAAAAGGTTAAAAGAATAAGTGCAAGTAAATTTAAATATTATCCCGTTTCTTTGCACATAATTTACATTAGATAATTATCAAAAAGATTAAAGATTTAAATCCTAAAAAGATAAAAATAAGATGACAGGTTGTATGAAAATCCGTTATTTTTGAATTTCCTATGAATATATTTGGCGTTATGGTAACCAAACAAAAAAGGACATAAAATACGCCAACGAAGCCACAGGTAATGGGGAAGTAATAATTTATATATAATAGTAAAAAAATATATATTACTGCTTCACAAACTTCAGTTAATGCATCCTGATTGATTATGTCGCTATTCACTTCTTTGTCGTGATTATCACGCTCCATGTCTCCCTTATCTCCTCCCATATTCGAAATATAAATCACAACACTAACGTAAGAAGTAAAATATCAACAAATATTTGTGTTACCAAGATTGCGTGCAAACACTAACTAAAGAAAAAGTTACGAAGAACGGAAACCGTAACTTTAGTTTCCTTTAAACAAGGCCAATAAAATCCGGAAATATAAAATTATCTAATCCAAGTAATGCATCGCATCTACATTATTATTTTTTATTAAGTTAATAAAAATAGATTATTATCTAATATATAAAATTTTCGTGTCGTGGTGTTTGTTACTAAACTCCTTCGAAACGGCTCGACCGATTTTTATGAAATTTTGGGTCTGAGAATAGGTCAACATCAATTTTTTATACCGCTAAGTCATAAGAGTGGCGCATCACAAATTTTTTAAATTTATATGGCAAAACAAGATTTGCTGGGTCAGCTAGATAGTTTGATTTTTTAAATACTTCTTGGGTTACACAAAAAATATTTCAATTTGGTTTTATAGATCCACTTATTTCACTTTAGATTTTAAGGAATTCCCTAATATATCTTGCTCTTTTTAAAATCCAAGGTTCATTTAAAATGAGACTATTATATTATAAAATAGGAAACTTGTAAATCAGTTCAGAAACAAAGAAATTATATCTACCGGAATATATATAGAAAAATATATACGATTGAGGTCCTCCTATTTTTTTGAAGTCCTTAAATATTAGATGCAAATATACAAAATATTATTTTATTTTGAGTTTTTTTGGACTCACCCCATTCCTTAAACCCGTTGGAAATATTGATGCCATTTTGTTTCTATAAACACAATTAAAGATAATAAATTAACTAATTATTTTTAAATCCTCGACCGGGAATATCTAAAATTTAAATAATTCATTGTGCTGCGTGAGAAAATAAAAGACAATGTGTTTTGTCCTCATTCGTGGATAGCTCGTAAAGTAAATGTGAAAATCAATGTGGTTACTAGACAACGATGATAAACAAAACAATATTTCCGATAGTTATATACAGATGTAGCAGTTTTACGTCATTATATAAAATGCAGTTGGTAGACATTATTAAAAAACTGAACTAATTCTGTTAAATGATATTATTCCATTGGTTCTACTGAACATACTAACTACTTACTACCTGAACTACTATTTTTCTTATAAATAAATATAAATGGTCTTCTTAGCGTGACGTATTATAAAAGACTAAATGACCGTGTTCGCTTCGCTGAGGTGTATTAAACTACATATAAAAGGTTTATCGTTTTAGCATTTTTCACTGCTTAAACCTTCCATGGACCCACACAAATACCTAATTCAAAATAGAAATTCTTTTTATTTATAAAGATTTTTTATAAAAATCGTCAACAGTATGCGCAGAATCCTTCGCCAACACAACATCTCGAAGGTGTTAATCTTCATCCTCTCCAGTGAGCGAATTGAGAATACCAGAGTCTGCACAAGCCGCTTTTTCGTTTTGTTCGATATTTTCCTGTTCTGCCATATTCGGGTCAGTTTGCTCATTGCAGACTTGGCCATTTGAGATCGTCGCCGGATCTCCTTTTCCCAGCCTCCTTAGTTGGTCAGTAGTGAGCGGAGATACAAAAACTCAGAGACAAATTCAAGATCACTTACCCTTCGTTTAGAGTTGCCTCCTATTATTAACAATTATATCCATTTTAATCACTTTCATGTTTATTTAACACACCAGTTGGGTTTAGGAGGTAGAGCAAATAAAAAAAATGTATAGGTAAAACTTAGTATTGAATAATTAATAGTCATAACTTTTTTATTATTTGCTATGATAATTACTGTTAAAGTAATCAACCGGTATCCAGTTAATTGAGACGCAAACCCTTTTAAAGAAGGGAGGTTACGAACTAGGTATAAAAAAAATACTGTCGATTAGCTAAAATCTTATTAGAAAAAGTTGATGGCAGATAAAGTCTATATAAGCTCGAACACGTAGTTACAATACTATTATTATTTAAGAGCAATAAACACCTTTTTGTGATCAGATTTCTACCTGCGCTCAACCTGAGATCTATTCTACAGATTACACCATTTACACCTCTACAATGTAATCGTACCGCAATATTAAATACAAGTTAAATACCGAATTCGTTATTTCAAAAAAGAAAGTAAGTCAGCAACTACACAAAAGTAATAAGGAAAGTTCGACAGTTGCTGCTTTTCAATTATTTATAAATTATTACTTAAATGATAAAATGGTGAAGTGAATAAGAACGAAATGCGAATATACCTACTTAGAACCAAAGTTTCATCTAATTTGTAAAATTTAAAAACATGAAATCGCGAAAACGAAACTATAAAGAACTACAATTTAATTTTAATATTATTATTGAAATAATTAAATTTATATTAATTAATTTTAATATATTCAAATATCACTTCGTTTCTTAAATCAGATAACTTACTTTAAAACTTTGAATCTCGCGCTGGTTTTTCCTAATTATTTACAACTTTATAAATTATCTTTAAATTGTAAATTAAAGCTTATTAGTTTCATCATTTCCACATGTATTTATCGACATTTTTAATGTTATTTTTAAGTAATTAATATTATTTTTAATCAGCCTGAAATGAAACGTTCAACTTGTTCCCGCCCTCTCCGCAGCGTTGTTGTACTCAACTTGTGTCAAACAAAAATGTATTTATTTTTTTCAATGCCATATTTATCTTCATTTTCGTGTAAATAATAATGATATGTAATTCAAATTGTGTGTATCGTATATGATACTTAATGTATCATAAAGAGAAAAAATATAAACGTTTTAAATATATTACTAAAGTGGATATTTCGTGAACTAATAGAGTGGGACTATGGAATAGATTGTTTTGTTTTGCGAATTGTGAGAGGGCTTTAAATCTGCCAGATGCTTCCATCTATGCCTATTTTGTTTACGAGAGAAAGCCAGGATGGATTTGGAAACAAAATTGAACCAAGCACAAGTTATTTTAACCAAAATAAAAGTCAACCTATCTTTCAATCAGTGGTGAGTCAGACTGTGCTTACTATTTTATGTAACTTTCTGGAATTTAAAACTACTTTTGGGTAAATTCATAAATTGTAATATTGCCTCATTGTTGTAAATAATGTTTGGAGTCATTAAATTTGTGTTTAAATTAATATTTAACCCATTTTTACACTCGTAAATCATTTACATTTTAGAGGTAATGTCTGCCATCTTATTTTTTGATAATCTCTTTTTAATTAATTTTTTAGGCGCAATTGTCGAAGGAAGAAGTTAATCAAAGAAGTATTTTACAAGACGAGGTTAAAAATAAATCGAATATAAAGAAAGAGGAAATAAAACCTAAAATTGAAGTAAATACTTTAGAAATAGGTAAACAAAGTCTAAAACAAGTTATTATAATGTATACAGTTTAATGGAATCTAGGACAAATATGTTTTGATCTATTAATTATTTTAAAATGTAGTTAGGATATTTATCTAGAATATTCTAATTTACATCATCATCATCACAACCCATTGGCCATTCCATTGCTGAGCCGGGTCTCCTTCTCAGAATGAAAAGCGGGTTAGGCAATAGTTCATCATACTGGCCTAGTGCAGGTTGGCAGACTTCATACACCTTTGAGAACTTTATGGAACTCTCAGGAGTGCAGGTTTCCTCACAATGTTTACCTTCACTGTTAAAGCAAGTGATGTTTAATTGCTTAAAATACACATAACTCAGTAAAGTCAGAGAACATGTGATTACATTTTCAAATCTTTCCTTATATTATAAGAATATGCTGCAAATCTTCTTTAACCTAAACTTTATATTTAGATGTGAGTAATCTGTATAATATACTTTTTTCAGAGCTGGTCAGGTCTTACTACACAAAGGTGCAATCAAAATTTGGCTCTCATTCAAACTTACCGACCAACAAGTTTGTACAATTTAGAGAGATTTTAAAATCCTTTAACCCTTTGAAGGAGACTCCAATAGATTTATATAGAAAGATAGAGCAGCTATTTGGTAATGAGCACAGAGATATTGTGGAGGATTTCCTATTGTTCTTGAAGCCTGGTCAAGCTGCAGAAATTGGGAGATTTATGGACCATTTTATGTTGACACAAATGACAGGATTTATAGCTCTTTTACGAGTAAGTTTAAAGAAGTATTGTGTATCTTGTTTTAACCTTAAAAATAAATGATAAGTTAAAAATTAAACTTTCTCTAAATAAATACAATTTAAGGATCAATTTTTGGATATTCATTTGTTTAGCTAGAAGATGAATGTTCGATGTTGTATGTGTAATGTATACTATCAAATCTTGTTAAACATTATGGAGGTCAAGGATTCATTTGGCCTACTTTACTAAAATAATCTTTTTCTTACTATTTTTATATAATTAATTATCATAAACTGTGTCTGCTGTGCTGTACATAATCATTGCTAGTGCGAAATATACTATTTATAAGTTTTATAATGTATTTATGCTATTTTTATAATGTATTCATGTAGGTCTGGGATCATGGAAACTGCAAAAGGTTTATAAAGTGCAGACACATTTTCTTATCTTGGGTATTTTACTTTCACTGGTGCTCTTATAAAATTCTTTTGCAGATTTGTGGGAAAAAGTCTAATTTGAACAGGGTAGAATTTATTTATTTAACAAGTTTATTTTTATCCTAACACTAGTCACAAAAATAGGGGAAATTAAAAGCAAACCAGGAGCCCTTATACAATCACTTTGTCGTCTGTCTCTCTCAGAAATGCATGGAGGTATTAAGTTAAAATTAATATCAAATATTCAGGTCTACGGTCCAGGTGCTTAAAGCAGTCAAAAAAATAGAACTCTTAGTCAACACTGTTACTGATAAAATTATAGGATTCTTGTTGACCTAGAATGATGAAATGTAAAATAAAGCAAGATCTTATAGCATAAGTAAAGGAATAAAAGGAACCCATATATTTGTAGTTACATTAAGATAAAAATAACTTCTGACTGTCCATCAAGATGTCCCAGGAAGGCATTAGATTGATATTAATATCAAATACTCAGGTAGAATTAAATCTCAGGAGAAAGCAAAATTCTTTGGGTATTACATATCACCGGGAATCATGAAATTCAGCACAAGGTATGGTCATTTGGCACAAGTTACGATAAAATAATATTTTGTATCTGGAGTTCATGACCAAATATTTGAGCACTGTGAAGTGAAGTTATCAAGTTCAAATGAATATCAAACATGTAAATCTATAGTCCCTTTAAGCTACAAAAAATCAAACTTCTAAGTAAAAGTAATCAATCTTTTAATATTTGAATGGGTAAAGTCTTTCCGTTCCTTTTCCGTAAAATGGGTAAAGTTTTTCCGTCACCGTTTCTTTAGATCATTTTTCTCAAAAGGCATAAATGTATCATGTTGAAATTAAAATCACTCAAGTCTGTGGTTCCTCGTACATATAAAAACATAAACATAAAAGCAGGGAAACGCCGTCCATAGTGCGAGGTCGTCCGGTGCACGACGGCGCCAAAGAGTAAAAGGCGGCGTGAAGGTTTTGGTGTGGTCGCCAAAATGAAAGTATAATGTGATTCGAATAAAATAAACTTGGTCCAAAGAGCGCGTAAGCGAGCGAAGGTCAGATTTATTGTGATTTAAAGTAATTGTGGACAGGGGCGCCAATATAAGTTCAATGAGTATTTGGCACGTCTGCGCAGAAAATGCATGGCGCGTCTCTGTATAATAGAGATGTCCCGTGTCTACAATTATTTTGTCTTCAACCCTTCCCTCAATCTCCGCTTCGCTTCAAACGCTTCGTTCAACTCGCTCTTTCAACTAATTATTCGAATCATATTATATTTCTGTTCTGGGGACCCCTGAAAGCCGCGCCGGCGCCGTCGTGCGCCGCACGTTCTTGCGCATATGGAATCTTAACGCATTGGGTATTTTTCGTAGACCTCATTTCGTCATGAAATTTTGTGAGAAGCAATGTGTTTCAGCACAAGTTAAGGAAATAATCTAAAAACCTAAAATTACAAACAAAAATATTTATTGCAATTTGTAAACTCATTGCAATTTTTTAAATTTGTATGAGATTCGTAAAAAATTTTTTGCGATCGGATATTATATATTATATAGGAATGAAGTTATAATAATGAAACTTTTTAATTTGTTTCAGACAACATTTAGTCGGAAACCCACAGTGATCAGAAAAATAATACGCGCCATCACAACCGGCATCAACAGCGGAAACAGCGCGGATATGAAAACGAGAGTTCTGCCGCACTTACGATCTAACCCTCGCTTGTCGCAAATGTTCAAATCGTTGTTTCCGGATGAGCGTCCTCCTGACAGGTAACATGTTAGCTACATTTGTTATGTCTAGCCGATCTTCTCTGATTTTCTGGGCTACTACATTTTTAAATGAAAAATATTGGTATAGATTAGCAGCACTCTAGCTGCCATGAGGATCACTGGTGACTGGCATCTGGTTATTTCAATGCATCTACACCAGTGCTTGATATGATTACCAACTATTAGTTTTACTTTGCTATATGTCTAAAGAAAATATTTCTGAACAATACTTTTTACTTTCTCGTTTTGTTTAAATTCTTTGGGATAACATAGAAATGAAAATCAAAATTATAATTCTCTTATTTTCCATAAATTTTATTACTAATCGTCCGGCTTTGCACGGATTCAGTTTAATATTTAATAAAATATTTCAGTTTAATATTTAATAAAATATTCAGGCATTAAATAAATATTTTATTATTATCAAGCAAAAACTACGAATTTTTCTGGAATAAAAAGCAGCCTATTTGTTAATCTGGGTTATGAAGTATCTGTGTGCCAAATGTCATTAAAATCAGCAACGCAAATATCTAAACATTCCTGTTTCTTATTACACTTGAAGTTATGCAAATATGATCCTTTTATAAACTGATCTAACGATACTACTTATCTATGAAAGTTATTGTAGAAAAACAGTTGGTTACTTTGTTTTTCTACAATAACTTTAATAGTAAAAAAATAGACTTAGTACTCGAAGCTTTTATGCCATTTACTCTAATTTGTCAATACTTTGATAAAGTATCTAACATGAAACTTACCCTAATAATTGAGTTATAGCTACATCAATTTCTTAAGAATTAAATTTCTCTTCAGTGTTTATGATGCCAGTACAAATATCCTACAAGACGATTTCCTAACTTGCGATAAGAGTTACGATCTATGGGAATTTGAAGATAAAGATAATAAGAAGAAATCCGAAGCTAAAGTTCTGGACTCTGAGGTAAGTATATATCAATGAAAAAATCACAAAATCAATATATTAAATAGCACGTAAAATGATTTCGATAGTTACTTCTTTTTAAACTGTCAGTACTCTTCTTCCCTTATGTTTTTAGAATAAGAAAAATACAACAATGTTTTTCTTTTCAGTACTTACACGGGCGGGTTTTTCTTCAAAATGGTAGGTTTCTACGACCAGCATGTGTTACATATCCTTATAGTAAGGAACCGTATAGAGTTCATTCAAGACGACTTGCACCTAATCATTGTCTCTCTCCACCCGAATCTGATTCAGAAAGAACGTCTCCTAAAAGAAATAACAAAAATACTAATAAATTACCACAAAAAAGGCCGCGAAAACAACTCAAATCACCCACTAAAAGTGTTAAGGATGTTAACGATAACACTAAGAAAGAATGTCTCACAAATACGTTAAATCCAAAAGTCAAAGGGAAGACGAGTTCAAAGAACAAGAACAAAAAAGAAGATTTGGCATCTAAAAAGAAAGAGAAATACGATACTAAGAGTCCTGTTGCAAAAAAAGAAGACAAAATCAAGCCGGACAAAAATTGGACACGCGATGAAGACAAAACAATGTTAGAGGTTCTAAAAGGTGAACCGGTTTCTGAACAAGTATTTTGTAGAATTCGCAAATTATTACCACATAGGAGTACCACAGAAATAAAAGAAAGATTCTGCCACGTCATGAATCTGTTGCAGCAAATGACGGTCGAGGAAGTGACATAGCTGATATTATTGTCGTAAACAGAAATAGTATTTATAATTTTATAGAAATAAAAGTTATTTTCTCATAGTATATTGGTTTTAATTTGGAATCAATTTTAATATTTTTAACAACATGTACTTCAGACTAGAGTTACCAATAATTTTTACATGAAAAATTGACAATCTTCCTTCTTAAATATCTCAATTAACTCCGAATCTTCCTTTACCAAGTGTCTCAAAGATAGTGCTCTATCGTGAGCAAAAGCTTGAGGACTGCTTTTAAGTTGAGAGGGTGATAATGGACCATCTACAATTTTCGCTTTAGTACTTCCAGTAAATACTGTTGAACCTCTTACAAAATTTTCGAATAATTTAAAAACTTCTTCATTGGAGAAACATGTACACAAATCCTCAAATTCCTCGTCTGAAAACTGCGTACTAATATCTCTAGTTTTAGATTCCTTTTCTAGAACCTTTTCAGCTTTTGTTACGGGTGAACTTTCTTCACGAGACGTTTTGACTAACTTTTTTAATCTGTCTAAATCACATATCTCGTAATGCGGCAAATCCGGCGCGTCATACTTAGACATATTTCTCATATACGCAGGCAGGTGTTCTTCTAAATGTTTTTTTGCTGTTTTAAAACAGTGGCATTTAGGAAATATATATTGTAGATAACTTTCCCACTTAGGTTCACGTTCGTGATCTAATTCAACTTTTCTTGAATTTATCTTTTGTCCTAAATCTTTTGGTTGATCCGGTAACAATTCTTCCGCTTTTTCAACATGAACGATAGACAGTTCTTTAGTTGGACTTCTGCAGAAACATGTTGTCATTTTACAAATACAACATTCTATGCCAACATTTCTAGGGTTTGGTAAATCGTTTTGTAATATTTGCATTGTAGAACTCTGCATTTTTACATTTTCCAATTCTTTAGATGGCGTAGTTTTTACCGGAATATCGTAAGTATAGTCATGATCGTCAACAAAGTCTTCGTCGTCTCCTCCATTACCTTCAAGAAACTGTTTTAGTTTCTCAGCATACATTTCGAAATTGTCGCATGCAGAATAAATGCATTTCTTATTAACAACAATAACAGGCATCTGAGATGCACTAGAAGTGCAGTGCTTTGGACAAAGATTCTCATCAACTTTTGGTTTAAATCCTTTATCACAGAATAAATAGAATGGATGAGGTTTGGGTACTGGTGTTTGAAAAGTATCTTCTTCGGGAACAAAAATGCTTTCAGCGCTTGGATTTTCAAAAGCTTCACTTAGTTGTAAGAGCATTAGCTTTTCCATGTCAATAAAAAATTCCGCATGCTCAGGCAATGTATTCAAACAGTATTTGACAAATTCTTGAAATCTTTTTACAACATGGCATACTTTTTTTTGCCATATCTGTTTAAAGTCGCGTTCTTTTTCCTTTTTTTGTCTTTCGAGTTTTATTTCAAAATCTTGCATCATCATTGTTTCCTTTAAAACTTTCATGGTTTTCTCATGTTCGTGTTTCGACTCCTCCAGATCTTTTTTACATTCTTCTCGCTCCTTAAGTGCTACGTACACCTGGCAAGCTAAATTTTGACACTCCAGTAGAACTCTTAATCTTTCTATAGCGACGTGTTTTTCTAAATTTATATCATGCAGTCTATTTCCCAGATCTGTTCTTAAATTCTCAATATCAGATATAAATTTGTCTTTTAATTTAGTCTTTTCTTTAAGAAGTTTTTCAGTATACCTATCATACAACATAGTAGCCTGTTGTTTTAAAAGCGCCTCGTAATGTGAAGCCATTTTCTCGAATGCCGTTTGTTTAACACGCTCTACCTCTTTTTTAGCTGCATCAGAAAGCAAAGCTTCTATTTTAGTTATAGATGTCATGTACAATGTGGTAAACTCTTTGAAGGCCTGTTGGATTTTCTGCGTGTTTTCTTTAGACTGTTGTTTAGAGGTCTCGTCCCATTGCTGTCGACAACTTAGTTCAATAATCCTCATCCATCTCTCATCATTTTCTTTTAATATTCTTAGTTTTTCTTTTTCCATTTGTTTGCGGTGTTCTTGAACTATCTGTTCACCAAAAAAGTCAATGCCATCGAAACTCAGTTTTGTTAAAAATTGTCTTTTGACTGGTTTCAGAACGCTTCTTCCATCTAGTAATTCTTTTGGAGGTACGAACCAATCGTTACCGCCACCTTTCATGGGAGGCTCGAGGCCAGCAAGTACCTTTAGTTTCGGCGTCATTGATTTGAAGTAAACATCAGCAAGTGGTGGTAACATTTTTTCCTTCATTACACTTTGAGTAGGAACTGTCTCATTTTCTAAATAAAACTTTCTAAGTTTGTGATTATCACTTAAATTGGACATTTTCTGTATAATTATAAAAAAATGAAATATTCTTTGAAAAACTAAATTGACAATTATTTTTGCTTTTTTTTCTCATAAAATTTAACTGAGATCTCCATAGAGGTTGTATTATTATAAGGCTTAGGAAATAATATATGTTAATTACCTAATTCCAGATATTTATTACGCACAGTTGCTATTTGTATTTTCTCTTCTAATTCTTTTCTTTTGTCTATGGCTTGGATTACCCAGCGAGTCAGTTGGAAGATGCATAGATTGAGTGTTCATTTGATTAAAATTCAGGGTCCATTTTAATTTCTTCTGGTACTGGTCTGGTCTTCTGTAACGACCCTTATTAACAGGAAGGCATGGAGCTATCAAAAAAAAATTATATCAACATATTATTCAGGTACGCAATCAAAAGATACTGCTAATTATGAATATTTTAATACTCTAATAGGAAACGAAGTCTCATGAATTTTGGTAAGAAGCAATGTATTTCAGCTAAAGATCTGTTTTTGACTTTGCAATAACGAATGGTTTATTATCCCAGTTCGCTGAGAAACCCACGTAACTCTCGGATGTGGATAGCCAAAATGCCTCTATTGGACCTTCTGCTGACTACTCATTCAGAAAAGTATCAGGTCCTGGTCGAAGCTCCCTTGGGGTCGTCAGACTATTGCCTGGTACGGAGTGTAGTCCCCGTTGAACGCCGCCGTCACAGAACATCCGTGACCCGCCGCGTTTGGTACTGCAAGTCGGCAGATTGGGATAGATTCCGATCATTCTATGCATCCCACCCATGGAGGCAAAATATGGATATTTTCATATCAAGCTTTGTAGTCCCAATCGGTGGCAAATCACAGCCTTGGTTCGTTGCGTCTTGTAATGTAGCCTCTAGCAAACGAGACGCTTACCGATCCTGGGTTTAGGCGATAAGAATATGAACCACCAATTCCTGAAGAGAAAATACAACCGAGCCTCCAGGTTCTTTAAAAAACATATCGCTAGAGCAAAGTCAGAGCATGTTGCCAAAATCGGCGAGAAGCTAAAGGTCTTTTCGTTCAGAACGCGCCAGTTGCTGGCCCTTTCTAAAGCTGCCCTTGGCAATTTTAGCCAGCCTATCTTTTCACCGCTGCGCATGGAGAATAAGATTATGGCCCACACGGCAAAAGAGAAAACCGAACTTCTGGGCCTCTCTTTGCCTCAAACGCGACTCTGGATTACTAAGGATGTACACCGCCTACCATCCTACGGTGCCAGAGTCAGAGGTTGTCTGCAAGCAGAAGAGACGACTGCCCACGTTGTCCTGGAATGCGTGGGGGTCGCCACACAACGGGCACAAATCCTCAAGGACATGAGCTCGCTCCAAGAAACCTGTGAAGGAAGTTCCCAGGAAACTTCTGCGCTTCTGGAAGGAGCTGGGCTAGCTCTTATAGCTAGTCATCCCTGCACGCACAATGGACCGATTTAGAGTCTAAGTGCGGAAACAGGAGACCACTCACAATATAATACAATCTCCTCTCTTCGATAACACTCCCCTTAAAGGCTCGCCTAGTATTGCAATATTGGGCCTCGGCATTTCGAGTGTCTGGCAGTGTCGCAATCATTTGGCAAGCAAGGTCAGCCTGGCCTCCAAAAAATAGGTGTGATTTTTATTTTCCTTTGTATTATTTTTATATCTAAGATATTTATTAGAATAAGATTATAAATATTTATATACAGAGTGGTGAAAATTTAAATACAAAAACTACGGTACGACACATGTCACACAAACTTAAAAATAGGTGATCTACGAAATAATGTTGTCCGAAATTAAATTGATCAACAAAATTTTAATAGACAATTCGGGACACAGTGGATAGGAACACATATCCAATTAAGTGGCCAACTCGCAGCCCCGATTTAACAGCCTCTCGATTTTTTTGAGGGGCCACCTAAAGTCTACAAAAGGAATTACGACAGTGTTCAGGAGCTGAAATAGGCATTAACGAGGATTTTAAATAATATTCATCCACGAAAATTATCCGCTGCTACTTGCTCAGTACAAAAACGAATGAACTTATGTAGAAAACGGCGGTCATTTTGAGCAATTTATTTCGTAGATCACCTATTTTTAAATTTTTGTGACATGTTGTGTGGTACCGTAGTTTTTGTAAAAGGTTGGGGAAAAAGTCTTTTCGCATTATAGTATGTATGTAATAAAATATATTTGGCTATACTATTTGTATCTGGCTGGTTTTGGTATCATTAAAACATTTACATTTTAAAAAAGATAATTCCAAACTCAAATTAGGAAAATGTGTGATTTTTATTTGTTTTTCGTACTGTGAAGATGAGTGAATCTAATGAAGAAATTCGATACATTTTAAAATTTTACTACAAAAAGGTAAAAATGCAACGCAAGTCGCGAAAAAAAATTTGCGACGTTTATGGACCTAATGCAGTGTCTGTGAGAGTAGCACAAATTTGGTTGAAGCGTTTTCAATCCGGAAATTTTGATGTCAAAAATGCATCTCGCTCTGGTCATCCTATTACGGATAAAATGGACGCCATTTTTGAAAAAGTGGAGCGAGATCGGCATATCAGTATTCATACGACGTAGCTGAAGAACTGGGAATTGACCACAAAACAGTTTTGGCGCATCTGAAAAAAACTGGGTACACAAAGAAGCTCGATATTTGGGTACCTCACGAGCTCACTGAAAGAAACTTTACTTACAAGATGGCAAAAAGTTATCGAACAAAATGGTACCTACATACTTTAGTTAAATGTAAATAAACTATATCAAAAAATGTTTTGAATTTTCTTAAAAAATGCGAAGAAACTCCCCAACCTATTATTTAAATTTCAGTTGGTCTAAAAGAATCTTTTAATCACAGTAAGAAATAGAATTGTTTGGCAATAACAATATTACGAGTTGATTTATCGTTTTTCAGTAAGGAAAATGTTTTTGGCTATTTCTGATATTTCTAGTAATCATACCATAAATGGTCCCATAGTCTTTTGATCCCTATACAAAGTACTATAGGGATCAAAAGACTTAGTTTTGGTGAGTAAGGTGACCAGAGCTCCTGGGGGGAATTGGGGATAGGGTCGGCAACGCGCTTGCGATGCTTCTGGTGTTGCAGACGTCTATAAGCTACGGTAATCGCTTACCATCAGGTGAGCCGTACGCTTGTTTGCCGACCTAGTTAATTAAAAAAAAAAAGTAAGATCGATAGACAATTTTTTTTTTGGATTTTGGACTTTTCTCCGACCGTACATTTTTTCATAAATGAAGTTCAAAATATCTTAAAAAGTTATGGATAGTCGCCTAGGAAGGTTTTCCTGTAACTATAACGGTTAAGGTACCTGCCCTTGCTGACCCGTCTCAAAAATCCATCCTGTATATGTTTATCTGGTCTATATATTAGGTTGTAATTATTTACGTGTAGTTTATGGTTACACATTCTTATTCCTATTCAATAAAATGTTTCTTAGCCCAAAGGTAGTCTAGAAGAAATGGCTAATAAGCCATAGGACCGCCTTTTGTTCTGCCACGTTTTACTGTTTTGTATTAGTTGTACTATTTTTTACTTAGTTATCATAATTTTATGTATGTGATGTGCAAAAGAGTATTAAATAAATCTCAAACTCAAAACATTTGATTAAAATAGACTTTTTACAAAGTACTTTTGACGCGTCAAAATTGGTCAGTATGTCTGAAGATACCACAAGTTCGGAAAGCGGTTTCCTGATGTGAAGAACTGGCAAGAAACTCAATAGTTGCTCTTTTTAAAACGCCATTGTTTACATCATTCTGTTTTACAAAGGTATAACAATTCGTCTGAGCGTCGACGTCATTTTCAATCCAAGCTTTGTCATCGTTCAATTAATCTTGTACAGAGTAGTAAGCTTCATTTAGTTAACACTTTTTTATTTGAGTTTTAAATCGCCTCAGCGGCTCTAATGTAGGCTGTGGAATCTTATTATAGATGCGAACACCAAGCCCCATGAAACAATTACTCACTTTGTGTTACATTTAAAAAATATTAAAGCCGTTCTCTGTGGCCCACGTCAGTAGTCCAATGACTACTGACGTGGGCCACTCCTAACACTAGTAGATTACTAGTAGTATGTGACCCGTACTCCTAGTAATCTTTAAAAAAAGTATTTAATCTTAAAAGTTTGTAGATAAAATACTCTCAAGTATTTAGAATCTGGAGTGGTTGTTAACGGCGATCGAAAGCTACTTCAGACCGTAAAAAATTGAGGAAGTTTTTCAAAAAATAAATCCTGGCCTTCGGCGGCGATTAAAAAATAGTTTTTGTTTATACGTTTAAGCAATGATTAACACACCGGTGTCTTCCTCGGGTCGTCCGGGTTCAATCCTGGGCACACACCTCTGACTTGTGTGTATTAAGCAATTAAATATCACTTGCTTTAACAGTGAAGGAAAACATCGTGAGGAAACCTGCACTCCTGAGAGTTCCCTAAAAGTTCTCCAAGATGTGTGAAGTCTGCCAACCCGCTCTGGGCCAGCGTAGTGGACTACGGACTAACCTCCTCCATTTTATGAGGAGATTCTGCGTTTACATTGTTGCTGTGAGAAAGGACAAACCTTTCCTTTCATATGTATTTATTATGACAAAAAAATATTGTTTTATTTGACTTTCTATACGCGAAAATTAAAATGCTGTCTGTAAAGTAACCGTAACCTCTCAATAATTTGGGGATCCTATGTATTATTGCCACTTTTTGGTTACTGTATGGTTGGTAGTAGTAGTTTCACTTGCCTAAACTTTTTGTAAGGTTATGAAATAACAGAAACAAATTAGACTATAAAAATCTTTATTTAATAAAATCACTGCGATGTGTTGCCGGCACACGCCGACGTCGCCTACACACGATCTGACAATACATAGATCATACAGTCCCGGGCGGGCTTCACTAAACATAAGCGAACTAAATGAATTACAAAATAACAGTACTTATTCGGAATAGCGACGGTCAAACCGCCGGCTCTAGGCTCTATTGTCTATAGGAAATAAACTTAAACGTTGGTACACAACTTCCAAACACCCATTGTATTTCTTATGTTATCAGAGCTGTTACGGATGCGGAAGTAAAATTGTATATTGACATTGTAAATAATTACAATTTTTCTAAATCAGACTTGTCTCAATGACCCTACTAAACCTCATTCCAGAATTATTAAAACTTTAAATCCAATATTAATAACCTAATTTTCGCTATTATCCATACTTAGTAGTAACCGAGCTTTAAAATTGTATATCCGTTACAGCTCCTATATCTTATGTTATAATGTCAGTGCTCTAGAGTGGTGCGGGGACGCGGATGTCGCAGGCTTAGCTGTAGAGGTCGTCGTCTCCGCCCTCCTCCTGGAAGGTGGGCTGGTCTCCGCCTGACGTGCCTGTGCCGCCAGACGCCGCGCCGCTTGTTGGGAATCTGGAATACAACAATAATAAGTTCAAACGTACTTCATCATCTTGGTGCGCTCGGTGTGACGTCAAATATCTACTCTAATTAAATGGCGCAAGACTAACCTGAAGTTTGTACCGAACCCGCGGCTCTGCTGCAGCGTCTGCGCGAACATTTCGTACTTGCGGATGTCATTGTCGGAGACGGAACGACGCGCGAACTTCATCGCCTCCTCGAAGTGGGCGCGGCTGATCTCAGGCACTGGGTCCTCTTCATCCATCTGAATTAAATTATGATATTTACAAAAAATTACAACACTAGACACCTTCTTTTACCTAGACAGACAATTCATGTCAACTAAATATGTAATTTGGCGCCATTTTGTTTCTGGTTCTACACAAATTTTCAACTAAGAACTTTGTAACTTACAGTTATCACTAAATGAAGCCATTAAAAACAATATTAGTAAAAAACATATTTATATACCTCAAAAGGTACTCAGATATGCATGCTTGACTGCAAAAGCATAACTGCTAGCAGTAAATCTATTATCAGACAGAAGACAGTCACATTTAACTCACATCCATGACGGCGGCGGCCTGCTGCTGCTGCCGCGCGCGCTCTCTATGTATCTCCGCCTCGATGGCTTGACGGATGGCCAGCTTGCACGCGCGTTGACAGATTTCTGTTAAGTCAGCACCGCTGAATCCTTGTGTCACCTGCAAAAATCTATATATGTAGGCGTCGGCCACGTAATTAATTCCTTGACCATCATTACGAGCAACTCGTAGAAAATTTAAATCCATAAATACGTCACACGAACTTCACGATTATTGGACCCTTCGTTATGTTTTGTGATTTAATATTTAGAAATTATTAAATTTAAAAAAAATGCTGAAATAATTATTCAAGTCCATTTTAATTATTTTTTAATGAAATAATCAAACATCTTAAGTTTCTGGTTTTGATATGATTTTTTTTTAATTTTAAAATGTTACAAATAAATATCGTATTTAGAGCACACCTTCCCAACCCTTGTCAACCGCCTCCCTCCCCTTTTGGACGATTTACAATGAAAATAAAGAAAGTTTTTATTTCTCAATGTATTTTAAATAGGAAAGGGGACCCCCCCATGCGCCATTTCAATTTTCAAGATATCAAGCTCATCTTTTAGGATGCTTTTTTTTTGTCTAACAAAGAAACTTTTTAGATGTACTTACTCAAAAAAATAAAAAATATTCTGACTCAGTCTAATATATAGCTGAAATACAACTCTTGTGATCATCTCAAGGAAAAGACCAACAAACTATTCTAAAAATAAAGTCAGAGGAGTTGCGTCAAAGCTGAGCAGAAATAACTTATTTTTACCTTAGCAATATATGTCAGATCGACGTCTTTGGCGATGGGTGACTTCCGCAGATTAGCGCGTAGGATGGCCTCGCGTGACTTCTCATCAGGCAGTGGGATGTAGATGAGCTGGTCAAGACGTCCCGGTCGCAGGATTGCAGGGTCGATGATGTCGGGACGATTTGTCGCACCTGGAAGAGTTAGGATATGATGGGTGAATTAAACCCAAACTCATTTATTCTTGTTTTTACTTAGGTGAAGCATCATACTAACCGATGATAAATACATTCTTCTTTGCACCCATACCATCCATCTCGGTCAGGATCTGATTGATGACTCTGTCGGCAGCACCGCCCGCGTCCGATACTGAGCCGCCACGTGACTTCGCGATAGAGTCCAACTCGTCGAAGAACAACACACAGGGGGATGCTGAACGAGCCTATGATCACAACATACTATAAATGCTAGTTTCTAACTTCATCATTTTGCGACTCCAATTATCTAAACATTTCTATACCTTGTCAAAGATGTCTCGCACATTGGCCTCAGATTCACCAAACCACATAGTGAGAAGCTCCGGTCCCTTCACTGAGATGAAATTAGCTTGGCATTCATTAGCAATAGCTTTGGCTAACAAAGTTTTACCTATAAGGAGAAAAACAAATGTCTGTTTTAGAAACTTCTGAAGATTCTTAAAAAGGAAGATCTTAAGAAAGAAGATCAACTTACCGCAACCAGGAGGTCCATAAAACAGTACACCACGAGACGGCTGCATGCCAAACTTGAGGAACTTGTCCGGATGCTCCACTGGATACTGCACCAGCTCTTGCAGTTCCCTCTTCACGTTCTGCAGGCCTCCAATATCGCCCCACGTCACGTTGGGTACTTCCACAACAGTCTCGCGCAATGCAGATGGCGATGATTTGGTCATAGCATACTGTATAATAAAATAGATAGCGTCAAAGGAATAGCAGAGCTTTTCTTAGATAAGACAAAAAATAACTTACACGGAAGTTATCCATAGAGACAGCGAGCGAGTTGAGCACTTCGGCGTCGATCTGGTCATCTTCTAAATCAATCAAGTCCATCTTCTCCCTGATTTGTTGTAGAGCAGCCTCAGAGCAGAGAGATGCAAGATCGGCTCCTACGTGACCGTGAGATTCGGCTGCGATCTAACAAAAGCATAGTAAACAATTGTATTTTACATTTATACACAGTCAAGGATGTTGTCAGTTTATATACTATACATACTAGCTTTTACCCAGAACTTTGTTTGCGATATATTTAGTTAGTTATATTAGCCTACAGTAGATCGTCTGTAGACATATTTAAAAACTTTACGAGGTAGCCATACTAACTTTACACTCCCCTTTTGGGATGATTTTCAAAAAAAATATTTTACACGTGTTTCATGAGTTTCAATGAAGAACCTTCATACTGAATTTCATTTAAATAACCTCAAAAACGACAGTTTCATACTAACCCCCACCTTAGATGAATTTTCAAAAATCCTTTCTCAGTGCTCCCCTACGTTATTAAAGGTTCTTATAGTTTAGGCCCTGCGTTGATATGTCAGGCATTAAGTATTCGAGTTTAAATGAGGTTTTAGAAATTAGAATTTGTAAAATATTTTAGTTGTTTGTATTTTACTGCACCCCGAAAGCATAGGCCAGGACAGTTTTTTTCCGGCAGATCAATGTCGTACGCTTTTTCTAATTGCATTTCAGATATTCTTTGAGATTATCTAATTATATTGCGAGTTTTAAACTATGTTCAAGTATAAGGGAACTCACATGGATGAAACATATCTCACCTGTTCCAAGTCAACATCATCTCCCAACTTCATGTTCTTCGTGTGAATACGTAATATTTCCAAGCGGCCGGTCGCGTCGGGAATGCCGATATCTATTTCACGATCGAACCGACCGAAGCGACGGAGCGCCGCGTCGATCGAGTTCGGTCGGTTGGTAGCTGCCATTACGATCACGTGAGAAGACTTCTTCATACCTACGAAAGTGAAGTTTGAAGTTAAAACATAATCTAATTCATTGCTACCAAATTTATAACTAAACTATACAGAATGAGTGAAGAAAAGAATGTATCTTCAGCAGTCTATCAAAATCTTAATACCACTATATTTGTACAAGGGATGGCTTATGATGATTTTAAAAAACATATGACATACTAAATGCTGTTTGTTTAAAATTTCAACCAAGCAACTATTTAAGTACTATGCCCATAAGATACCCAAAATTGACATATTGCCAAAATATTAGGGAATTTGGTTAATAAACTTAATTAAATCAACTTAACTTTATGAATCATAATCATCAGAACACAATCAATTTTTTAAAACAGTCTGTACATGACAATTATCTCGATCAAGGATATATAAATCTAACTAGCTGCCCAAACAGACTTTGTTCTGTCAAAAATTATATTTTTAAATTTTTTATTATTATTAAAACCTTTTATAGACCTTGAGGAACATACAAAAAAAATTAGCCGACATAGTCGAGCCATTCTCGAGTTATGCACTTAGCAACATTCATTTTTATTTATATAAAGAAGAGATAAGTCATTTAGCAAGATCCTATCTTCCCTATCTTTTTAATAAGAAAGTATCTCTTGTTTTGTCGATGCGTTGCAAACTTCAAAGGTAGAGTGGGGAGAGGGATTGAAAAAAAAAATGCTGCAGTTTCTGCAGACCCTGAGCAAGAAAGAGCCCAGAGCCCACTAGATCCGCAGCATTAATGGGATGGGAGAGGGAGGGGGTAAGTCTGTCCCATATGCGGCTCGACTCGAACGCGACTATGACACTTGGAGGTCAGACTCGCATACCGTATGGGAACAGATCTAACCACCTCACGGGTAAGTATCTATCTATCAACCTATTAGCTTCTTTTACAAGATACTTACACATACAATAAATTTTTTAATTAGGTGGCTGAAATGAGT
This sequence comes from Limenitis camilla, assembly GCA_905147385.1. Lineage (NCBI taxonomy): Eukaryota > Metazoa > Arthropoda > Insecta > Lepidoptera > Nymphalidae > Limenitis > Limenitis camilla. The sequence goes on from LR990242.1 coordinate 3,697,321, forward strand.
ATATGATTGAGATATTACTAACCGTCCATAAGAGTAAGCAATTGTGACACAATACGACGCTCCACTTCACCGTGGGTCTTTTCACGCTTTGGTGCGATGGCGTCCAGTTCATCTATGAAGATGATTGCTGGTGAATTCTTGTCTGCTTCCTCGAACGCTTTACGAAGGTTAGACTCAGATTCACCAGCCAGTTTTGACATGATCTCTGGCCCATTGATCAAAAAGAAGAATGCACCTGAAACAACAAAATAAGCATTAAATTCATGTTAAATTGATATTAAATTAATATTTTATATGTTGTGTGTGATTGTTGGTTTGTCCCTTTTTTTGCTGTAATCATGCAACTTTTATAATTATTTTGGTACAGCAAGCTGCATATAAGTTAAGAAACATGTTTATAGAGTTAAATAATTTTACTCATTTCACTTTAGGTTGTTCAAAGTAAGATTATCAACCACAAAGGGTAAAAGAAATGTAAGGTAAAATAATTTTTTAAAATTGATCCGTAAATCTACAGAAATATCGCACTTATATGACCATACCTTTATTAATAACATTTATGGCAACATTCATTTAGCCTTGTTGCTGGGAAGAGATGTAACTTTCTATCGACGAAAGAATTATCAAAATAGATTCAGTAGTTTATTTAGTCTATTTAGTTTTACTAAACTTAAAAATTTTAAAATTATTTCACGTAATGTACCTGTCTCATTAGCAACAGCTCGAGCAATAAGCGTTTTTCCTGTACCAGGCGGTCCGTACATCAGGATACCACGTGGAGGCTTAACTCCTATAGCCTTGAATAAAGATGGATGCCGCAACGGCAGCTCCACCATCTCTTTGATCTGCGCGAGCTGTTTGCGACAACCGCCAATGTCGTCGTAACCGACTGCGTTGAGGGCTTCTTCTTCTTCCTGTAGTAAATTGGTTATACAAGTTTTACACCAATAATTCAATGTCATTAAAAAATCAGAACCAAAAATAAAAAAAACCACCAGGTCTAGCTTATATTAAAAAACGATGGGGAACGGTACTATATATCGACATATAATTTTTACTAGTTTGTTTGTTCACTTGAACATACTATTACGTAATCTAATGAATTAATGATGCGATTTGAAAAATTCTCTCAGTGTTAGATTAGTCCATTTATCGAGGAAAGCTATAGGATATATATCATTACGTTAAGACCAATAGGAGCGGAGCTACACGTGAACCAAGTCGCGTGTTCGAGTAGTATTGTATATATGTGAAAATTGTTTCTGTGAAAATATTCACGCTAAAAAACTATTATAATCTTTAAAACATGACACTGAATCTAAATATTTAAAAAATGAAATATGAAATTGTTTCATATACACTTATTAGAGATAGAAATAACAAACACAGTTACACTTGGTGATATCTGAGCTACTTGTATGCAATATTTGTTTTGAGTTAAAAATTCTATATGTAAACGCAAAATCATAAATACCGTTAGATTATAATAGTCTATATAAAAACCGGCCAAATGCGAGTCGGACTCGCCAGCAGGGTTCCGTACCAATATTTGGCAATTAAATCACGATTGTTGTACGGGCGCCTCCCCTAAATATTTAATCTTTTTTTAGTATTTGTTGTTTATAAGGGCAACAGAAATACATCATGACTAGGTATCACATTTCATGAGATACAGCCTGGTGACAAACAGAAGGACGGACGGACAGCGGAGTTTTGGTAATGAGGTCCTGTTTTCACCCTTTGGATATGGAACCCTCAAAGCTTAGGCGCGGTGAGGGGAGGTCCGCCCGCTGTGACACAGTGGGAAAACACGTGCGAGCTGAAGCTACGAAGACGAGCGACCGACAAGCCTAACAGAAGTCCCTAAAACAATATTTTTGTCCAAAGCAACAGTTATTGACTGCACTTTGAATATACGAGTACTGTATGTTGAAAAAATGGCATACAATGTGTATGCAAACAAAGTTAATAACAAACTTATGTGATAACTATTACAAGCCTCTAATCATAGCAACACCTTAGGACTCCAAAATAACTAAAATCCCTACAATCATTATTTACATTCGGTTTTATTTGAATAACTCATATTTTTGACCTCTATGACCATTATACAACTACCACGAGTTTTCAAACTTTATATGATACTAGCTGCACCGGCAAACATTGTTTTGCCCTATAAATTAAAAAAAATTGGGGTGGGCCTCCCTTATCACTTAGGGGTATAAAAAATAGATAATGACCTATTCTCAGACCTACCCGATATGCACACAAAATTTCATCGAAATTGGTTGAGCCGTTTCGGAGGAGTATGGTAACTATCATTGTGATACGAGAATTTTATATATAAGATCATATATGCTGCACAAATATATAAATTATTTCAATTCTATCATTTATATGAAACAATGTATCCCAAATAACCTTATGCTAATATACTAACCTCACGTTTAATGGGCTCCCCTTCACAGTGAATAACTGTATCTGGAGCCACAATACAGTATGGCGCTGGATCAGTCTCGACGACTTTGAATTCAACCGCTCGCATGCCTCCGCGCACCATGAACGTGTCGTCACGGTGTATCGGCCTGTACGCCTCCATGAAGTAAGGCTTCAGGTACACTTCAAACAGGTTTCTGTTCAAATATTTCACAAACATTAAAAGAAGTAGACATAAATTATGAACAACTAAAACAACAAGAAATTATTTTGTGCTTTTTACTTTACATTATATAAAAGATTCACGCAACTTCGTCGACGTAATGACGAATTCTTTTGTGCTCCTAAGTATGTATGCTTTGCATGTACGTACGTATTATTGTTTATATGGTTGTTTTTTTATATGTATGCATAGATTGTTGAATCCATGATGGCGCTGGCGCATCTACTATATAAGATAATAATAAGATGACCGTGCGGCGGCGGGGATTGAACTATCTACACCTATGCTTATTTATAGTTATTTCTATGTTAGTATAAATGGTCCTATCTATGATGGCGCTGATGCGTCTACTATATAAAAAAATAATAAATTGACTGTGCGTAGTTCTGGATTGAACCATCTACACGTATCTTTGTTTCTATAATATTTCTATGTAGGTATAGATAATACAATCCACAGCGTCGCACGGCACGTGTACTACATGTTAAAATAATAAGCGAGCTGTGCGACGCCGTGGATTGAACTATCTATACATACATTTGTTTCTTTATATGTCTGTAATTTTGTATATTTTAGTAACACACTGATGTTTCATTCAACATAATTTGGAAAACTTGTAGTTCAAACTAATTACAACAAAAAGTGAAAAACTAAGTCCGTCCTTTCCACTTTTAGACTTTAAAACCAGACTTACCCAGTTAAACCTTCAACAGAATCATCAATAGGCAGAATATGTACACGCTTGCCATATTTAACTGAAGGACATGGTGCAATAGACACCACATCAGACAAACGAACACGAAGATTGTTCCTCACTACACGGTTCATGCGGATCTTCTCATCTGGACAGTTGTCGTCAGAGAGCACAATACAGACAGTCTCTTTACGTCGCTTGCCTTTTAGCAATACTGTGTCTCCTCTAAACAACTGAAGCTGCTCCATTTTGGCCTATAAAATATTTTATATTGTATTTTGACTAATATCAGAATTTTTTTAATTAAATGTATTTTTTTTGTAAGTACTAAAATTTATTTATTTATTTGCTATAATATAATACAATAATTGGTGTTAATAATAATAGTTGAGTTCTAAATATCCTGAGGTTTAGGTGTGCAAATATTTAGTATTAGTATTTATATTAAGAAAAAGTAAAATTGATGAATATTAATTGATACAAAATGTCAGATAATTATGTCATGAATATATGAATACAAAGTCAATATTATTACATGTCTACATATTATTTAACAGTATAGTAACATTTTGCCATTAAAAAGTCAAACATTTCCTATTTAAATATATTCAAATCCCAATTTTTGATATGAGATGGTATTTTATTATAAATTGTGATTGCCATACAATAACAGTTGTTGCATATTCATTTATAAAAGTTCGTAAAGACTAAAAAAATATTTTTTGTTTTAATTTTTTTCAGATTTATAGGTAATTTAGATCTATATTACAAAATGGTCTAGAACTACATAACCAACTGATTGTTTTTACAATAAATATTTAATTATATGGATTCATTTTGAATATATGTAGTTAAGATTCATAAAAAAACTTAATTAAGTATGAAGAAAAGCTTACATGTTACTTATTTGAGTTTAACATGCTTACAAAGACAACTCATTTTCTCATTTCCAATGTTAGTCTATTTTTTTTTAAGTTTTAAATTAAATTCTCAAAAAACTTAAGTAACTTAGCCAACTTAGCCAAGTAACAATTTAATTTAATAAGCTACAATACAATAACCAGATACACTCCAAAACAAAGTGTTTAAAGTTTTGCATTATCAATGTGTCATCCTATCAGTTGCCTCAAATTTGATTAAAATAAAACTAATTGTTACCAAAGTTTGAACTGATTTAACTAATATTTGAATCTAAGTATGCAGATCTAAATTAGTTGTGGAATTAAATTAAAAATCTATTATGAGATTATGATTATAGCCTTAATAAAAAAAAGACAAAGGACTGACCTGTGACAAGGCGACGACTGAGTTGTCATCACTGACGGCTTCCTCCACGATGAGACGGTTAGGTCTATCCTTGCGACGGAGGATCGCAGTAGAAAGATCATCAGGGCTGAACAAAATACATTATTTAAGAGAAACGCCCGACAGATCAAACGATACAAAACTTTATTCAATTTTGTAAACTTTATAAGTTTGCTGTATTTATACTTCTAAAGTGATGAATAAATCCATCTGATAACTGGAATAGCAATAATAGCATCTTATATGCAATGTTAGAACATGATGACAAGCCAATTTTTGAATGTCGGTTTTCATGATTGCAGCATTTTACAAAAAATGCTACTTAGACATTCAAATTTTCTTTCAAATTATATGAATTTACATCTCACCTCTTGTTGTCTGCCATTTTATTCACTAATTAAGCTTAAACTTGGTAAAATTAAAACTATTTGTAATACCGAACGTATCTACTATTCTATGTTCAACACTAATAAGACCGCTGCTGTACGTGACGTTGCTGTATTTCATTTGTTCTATATCGATAACGCAAGTGTTGCCTACTCAACATTTACTCTATGGTTATAATAACAAAATCGCTTATAAACAAATCGATCCAATTCGATTAAGTGAATTTATTTATCCTTTGCCATGGTTTATTATAATAAAACATTTTTGATTCATTATTACTAATCAATATTTATTATTACTTATATATATTTTATATTTATATTTAGTATGCTCAAGTAGTATTTTTAAGTAGTTAATAAAATAATAATTAATACAACACAACTTCAAAATTAATATTAAATTATTTTCTTATGTAATATTTTTGGCTCAAAAATTCTAAATCAACAACGTTGAAATAATGTTTTATTTTATGTTTTATTTCACTGAAGATCTTAGGAATTAATTTAAAAAAAAACGTGTGTTCTTTATAATCAGGGAATTACCTTTTCAATAGTTCAGTAACGTGAGCGAAAATGAAATATACACAATAGAATCCGATTATAACGACGGGGCCAAGAGATCGATGACATTACATCGTACTTACCGGAAGTCGTACTAAACGAAATAACAATTTTTGTTTTTTATTAAAATAATCACACATATAAGACCATCAGAAAAAAAACATTGAAATCAAAATATTTATTACTGGCTGTGTGAATGGAAATATTTAAGTGTCCTAAACTTTTATACCCTCTACCCTATGACGTTCTCCCACGTAGTCCCCATTAAGTGTTAAATGTTTAATATTTGTATTTAGTCTATTATGTACATTCTTATGAAAATATACCAAAATTATTAATAATAAGCTATAAAAATTAATTTAATTCTTTTTTTATCAGTGTACTTTATTGTGATTATTTTTTTTTACTGGCAATAAAAAATACACCTATTTCTAGAACTTGGAAAAAAAAGTTAATTTGTAAGATTCTCATTTCTACCGAACGTTGTCTCTATATCTGCTTTCTCTATTTCACGTAAAAATGGCGGGCGGGATAAATGTGATCAACTGGCACGCCTAAAAGTCATAAAACTAGATTATTTTAATTACATATACACTATTATTGATCGAAGCATATATATGACAATGTGATAACAAACGTGGGGAGAGGGGAGTTAGCTCTGTATTTGCATTCTAGTTCTAGATACACAATCTTGTAAGCTTTGAGCACGACACGGAAAGAACATAACAAAACGTTATCTGTTACTATTCTGACAGGAACCTAAGCAGTGCCTTGGAATTGTGACCAAGAGTGTATGTAGCCTTAAAGGATCTTTTTCCTATGTTATTATTCTGCCGTAGCTATACCTCGACATATATATGTACGCATACATATATGTATGTAAAAGAATGAAAAGAAATTCGAAATAATCAACATATATACGTAGTTTCACATAAATAAACCATAGAATGTAGGATAAAAAAAAAACTGCACGTAAATAATGTACATCTACATAATGTACCTAATAGGCACGCGCCAAGCATCTTCTACGTTGGTGTGCGAAATAATTATGAGCACCTATACTTGGAGAGCTAAGAAAAAGGCAATCTGTGTCTCCTACAAAGGCTCTCCTATACGTTTGGCCCTCTTTTTAACGTCATGTCGTATTTTCGGTCTAGCGCTTCCCGAAAACTTTTTAGCACCTTTTCTGACCTGGCGCCGTTGTGCAACACTATACTACTATCCATACAAATAAATATAATTGGAGTGTCTGTTTGTAAGATGTATACACGGTACATATACCAAAACAACATTTTTTACAATTTTTGTCTGTCTGTTTATTCCGACTAATCTCTGAAATGGCTGGACCGATTTTGACGGGACTTTCACTGGCAGATAGATGATGATGATGTAACAAAGAGTAACTGAGACTATCATCTACGACCCATAGGAGGGGAGCAACACACGAACGAAGTTGAGCTCGGGTTGGGTAGTTTAAAATATAACACGATACTGGTATTATATTATTATATTTTATTTACAGTTTAAATACTGATTTCCCACATAATTATAGATTATATTATATTAAATTTTTATAATACATAATATATTTAAAGAAATCAGTTTTTTATATAATAATGTTTGTAAGTTATTTGAAATCTTCACTGTATATTCCAAACGTTAAGAAATTCTCTCACTGCATATTTTAACTTTCGCTGTATATCCTCTCGATCTCTTGAACTCAATCTTTTAATGCTTCCTAAAACTACGTTATTAATCAATTTTTCCGTGTCTTCATCTATATAAAGTTTATCTTCCGTGCCATAATTTCTTAACTCGTAAATATAGTCATCAAAAAGTAAATTTTCTCTTAGAGTAAAGGCTTCATTAATGGCTTCTAAAAAGGCTGTTCGATGAGGACGCTTTTTACTTAATTCTTTTTTGATAAGAAATAATTCGGTTTTTAGATCTTCTGGATACATTCGAGATAAATACTTAAGATGTTTCGCGAACCTTTGAGCGTATTTGTACTGTAGCTTATCAATATACCGACTCAAAATTCGACAATATTTGGGAAGTTTTTTTTCTGGATATGCCGTAGTTAGAAGCTCCAATAAGTGACGAATAAATCTTTCGAATATTCCCTCCGATCTCAAACCACCTGTTTTTTTCATATTTGGCAGAACTATCATGCGATCAGAGTTTTCGACGTCGACAATACCTTGTATACTTATGCTATAACTTACTCTTATGTTTATCAAAGCAAAAATTAAATATACACATATTTGTTTATCAAACATTTTGAATTAAAGTACTGCTTTTAATAAAAACGTTATCGCTCAATAATATAATCAACTGTTATTTCACGGTTTGAAAATCTCAATAGGTATTTTACAGTAGGTAATATTTGGCAGAATTATCATGTGATCAGGGTTTTGGACATTGACAATACCTTGTATACTTATGTTATAACTTATTATTATGTTTATCAAACAAAAATTAAATGTACACATATTTGTTTATAAAACATTTTGAAGTAAAGTACTGATTTTAATAGACACGTTATCGCTCTATTATTTCACGGTTTGAAAATCTCAATGGGTTTTTACCATAGGTATTGTTTACTTTTGATGTTCGTCCATATATTCAAGTATAGCTAATGAAAATTTTAACTGTATATCTCGTTTAACAACATCATCTTGGTTTTTCATCGTAGAAAATATTAGATTTTTAAAAATATCTCTGGTTAGTTTCCCGATATTACGCTTTTGACCGCGACCATATTTCTTTAAGCGATATATGTAAACATCCATTTTAACATCTTTTCTTAATGTATATATCGAATTTAATATTTTAAACAATTCTTTTCTTCTCGGTTTGACTCGCATCATAACTTTTTTGAAATATATTATTTTTCCTTTTACTATTTTGCTTCTGTATGCAGATAATTTGTACAACAATTTGGCAAATCGTCTCATCATCATTTTCATCAAGTATCCTGTTCCCAGGCCTTTTATACTCTTTGACAATATTCGTAAATATGGTTGAATCCTAGAACTTGAGAAATCTTCTAAAATAACTGTACATATATTTACAATAAAATTATGCAACGGACCTGACATTTCTGAAACAGGAACTGCTGTTTTTATCGATAGTGGTTTTAAAAATTTATTTAAATCAACAAGTTCAACATCACTTATATCATACTTATCCTGCTTAATCATTGTATTTTCTCTACTAGCAGCTCCTACAGAATAAACTAACGACAAAATGATAATTACTTTACACATTGCACGTGATTCGTGACTTTAACTTCCCAAGACGAGTTTGTTTTTAATATTCCAATTCCCAAATATCATTCGTATAAACTTCAATATCTAAAAAGAGAAATTAAGGTAAACATTTTTTTTAATAATTATAACAAAAAATACAGATACAAAACGAATATAAAATTTACCTGCCATACAAACAACGTAACAAATGCAGCAATCAGGGAATGTCCCGTTGTTATCAAAATGCAACCGAACAGCATTGAATCGAATGTTGCCAGTAGCCACTCTTCTCCCAACCTAAAATTTATTGAAAGGCTGTAAAATATTTGCTTTTACGGTAGATATAAATGATTTTTTTTAAATAAAATCGAATAGATAAAGGGTGTCTCAGTAAAAGTGCATTTTTTCATTTTAAAATCTAAACGCATATTTTTTGAGAGCGTTCTGGTTTTTTTATTGGATTGTAAAAAAGATATGTTCCGATTAAATATGGAATAAAAAAAACCGTCAAATAGCCCCCACGGCTCTGATGACAGGCCATTACTCTTGTCATAAAATTTTTCATGACTTTTTTAAAGACAACGTGTCTTTGAAATTGGATCTCTCAGGAATTGTTTCGGTTTTATTTGCATAAACCTGAGATATCAGAAAAACAAAGAAAAACATCGCACGGCGTTAAATCGCATCGCAGAGACCTACCGGTACGCACAGGAGTGTTAGTGTCCATACTGACGAAGTTTCTTCAAATTTTTTGACCACTCTTCGAATGGTTGACACATTAGGTGCACTTTCTCGACTGAAATTTCTTCGATGTTTGCGAACGATCTCAGCATAACTTTCCAAATTTTTTGTAATAAGTTTTCACAAATATAACGCGTTGTTCTTCCGTAAAGCGCTTCATTTTTAATAATCGGAATAAACACATTATGTTACAGCTGGCAAAGTTTCCCCTTGCACAAAAAAAATAACACTAAATTTAAAAAGTGCACTCTTACTGAGACACCCTTTACAAGTGTGTTAAAGTTTTTTTTTACTTACCAAGTTACTGCAAAGCAAGAGGGTGTGTTAACATCTGTATCATATAACAAGACGCTGGTGTTGCCTCCTTCCCTCGCTATGAGTTCTACATCTAATAACTTTTCCAACATTGTCCTCTCATTTGCCACCCAGTTTAGACCGTCTAATGCCTGAATTAACGTACTTATTAGAGCTTGCGTTTAACCATAATACAAAAATAATAATTCTCGAGAAAAGATACTTATATATAACCATATATATTTATATATCTTGGAGATTTTAATGATGAGAAGGAAGGGAGGGAAATATTAGAGAACATTACTAAGGGTGATGATGATGAATGGACTATTAGGTAAACGTAACGTAAATTCTGCTACTGAACCGATAAATAATCAAATAATAAGCTCTTACAATTACGAGAGAAACGTAAGCAATGCCTTGGACTTGTGGCCAAGGTGTAGGCTTAAGAACGTCCTTTAAGCAATTGCAACACTCGCCTCTACTGCTCAGTTTCCCCGTTTAATTCCAAGGCTAAACTTACAAAAACCTAACCTAACACAAGACGTGGCAACAACATTGTAAGGTACTCGCGTGACCTTAATCGGACAGCACTCCCAACACTAACACTATCCAGGGACTACTTCACTTCTTGAGAGACCGCGCAAGAGTAAGGCTACACACATATAGTCGAGACTGTTAAAATGACGCAAGTGACTACTAACCTACTCCAGCGTCATAAATGAATTAACTAACGAAATTAAAATTGTTTAATTAACAGAATTATGTATGAATATAATGAATTATAAAAAAAATTACATGGCGTCATATATAATATTATTTTATGCTATATATCAACAGGATATAAGAATAAACAATTTCTTTAAATTAGTAAAAATTAATTTTATATTATAAATAAGTATATATGACTATATATAATCATATATTATATGATTATATATAGAGTCGTCCTCATATTTTTTACTTTCAAGTGGTATATATCTTAGTTATTATAGTTAACAAATTATTACTACAAGTAATTTATAAATTATAAAAATGGACTGTGAAGTTAAATTTCATTTTTATATAATCTTATATATAAAATTCTCGTGTCACAATGTTAGTTACTATACTCCTCCGAAACGGCGACCGATTTTTATGAAGTTTTGTGTGCATATCGGGTAGGTCTGAGAATTGGTCAACATCTATTTTTTATACCCCTAAGTGACAAAGGTGGTGGCAAAACAACGTTTGCTGGGTCAGCTAGTCATATATATAAATAATTATATATAAATATTTTTTCTCGGATTATTTTAATTAAACTTACTCTTTCAAAAAATGCACCTAAAAACTTAGATAAAAGGCCGCGGTTTTGATCATAATCATTAAAACTACCTGGAAAATAAACCAATATTAAATAACAATGCATTTTTATTATGAAAATTAATAATATTCATTTTTCTATTTCATATACATACCATTGACGGTCAACTTTTGATGCACGGTCCTAAAACAAGTTTTCCTAATAATTAACTTTATTACAATATATCTTACATCTCTATTAAGATTTACGACTCAAGGCTCTACAAATATATTTGAACGATCGCTGTGTAAATACCGAGTCTTAATAAATAGCGAAATGTTTATTAGTTTATCCAGAGCTAAGGGCACAAAACAAATAGGTCTGCTCTTTAAATAGAATGCAATAAAGATTATCTAAGATTTTATATTTTTACAGAATTATATACAAACTAATATTACTTATACATAGTCATACACCCACTCTTTTATTGTGCACACTATTCATTTATGAAATTTAAAATCACTTAATATGTAGTGTCGATAGTTATATATGTAAAGTAATTTTTTTTAAAGATTACTAGCAGTATGGATCACATACTACTAGTATTCCCTTACCCTTCCTAGTAAGCTGAAATGCTTGTGTCAGGAGTGAGCCACGCCAGTAGTCCAATGTCCGGGATTTGAAACCACGACCCATCGATCGCGAATCCAAGGCCTGAACCACTGAGCTACTGAATATATATATTTTATATTTAGTTGGCTATATTTGTAGGGATATACTAGTGGTGTTCCGGATATCCGTATCTGTATCCGTTACATTTTTGACGGATCTTTTACCTTATAAATGTTTAATACATAGATTCAATTCTATATGTAGGAGAATAGGTAGTAATAAAATACTATTAAATTTCAATCAAATTATTTTTTATTTTTAAAAATGTAATATTTGGTTTCCTTTTACTTACATTTAACGTTTGCAAAGATGTTCCCGACTGTGACATTTCGACAGAACTTTTGTTATCGGAGTCTTTTTTCAAGAATAAATCATATTCTTTTATATATTTTCTTTATAAACGATTGTTTCAAAGTCACGCGTACCGACACAAATTGAGTAAGAAGTTAAGATCCGTATCCGTATCCGCGGATCTTGACGCCATTGATCCGTATATGGATCCGTATCCGCGGATATACTTTTATAACGCTTCGGCACATCACTAGTATATACCTTGCGTGTTATATGTAGTATAGTATTAGGTATACTATTTTAACAACACTTTGTGCGCTTCTCGGTACCAATATTCAAAATTCCACACAGCAAAGGTTGTCTGATAGAGATTATAGCGATAAGACCGCCTTTGCATACATTCTTGTATATGTTTCAGTATTTATTTATAGACTATTTCTTACACCTTTGATAGTGTCCAGTAAAGTGTTTTCATTAATTTATAATAATATTATAATTTTGAGAGGTTTGTTAGTTTTTCCTTTTTTCACGTTCTAATTCACATTTTCTGTGGTATATGATAAAATATGTTGTATAGGTCGTGACAAGTTTTAACTTAGCGATTTATAGATATTGAAGAAAATATACTATTACTACAGTACTTAAGTCAAACTATGTACATTCTTGATATTATTTTTATCTGATTGTCCTTACAATTCCTATCGGAGATATTAATGTTTATTTACCTTAGTTGTGAAGAACAGATTATTCTACAAGTTTGTAGTGGGTGTGTGCTTGATCTAAAATCCATTAAGTCCTCATTTCTGAAAACGAAATTAGCACAAACTAATTATAACATTAGCTTCCGTACGGTTGTTTTTCTGCTTTTGGATTCGGATTAATTATAAGATAAAAAGTCCATTTAATTAGTACAACTCTTACTTATTAGTATAATTCTTACTTATTAAATTTATCAAAGTAGAAGCCGACCCTTGCGACTTCGTGCCCGTGATCATCCACTTCTATTGGTCTTAGCGTGATAATTTATTATTCCTCGATAAATGGGCAAGGTATCTAACACTGAAAGAATTTTTCTAATCGGACCAGTAGTTCCTGAGATCGCCGCGTTCAAGCAAACAAACAACTCTTCAGTTTTTTATATAACTTTAGATTATTTTACAATCTCGCTATAACCAAAGTAACTTGATATCAAATATTCATTAAAAATAATCATCATTTTTGGCATCACAGTTTTTTATCGCCTTTATTGATAGCTTATGATGAAATTTTGAACGTTCCTCTCAAGTAAAATAGTTGAAATCGGATAATAAGATAGATCGGGTTCGAGTAAGTGCCTAATGATCTCTCATCAAATTGTTGGGTAGTTAGTAATAAAATACCTTCCTTCGACGTAATGTGCGTAATACTCTTCCTGAAACACCAGCAACGATAATTGTAAATCAGAGCATATTTTGGGCAACTTCTTAAAACTTGGTTCAACAAATTTATCCATAATGTAACCAATACATAGTAAAATGGTGTATGAACACCACCACACAATTGTTCCTATAACCCATTTATAAGCTTGGCCTCTTGGTATGAATGACTGCTTCTTGTCTATAATCTACAAAATATTTAAAAAAAAACAACTTTTTTTTAACAGCTTAACACTGAAAATTTTTAACTGAAACTTACTTTAATACATGAAGTATTTAATTTTTTTTTTCAAAAGAAAAATTATTAGATTACTTGCAAAATAAGAAGAGTAATAGTTGCAGTGAATCCAGGCGACACCCTTCGTATGGTTTGCAATGACATCCATTCTCTAGCTAGCATTTCCTCCTTCCAAATACTTAGTTTTTCTTGCACTGTAACGTAATCTAGTTATAATTTTATTAAATTATAATTTAGAAATTACGATCAAAATTCATACCTGTCGTAGGTGGATTATATTTTGACCAATCAATGAAAAATATATCGCAACGACATTGATTCCAGTTCATCCATATCACTTTTAAAATCTAAAAAAATTAATTAAAAATATAAATGAATAAATATTTTAAAGAAAATTAAAATAGAATACTATACATTTTTCTTTGAAACTTTTTTACTACAAAAGTCAGATGAATGACAATTTATTATTTAATTTATTTAACAACTTTATTTTACATTAACTTAATCTACCTTTAAATACTATTAACAACAACAAAAAAGTACATTAGTCATAGAAATTAATTGTTTATGTAATATTTGAACTACGCTAATGAAATGTCCTCAAATTTTCCAAAATGTGCGAGAGTTTTATAATTAAATCAAAGAAATACGATTAAATAAGTGATCGAAGGAATACGTAAACGAGTAATTAAGTATATACTTATATAGCAGGCAGATTTTTACTTCGCTTATTTCGCGTATGAAATTATAGAAATATTTATTTAATGAATAAAAATAAATACCTTTAAAGAAATAACAGCGTAAACTAAAGTCTGTATGAGATACTCTTCATTATGAGAGAGTGGTAGAGTCAATCCGAGTGTACCAGCTTCAGCAGCTAATGCGTGGAGAACAGATATTATCATTGCCTGTAAAATAATATAAATTATGTAAGACTAGCCGACCCTTGCGACTTCGTGCCCATGATCATCCGCTCCTATTAATCTTAGCGTAATGATATATAGCTTATAGCCTTCCTCAATAAATGGGCTATCTGACACTGAAAGAATTTTTCAAATCGGACCAGTAGTTCTTGAGCTTAGCGCGTTCAAGCAAACAAACAAACTCTTCAGCTATATATATTAAGTATAGATTAATTCATACTAATTGTAAATGTTCAAATTTTTGAACAATTACGGTAGAAACATTCATTATATTTTTATTACTTACGTAATGCAAACCATCTGCTAAATAACTGGTCAACAATGGGAATAAAGCAATGTAGAGCCCCCCTCTTCTCACCACACCACGCCACTGCACTAGTGCGTATAAAACCATCACACACCCTAGAAGTCCGCCCCATATCTATAATTATAAAATCTGTTCTATAACATAATAAAATTCCGGTCAGACGTGTACGAGCAAACAGACAGACAAATATTATTTCAAAATTTTATTTCCTTTCTAAGAAAAGACATACCCTCAAAGTACATATACTATGCGATGTAATGTTTTAGTATTTTACTTAGTTTGTTTCTACTAACTTGTAAACTATGAAGAACTCCTGCGTTAGGCAGCTCATTCTCAACTCGCAATGAAGTTGTTATAATATCAGTAGCATAAGACTTCGTAGCATAATATGCTTCGGTAACTATACGAATTTGAAGCGAACCTAAGCTAGAAGAAACTCGCTCTACTCTGCAAAAAAATTAGGAAAATCATAAATTAAGTGATATGGCATAACATGTTATACCTATTAGTCCCCAGGGTCTCACATACTTCAATTAAATACGTAAAACTTCTGGGATTGCTTCATTTTGGGGAAACCAAAATATTTATCATATTACTTGAAATATATAGTTAACAAGCTGACCCGACAAACGTTGTTTTGCCATATACATTTGGGGTGGGCCACCCTTATCACTTAGCACATATTTTTATAAAGCTCAGTTTATTAATTAATAAGTATCTACATTACGTTAAGTTAAGGGAAAAAACATTCACGCAGTAACAGAGTTGAAAAGTCGTAGTAAAATAATTTAAACTTTTCAGACTTCAAACTTTAAATAACAAAAGCCATAAATTAAGAATAACAAAATAAATTCTTACTGTATTCGAAAAAATAGAGTTTGCAGATAAACAATATTAGTTATATTTGTAGTGGTAGAAAGATAACTGTGGATTTCAAAAAACTTCTTAAATTTATTTGATCCCCATGAACCTTTCTGAAAAAAAGGTTATCCATCATAATATATCAACTATAAACTAATTATTATTTTGTTTATATAATAAAGGATATACCTGCACATAATAACCATTTGGCTTACGTAAACTAATCGGTATAGGATGTAAGGTTTCATCTGAAGGTGAATATAAATACAATTCCAAAACATCACCGAAATCCGACATTTCAGAAACATTTCTTGAACAATCTTGCCTGAAATTAATATTTAAAAATGATTTTATATTAGATTACAAAGCGCTTGTTAGAAATTATTTATACATTTAATAACTGATCTAGATTATGTCTTTGGCTCTCATTTCTTTTATCAACGCAGTAAAATACCTAAATAAAAACAATAATGTCTAAAAGGAATCAAAAAGGTTACTATGCTATAATCCGCATAAGAAGAAGATCGGCAATCGAACAACCAGACTAGTACGACACAATCCAGAAGAGCACACCGTCTACATAAAAGAGAGACGCGCGAACCCGAACCAAGACACACCACACAAGTAGATCGCGATCGACAATCGACGTACGTTTCACTCCGTAACCGAAGCATCTTCAGGAGTAGCTGATTCTACAAACGTCTCTTGCTCTTCTGGGTTGTGCCGTACGAGTGATTGTTCAAATTTCCACGGTTTATAGCAAGTTAACCATTTTGATTCTTTTAAATCATGAATTTCCGCAAAGTAACGCCACATTTAATCCAATACAATAATGTCTATTTTATTTATTTTTATTTAGTTGTATTATTGAAATAAATTTGACATGAATGTATTTAATTTGTATTTAATACCTTTATTCTTTCTATTCCATTATGGCAAAAATGGAATAGAATGGAAATTCTCCATTACTTGCAATATATCTAACATGTTACTTTAGTGGAATGTCATTGTTAAAGAAGGAAATTGGAGTCATTCTCCACAATAGAGTGAATGAATAAGGAAAATATCTACAGTATTGTACTCAAATTGATTATGTTATTCGATAACGTAATCCTTTGTAGCTTTTGCATACATTTGAATATTTATTTCCACTGTAAGGTTTTTATAATACTTCAATCTTTTTTAAACTAATCTTTCTTTGAAACTATATTGAAATAATAATTGATGTGTTACTTACGATATATCTTCTCCTATATTAATATTTATTGGTGGTAGACATTCATGTACCTTTTGTCTTGAATCTTGTATCATTTTAAATCCTCCACTCTTTGTATGAACAGCTAATGCTAAACTTACTTTGTCCTATAAATTAATCAATATTATATTTATGATGTATTTGTACACAAAGGCAGAAAAGCGAATAATCCTATCCTACTTATATTATAAACGCGAAAGTTCGTAAGAATGTACGGATGTATGTTTGTTACTCTTTCCCGCAAAAACTACTGAATGGATTTTGATGAAACTTACAAATCAGAATAACACATAGGTTATAATTTATAATAATATAGTGTGAATTATCGAAAATATAGCGGGTGAAACATCAGGGCGCAGCTAGTAATATTAATTTGTAACTCACACAACCACGCTCTACGAAAATTTCCGGTTTGTCGATTTTGGAATTTTCAATCGAAAGTAAGGGGAGACCTAAAAATAAAATGCAAAATCAAATGTAAGAAATATAAATTGAAAAGTATCTAAGATCTGTAACTTTATAATACCTTTAAAATGTGTAATATTTTGTATCCAAAGCCTACAAGGTCCTCCGGGATCTATTGTATAAAAATTTCTTACACAACTTGCAGATAGAGATCGACAAGCTCGAACATCACCTTGCTAAAATTTTTAGGTAATGGATAAAATGGTAAATATTGTATAATAAGACTGTGTTTAAGACTTTAAATGAGACACATAATATATTTTTTTCTTTTTTAAAGATTACTAGCAGTATGGATCACATACTACTAGTATTCCCTTTACCCCTCCTAGTAAGCTAAAATGCTTGTGTCAGGAGAGGGCCACGCCAGTAATCCAATGTCCAGAATTTGAACCCTCGATCTATAGATCGTGAATCCAACGCCTGAACCACTGTGCTACTGACTATGGCGTTTATTTATATTTCGTCTCTACTTTTTCATACATATCAAAATCCGAAAAGATTAGACAGTTATTTAAATAAAAGCAGTGTTATTAAATAAACAATGCTGTAATAAATAATTTGGTTAATTTGATTTGATTAAATTATGGCTGATGTATTGAAAATTTCCAGTACGTACCGTGCACAAATATTCTATCTTTACTATATCTAGCAGTTCGTCTGGATGTAGCTGGTTTTCTACATACTTAGGTCTTTCCAAAACGTATTTCCGCGATATACACTTGCCTTTCACTACTATTTCATTTTTATTGCAAGTACATGCATCGCATTTTACACAGACATTATTATCTGCTTTATACCCTCGAGCACATTTTATACATTGAACCTCTTTCATCGGGGAACCATCGAAATTCTGCGTCACTGCAATTAAACACAACTAACTTATTGCCTAATGTAACAATGAAATAAGTTCATTTAAACTAAATATATTTAATTAAACTATAAAATTATTCTTCTATGTATTGTTACTGTAACTAAAAAAATATTAGGACCGCTTTTAGTCTAAATTTTGTACAATTGTTTTTTTGTTTTGAAAATTATTTAAATAAAAAAAATGAGATGGTTTTTAACCCAATAATAATTTCAAATTTTACCAGAAATATAATCATTAGGACATTTTCTACAAGATATCCTCCCAGCAGAACTCTGGCACCTTCTGGGTATGCACATTGAACCATCAGTTGACACAACTTCAGTTACATTACAAGGTCTACAACGGTCTACTCCAATGGGTATACTATGTTCTGCACAGGTACAACCGAAACCTTTAAAGTAATAGGGGAAAATATATGAAAAGTATAAAACTGCCGTTTTATTGTAATAGGTACATCGAATTGACATAGAACCTTCATGGATTGAGATTTTTGAGTGAAACTTTTTTCACATGGTACCTATGTAATTTTTCATTTAAAAAATGTGCAACATTCGATTATTGACTTTTTTTTTATTCAGCTTAGACAAGAAAGATGGATACTTCGAAAATTCGAGTGATTTTTGAATACAAGTTCCGACGCAGAACTAACGCCGCAGAAACAGCTCGCAATATCAATGTTGCGTTTGGAGAGGGGACTGGTAATGAAAGCACCATGCGAATTTGGTTTAAACGCTTTCGTCATGGAAACTTTGATTTGAAGAACGAACTACGTGGAAGACCGCCCACACAATTGTGAATAGCAATGAATTGAAAGAAATGGTGGAAGCCGATCCGAGCTAAACTACCCAGGAATAAGCGGCATGGTTTAACGTTACCTTACCGACAATATTCTTATGCGTCAAATCAATAAAATAAAAAAAAATATGAAATACCCCTTTTTGAATAAATTACACATTAACTACTATACAGTATATTAGTTTAATGTTCGTTATTTTATCAAAGTCGTATCAATGAAAAAAACTTGAAAGACGTGTTATGTAATTTGGAGTTGTGTGTCTTGTAAAAACTGTAAGAAATAGAACTTTATTTTTATTTTGGTAGACGCTAAATATAGACACTAAGGAAATGGATTCTAGGATATATATAGTGTACGATAATTAACTGCTGCTTTTTGTTCCATTGCCATAAACTACAAATTTTGGTTAAAGTGTATTTTAAACATTTTAAATTTCTAAAACTTACCATCTTGCGATGTTACTAACGATACATTAGCTAGACACGGCAGGCATTCCAGTAAACTTGGCTCGAAGTATTTGCCAAATTCACAACTTTCTGGAATTCTAACACTATTTGCATAATTAAACAAAAACAATACGATAAACATCTTGCAACTCCTTCAGTATTTATTTTTAGATCTCAATTTCAAATCTAAGCGGCTTGAAATTAATGAGATATCTATTTTGTATATCTTCATTAAAATTATGTAAGGAGTTCAAGGAATAAAGTTGTTTTACGCAGAACCGTTTGTTTACGTAATTTCTTGTTGGCGTTGCTTGGAGACGCGTTTGAAGGGGACGAATTAAGTAGCGAAAATTGACTAAACATTCCTCAGAATTTCAAACTTTACCGCTATTGACGTATAAAATATATTTATGATTGCAATTTATTACTTTAAACGTAGAGGGCTACACCAAGAGCGTTGCCAGCCGAGTAGAGGTCTTTTAAGTAGATAGAAGTTGGGGAAAGTATAGATGGTGGGATTTTTTTTTTTTTTTACGTGTCTTTAATAGTTTTATAGTAGATTTTTTCGTGATTGGTCCTAAAAAATTCGTGACATTAAGTAAATTCGAATTCTGATGATTTGACTAAATTTTTGTCCAGAAGGATAATCAAATTACTTTTGAAAAAATTCTATTATTTTAAATACTAAGAGATGTCTTTTATATTGCCGATACATTTCCGCCGGCTCTTACGAGATGATCTCCTAAAAGAGCTCTCCAGAAGGAAACTGAATTTATTCTAACTCTTCTATCTTGCCCCTGCATTCTATTCCTTTCGCTGGTAATTAAAAATAAAAAGTCAAAATTATAAAATCTTGCATAATAAGTTCAATTTAGAATCCATTAGTTGCAAAATCAGTAAATGAACATTTCTACCCATTTCGGTCACAATAGAGTTAATTTCCCTGGTTGACACAAGCGGTTTTAAAAACAAAGCATGATTGATCAGTTTTATAAATGGGCCGCGGATGAAAAAGTCCATTTTTATTCATATTCTTTTATGATTGGAGCCTGTATCAACATGCTCGGTTTAGCGAAGATTTCTTTAATTTTGCTTACCATCAAAACAGTTGTTGCAAAGATAAAATTAATAAACGACAATGTTTTAAAACATGAACATATCATCAGAAGTGCTGTTGAAATCGCTAATACCAATTTCAATTACAGAGTATCAACCGTGGTTATATCAAATGATGTCGAAGAAGTAATTGTAAGTCAATTTTTAAAATCGTACCAAGGCACGGTGACCTTAGAAAAAGCCGTTGCACCACCTACGCAAATAGTTATAATCATCGAATCGTATTTTTCTTTAGTAAGAATCCTTGGTAAATTAAAACCGGATCTAAAAGGAAAAACGTTGCTTCATAGCGGAGCGCATTTTTTGATTATTGTTTTGTCATACCCTCATAGGCTTCAACGCATAAATAGCATTTTGTGGAATTATTATGCAACTAATGTAGTAATAATTGTTACCAATAAAAGTAAGAAGATAGCGCTTTATACGTACTATCCTTATAAGAATCACTTGAGTTGTCAGAACACAGAGCCAACCCTTATTGGTTTTTGGGATGATGGTGCCATACTCAATGCTGACTTATTTCCAGACAAGATGAGCAACATGAATGGCTGCCCCCTTTATATTTCAACGAATAAAGTTTTTCACCCAGCCACAGAACAGAAAATTCCTTTAGAAATTATCAAAAGGGCAATCATGAGATATCTTAGAGACATATTGAATTTCACACCAATTATTTCAAGTAGAGATTATCTCAGTATTGATTCAGATGGTGCTAAAAATTGGTCCGAAACATTAGACGATATTTTGACAGGAACAGCAAATATTTCAACTTGCAGTATTTCGCCAGGAATGGACAGAATTGGTATATTAGATTATTCCATACCATATTTCAGAATAAGTCTAGCCTGGCTTGGTCCTCCATTAGCTCCTGGTCCAATATGGTGGCGGTTATTTTCACCTTTAAATGGTTATTTATGGCTTGTTCTGTTACTAGTTATTACTATGGTCAAGTCTATACCTTTTGCAATGGAAATAAGTATTGTAAGAATATTCTGTTACCGACATTTTAAAAATGCAAATAAGTTACACGGAGTCGCATTAAGAATTTGGGCTGTGCTGATGGGACAACCGATAAGGGTAGAACCAAAGCGTTTTAGAGATTTTTACATACTTAGCCTCTGGATTTGGTTCACATTCGTCGTCAGAAACGCCTATCAAAGCGTCCTTATCGGTGCATTGAAATCGGAAACTATTGTTGGCAAGTTTATCGATTTAAAAGAAGCTGTTGAAAGTGGTTACTCGTTCGGAGGAAGGGCAGGAGTATTGGTGCACTTTGAACATGATCCATATATTCGTGACAGGTATGAAATAATACCAGAAGTAGGGTTTGAAAAATCATTTCAAGAAGTGCTAGAGGGTAAGAAGAAGTTCATTTTCGCCATTTCTCTAGAGTATATTTGGGCTTACTGCATGGCCCAAGGTATTAATTTAAACGAATGTGGTCATATCCTTCCAGATTCAATCATGACAGTTCCTTTAGTAATATGGATGAATAAGAATTCCCCATTTAAACGGCCTCTATCTGTTTGGATATTACGTCTTCTAGAAAGCGGGTTATTAGAAAAGGATACAATGAAAATGTCATCAACAACAATTGTGGCCAAAACCTCTGAACCAACCGCAATAAGACATGAACACGTTGTTAGCAGTATTCTCTGCTTAATAGTGGGATATTTGATATCAATAGTGGTTTTTATTATAGAACTTATATTAAAATCCGAAAAATTTAAATTATTATATAAATTTTGTAGAAAATAATGTGAAACACACAAAGCATGCTTAATTAAAATACTGAAAATATTTGTCTCGGTAGCATTTTAATGACGTTTTGTTCTTTTTGGACGTTACACAGATAAGGTTAAATAAAAATGCACCCCTTAAACACCAGATATTTTATTTAATAATAATAGCATTATATGATAAAATTTGACTAGAAGTTTATACTTATATAACATAAATAATTTCCAATTTTACATTGACTGTCAAGGTACGTAACATCGATTTCTACATAAATCTAACATTTATTATTGTATAATTTCTGTAATTACAAAAATATTTAAAACATTCAATACAATTCCGTAAGAAATATATAAAAATAGAACATTTTTCTCTACCTCTACAATCTACCTCTACATTTTTTTTATTTTAATATATTATTTATGCTTTTATTTGGTCTTAATTTTAACTATACTTCATAAAATATTAATCTCTTACTAAGATAAAATATTTTGCTTTATAAAAGATTTATTAATAAATCGATCGATTTTGTTATAATTTTGTGAATATGTTACGGTGGACAGTAAATACGTTTTATTATAGAAAACCACTATTATCCTACAACATATATTAACAGTTTTTTTCTGTTGCAAAGCATTCTGTCTAATTCAATAGCGTAATCACAAATTCTCGTTTCAAAAGAAATGATTGGCAACATTCGTGTTCGTAGAGTGAAAAATGTTAATTTTATAGTTATAACTTGCTCTTTCATTTTGATGGCGAAGCTTTATCATTAGTTTTCAATTAATCTTTTACAGCTTAGAATCATGATAAAATTTAAGCGATAATATTCAGGTCTTTTCACCAATTATTACCGAATACTTTTCACGAAGATTCCAGTTATATGAATGAACTATGAAAAGGGAAATCAATCGCCTAATTTATATTTGTAGATATTTGGATAAATATTCTTATTTAGGCTGCTAAAGTTGGCGGATCCACTACTATATATGGTGTATGCAATATAGCAGGTTGTGGTATCGCTGCGAACAGTATCGGGTACTGTGGAGGAGGTTGTGGTCCAGCCACCAACCTCGCTTCAGGCTCAGTACAATGTAATAGCCAGTGTGTTAGCATTCGACCGCGTCCCTTCAGTTCGACCTCTCCTCGTCGTTCTACTGCAAATGTTCCCCACTGTTGGAGTAGTATTCTCGTGTTTTCGCTAAGGTGTATTCTTAATGCTGTAATAAAAAAAAACCAAAATTAGGAGATATTTACAATTTTGTATATCGAGTAAGGAAAATCTATCAATGTGTGTTCCAACAGATTTCTTGTTTCAATTACCACCTCTGCTTCAACGAATTATAATAATATATTTAAAATAAAAAGTTTACTGCCATAGTAATACATTCACATATACGTGTACATGACAATGAAAACATGATTATTATTTTATTAATATGCCACAGAGAATATAAAATTACTACTTAAGTTGGTATTAATACTTAAGTTAGTATGTTTCCCGATATTATAAATTTTATTTATGGTGCTTTTTAGAGATCCATACCAAAATAGGTAAAAACGGAACCCTATTACTAAGACCATCAAGCTTGTCATCAGACTGTATCTCATGAACCGTGATAGCTAGATAGTTAAAATTTTCACAAATGATTTATCTCTGTTGCCCCTATAACAAAAATACTAAAAACAGAATGATATAAATATTTAAGGGGGGCTCTCATATAACAAACGTAATTTTTTTGTCATATATTGGTACGAAACCCTTCGTGCGGGAGTTCGACTCGCACTTGACCGGTTTTATTATTGATTTTTATACTGACGTTGTCCAGTAGACTCCATTCTACTTGCAGTATTGACTGTATCACCAAAGAGACAGTAATGCGGCATTTTGACTCCGACCACTCCCGCGCACACTGGACCTGAGTGAACGCCTACGCGAACCTGTGTAAACAATTGCATTTAATCTGTATTCATCCTACTTCCTTAACTTTATGCCCTGTTGTGACAAACAGAAATACAATTAATTAAATGAATACATTACAATAATCGTTTAAACACTTACCTCCAATCTATGAGCTGGTCGATGCCTCACAACAAATGTTCGTACTGCCTCCACCACTGCTAAAGCCATCAAGCAAATCTCTCGAGCATGTAAATCACCATTGCGCTCTGGTAGACCTGAGACTACCATGTAAGCATCACCTATTGTTTCCACCTGATCATAAGATATAAAAATTAATAAATATACGTATTGTTTAGCAGCGAACTTCCGTGCACTTAACGTTAGCAGATCTATCAGTGATATATTTTCTAAATCAAATCTGAAGTTTCAAGCAATATCAGTAAAGATAACGACACCAAAAATAAACGGAGAGTTCCCTCGGATATTTGGGATTGCCTTTATTTCATGAGTATAGAGGAAAGGGGTTAAAATCTATGAAATTTAAAAAACCCAATACATGTTATTTAAATTGAGGTAGGCATAATATGAAATTTACATCAAATTTTAAAACTTTTGTAAAACATTTTATACATTATTCTACAGATAATGAAATTAAACTTTTATTTAATTCGAATCTTAATAAATCTCCTTAAAGTGTAAGTAGAGGGTTCCAAATAAAATATAAACTGATTACATAATTCCAATTTAATAAATTCTTACCTTATAAACATCATAATGCCCAATAATTCTATCAAATGTGCTATACAAGTCATTAAGAAGATCAACGACTTGCATGGGCGTTGATGCTGCACATAGTTCCGTAAAGCCAACAATATCGCTGAAGTAGACAGTCACGCATTCAAAACTTTCAGGCTGAACTACTTCCCCTGCCATTAATTGTTGGGCTACTGGCCTATTAAACATTAATCAGTTAATATTTTCATACGACTTTGAAAAAAGATGATTGAAAACTTTGGGTAGAATTTTAACACACAGCTAATATACGATTAATGACCTCCACAAGAATACCTGGTTTATTAATCAGGTTTATTTCGTTTTTTATACCGAATAATATGAAATATTGTGAATTGCGAGCTGCTGATAGCTGTGATGGCCCATCGAACTCGGGATATCCGAGTTCGATCCTGGGCACACACCTCTGACTTATGTATTCTTTAAGAAATTTAATATCAAGTCAAGAAATTTAATGAAAGAAGTCTGCACATCCGCAATTGGCTAGCGTGGTTGACTATTACCTAATCCCTCCTCATTCTGAGAAGGAGACCCGTCTCAGCAGTGGATCATTCATGGGTAATAATGAATATGAAAGAAGAAATTAAAACACTATATTACTATTATCCGCGAATACTAGATAAGTAAGATGTGCGTAACATGTAAAGTATCCTACTTATTTAATTATTAGCCTTAAAATTCTATTTAATAACTGTAGACAAGAGACCTTTACAAATTTTATATTATTTTTTAATTTTATAATGGCAGTTAAATTCTGCTTAATTTGAAATATTAATTTGGTAAACTTACCTTGGTAACACTTGATATAGTAGTTCCTCAGATCGTTTCTTTTCCAAAGATAACTGCTCTGTTTTCTCTTCCACGAGTGACTCGAGGTTATTAGCATACTGCTCCATACGACGAAGCAAGTCATCCATCAAATTGTCACAGTAACCCCTATTATAGAGTTTTCGCTATTAATGATTAATGTTTCGATCTACGGAAGTAGCTTTGACCCGCGGTATATTCCTCAATAAATCTGAATTAAGATCGTGCCGCCTCTCAGTTGACATTAGCTTAATTAAATTATTAATATCCTTGTTAATACATAGGGAGGAGCCATTGGGTTGTAAATTATAAAGTAGGAAAAGTATGTTTAGGTTACGACGGTGTCTAATATTGAGCCATCTGCTTGCGTTAAGCGCACACGTGATCAAATTTTCTTAAATTAAAAACAAATCTAATACATAGGTTTTATAAACGCTCCAGCTTGTCCAATTGATTCTCCAGTAAATCTGGCTTATCAAGTACCCGATTGTAGCAAACTTTTTCGACTTATTTCAGGTATTTAGGGATACCAAGAAAATTTTAATGAATGACACACTAACGTTAGATTAACGTAAATACTAACTTAATATAATTAGCATTGATAGTATCAAAGGAAGGTCTGTCATCAGGTGTATCCTGCCAGCAGCGTGCGGCCAGTTCCAGTAACTCTGCCGCTGCTCCACCTGCACTTCCCGCGCTCGTTGTTCCCACACCCACAGCTGGGCGGAATGGAGGAGACTCGTGAGCACACACTCGTGACACTATTTCTGATTAAAATAAATAATTTGAGTTACAAATACTTTGTTCAAATTCTTCATAATATTCTTTAAAGTAAAAAGGTTACTTAACTTAATACATGAATTTACTTACCTTTATTTGTCATCGTAGAGGTATAATGGTGAAAAGGGCCAGCACGTAATACGATCTCTTCTAGTATAATACCAAAGCTATAAACATCTCCTTTGAGGGTCGAAACTACTCCTGGATATACGCTGCCCGCAACAAGTTCCGGTGCCGTCCATAATAATTCTAAAGATTTTTAGATGATTTTTAGTTGTACTATGAACTTATTTGCAATAATCTATACTAATAAAATAAAGCTTAAGTTTCTTTGTTTTTTTGAATGCGCTAATCTCAGGAACTACTGGTCCGATTTGAAAAATTCTTTTAGTGTTAGATAGCTCATTTATCTAGAAAGACATATGCTATATATCATCACGCTAAGACCAATTCACAAGTCACAAAGTCACAAGGGTCAACTAGTAAAAATAAAAATAAGTAAAAATTTGCAAGTATTAATGAATTTCCACAATATTATGCATAAATGTAGCAGATATGCTACGATTGCCACAAATTAGTATAGTGGAAAGTTTCCCTTTACGAGTTTTTCGTAAATAAAATAGATATAAAAAAATATCAGCTTATCAAAATTACCATCAGGATTATATTATATAGAACAATATGAATTTATAAATATAAATAGAGTCATACAAATGATATTGGCACTAGAGGTGCTACAACGCTACGCCGCTACGCCGCCCGCTACGACACGACACACAATTTGAAATCAAATTCAATTTCCTTTCCGCAACTTTGAACACGTCTCGTAACTTTTCCACTTATTCACGTAAAGGAATAAAATACAAAAGTGATATTTATTGCAAATGAAAAATATTAGATTACGTTTTTGTATTTTGAGCCACATTAACACGTGTGGTTTTCTTTAACTGTTTTTAAAGCATGATATCTTATAGTATATAACTATGGTGTAGGGTGGTACGTTAATAGGATATTTATGCAGCGGATTATTCGATCAATATATAATCTTGAAAATTTTATGTATTCTAGTAATTAATGTATTTCATGGAAGTTTTAATAAGTACCGTATTACTACCAGGAGTATAATAAATATGATAAACGCGAAAGTTTGTAAGAATGTATGGATGTATGTTTGTTACTCTTTCACGCAAAAACTACGGGATGGATTTTGATGAAACTTTACAATAATATAGCTTACACATCAGAATAACATATAGGCTATAATTTTTAATGATATAGTGTAAATTATCCAAAATATAGCGGGTGAAACCGCGGGGCGCAGCTAGTAGTAAATAAATAAACTTATTATACCTACTACTAGACAAAAGCGAATAAGTAATTCTTTCTTTGGGCAGGAGAAAAGGTAGGGAATACTCCAATATCAAAAATATTTATAAAATGGTAGGATGTTTTTGATTGTGTCCACCGACAAATACTTCCTCAAGGAAACGGACCGTGATCAACGTCATTTAAGGTAATTATTGTTTAATGAGGGTTAAAACACTTAGGAACAAATACATTCGCAATAGTTACGTACTGTAATAGTAGGCGTCGTCCTTTATCATGTCAGTAGGTGTGCAGAGTGTATTTAGACCATAGTCGGATATTTTTAATACGAAGCGTCCATCGATGAGGCAGTTCGAGGATCGCAGCTTCCCATGAGCTCCTAGCCCGCTGTGTAGATAGCACATGCCCTGTATAAAACGATTAGATTTTACCATCCACTGGTTAACATTGATAACGGTATACGCTTTTTTCGAAACTATATTTATTTATATTGTTTTATACCACATAAAAATAACACAGTAAAATTAAAATCTTACGACTAGTTAGCCATCTTTTCTCAGACTCTCTCTTTTACATGTTTACTTACTGTAAGTAGCGTTTAGTAAGAGTAAGAATAAATCAGCATATAAATGTTTGATTTCGAAATAGCTAGGTTCGTACGATTTCTATATCTTATATATAAAATTCTCGTGTCACAATGTTAGTTACCATATTCCTCCGAAACGGCTCGACCGATTTTTATGAAATTTTGTGTACATGTTGGGTAGGTCTGAGAATCGGTCAACATCTACTTTTTATACCCCTATACCACTTTTTTTAAAACTTATTTACAGGGTGTGGTTCTGTACATGATAAAATTGAATCATATGCTATGAATACTCAGTTCAATAAGAATTAAATATTTGTTCTTTATGCGATACTAAATATATATAATAAATTGTGACCTTTAAAAAAAATCTATTGATCTCTGCAAAGGATGGGCAGGTCAATTTTTATCTCAAAAAAAACATTGTGTGAATAATTCATATTTTATCCTAAATATTATAATTAAGACAACGTGTAATGAAATATTAGCAATTTCTGTGAAGTCACATAATTAAATTACCTTACCCTTTTCAACGTGGACGTCGTTTTTGTTGTGATTATGTCAGAATAAAATTATTAACTTAAGAGTTGTTTTATTTAATATCTTCTTCTCTTATATATAAAAATTAATCCCTATTTCCCTTGGTCACGGCATCACGCCTAAACGGCTGGGCCGATTTCGCTAATTCTTTTTTTGTTGTGTTTGTTATAGTCAGGAGAAGGTCCTTATGGAAGAAAAAATTAAAAAAGTTGCGCGGGAAATTATAAAATTTAAACAAACTTAACGACCATATTAACTATTCTAATGTAAGCTTTTGACATCCAATTCTAATTCAATATTCATAGTTAAAACAGGACGACGTCTGTCTGATCAGCTAGTTTGAGAATAAATAGAATAAGAGTAAGGGTAACAACGAGGGAGACATGTCCACAATTCCACTGAGCGTCGTTAGATCGAAGGGATTACCGGATTACTGTAAAGGTCACGGTTACGCGGGATTATTACTACATTGAGAGTGACCAATATTTATTATTAATTATATTCTGTAATTACTTTAACCATATTACGTAATACAAACCGTAAATGTAAGCTTATATATTCTTGAATTAATTAATATCAAGCCAAGTTTACAAAGTAAAGACTAAGTTACCCAAAGGTCAAAGTTACTTGGGATTAGATGGATCACACGGATTGTCCTCTTTCTCCAATGTAGATCTTTAGAAGTTAGGAAATCGCAAAAGGTGTTATCTTATCTTATTTTAATGTATTACTAACAACCTGTTGGTGCAGAATACCCTTAGGTAGTACCAAACAAAGTACTTGTCAAGATGCATCAATGAAGTCCACATTTTTTTGATCTTTAAAACTATGCAACGGATTTTGATGCGGTTTTTTTTTTATAGATAATGTGATTCAAGAGGAAGATTTATACGTATAATACATACATAATATAGTAGAGAAACACTGATAATTTTAGAGGTTTCTAATGTGTCGTAAACAAACACTTTTTTTGCGCTTACATTGCAAACGCTGGCTGAACCCTTCGAGATAGATGAAAATAATGTACTAAAGTATTGTACACCTTAAAAAGGACTACAAAAAAGTCTACGATGGTATATATCTATCTCTTAGGGATAACCTACAATAACCATTGTTTATCCTTTACTTTTTACGAGAAATAATGGCTAAGAAACGAAGCGATTTTAAACAATACAGCATCAATCCTGATCAATATGGTCCTTTACAGCATGAAATTTAAATGAATATTTTCAAAGGTATTACAAATTTAAAATGCAGGGACATAGATAGCGGTTACGGTTAAATACACGAGTTAAATTGCACCCGGGCGAAGCCGGGACGGGTTGACTAGTAAGTTATAATAGCAATTAGATTTTCAAACCTGCATTTTGGACAGATGCATTAAAAATATCTGTAATTCAAAATCCTAATTATTAACATACTAATATAGTATCGCTATTTTTTACATCTCCTCATTCTGAGGAGACCCGCCTCAGCAGTGGGCCATTAATGGGTTGTGATGATGATATAAAAGCCAGATTGGTCTAAGGTTCATTTTAATTAGGTTTGAACGTCTACTACTCTATTGAATTGAAAAAAATCCAGTAATAAATGAAAATGTAATGAAAATACTGTATTTTAATAGACACTCAATAAAGTTTTCTTAACCTTTGCGAATTGAAATTTACTAAGAAAAGCAATGTTTACAGTCGACTGTACAGTCGCGAACTGTTATTATTATTTTTAAATTCTTGATGATTGATTGCTAGGATACGTTATGTAAAGATTGAAGATGATCAAAATCATGAAGTAAATTATAAATAATAAATATACTTTATTATACACCAAATATTACAAAAAAGAAAAGAAGAAACCAAAAATTGCACCACAAAAGAAATATATTTACAATAGGCGGCCTTACCGCTCAGAGTGATCTCTTCCAGGCAACCATGCGGTGGAAGAGTCATTTTTAAAATTTTTGTTTAATAAATGAATTCCTTTTATACTCTACAATGATTGAAAGTTCATTGCAAAAAGGTTTTTAACAAAAAGTATTCGTCATGTAAAAGTATATTTCGTATTAAGTTCTAAGATTTCGCAAATACGTAAACGAAAACGAAATAAAGATTATCATTTATCACCAACAATAACAAATCCCTCCATAAATATAATCAGAATATAACATTATAGTGGTCATAAGTGAACCCTAGGAGATAAATCTACTAGTTGGCAGTTAAACTAGTCGAGGCTCAGAACAAAACAGGTCAAAGTCATAAAACTAAAGCTCATTGTTACACTCAGCTGACAGGCGTCGAGTGTAAGCGCCCGTTATCGGATATAGTTGAGACCAATGACAGCTCTAGTTTGCTATGTTTGCCTTTGTTCTTCACTCTTAAGTGGAGCTGTGGGACGGTACTTAATGTACATAATACATTGAACATTGTAACACATTTATATATATATAAATAAAAATCAATTACTTCCTATGTAATGAAATGTAAGTGCACCATTTCAGAATCGCTGCACCTGTTAGGCGAATTCGTTTTTTTGTGTTTTTTACTTGTTAGGACAAGTTTTTGTACGTTTTCCCTTTAGACCACAGATAGTCAAAATTATAAGTAAAAATTCATTCGAAATTATAAAAAAAGGATTTAATGAAAATTATATGATAAGGAAGTCTATTAAAAAGCAACTAGTTCATGGCAATCGCCTTAGATCTACAAGACTAATAATTTAGAAACAAAATGTATTTTACCTAATTTAGAAATCTAGATAATAAGTTCTACGAAATTACTAAGATCTACGAAATGAATATGTTCTACGACGTATAAGTTCTACGAATAACCCCTATTTTATTTTTATTAGGCATTAAATTATTTTATTTTAAAATTAATTATTACTTTAGATTTTTATTTTCATTAAAACGAGTTTTTTCTACGAAAAAAATTTTCGAAAATTTACAGGAATAATTTATAAACCATAGGAAATACATACATGTTATAAAATAATCTTTCTTAATTTCTTGTAACATTTAATACGTAATACGTACTTGGATTAATAGAAAGTGATAGAAAAAAAAATTGTTGATTTTTTAGCTGTTGAATAGATTGTTTGATTGTTGGTAGAACGGTAAAATAATAAATAGTGTTAAGAAGAAGATAGACAGAGATAAGAAGGATGCTATATCAAACACAAACTTTGTATTTTACTTGTTTATAAAATACTAGTGACCCGCCCCGGCTTCGCACGGGTGCAATGCTGATACTACAGAATGTCTTTATATACAACGTTCACAGCTTTTTTGTCATTAGGCAAGTTTACATACGCACGCACCGCGTAACCGCTAGGTCCCTGCATTTTAAATCTGTAATATCTTTGAAAATATTCATTTAAATTTCATTCTGTAAAGGGCCATATTGATCTATATAAAATGCACAATGTATTTAAGGTACCTAATTGGAAAAGGATTAATGCTGTATTGTTTAAAATCGCTTCGTAAATAAGCCATATTTCTCGTAAAAAGTAAAGGATAAAAATGGTTATTGTGGGTTATGCCGTTATAAATTAATAAAATTATAAATCCGTTGCTTAGTTTTAAAGATCTAAGCATCTCGCTATGTTTTTTTAATAATGACTCCTCCACCGCAAGGTTGCCAGGAAGAGATCGCTCTGAGCGATAAGGCCGCTTATTGTACAAATATTTCTTTTGTGGTGTAATTTTTTTGGCTTACTTTTGTAATATTTGGTGTACAATAAAGTATATTTATTATTATTATTATGTAGTGATGAAGTCGTTGTAACATCATTTCATGCTAGTGTATGAGCCAGTGTCCGTAGCACTTTCGTAGTTCGCACGTTCGTATTCACTGTAATTTATCGTTTGCTCGGAACGAGTAGGAAATATAAAAACACAGAAGATAGTCTTAAGAAATATAACCGTATTATTATAAAAATTACGTGGATTACAAAGCAGAAAAAGATTATGTATCTTTGATTCGTTACATTATCATTGCTGTATGTGCTACGAAAACTGTGCCTTTAAGAAATTTATTATTTAGCGACTACAGTAGAAGCCTGATTCGAACATCGATTATCCGGATGTTCGGTAATCTGGACTCATTGGTGACTCGTCGCACGTTGCTGATTTAAAAGTGTTTTGATAATGCAACGAAATATGTTATGAAAAATTTATTCCTGCCTTCAAGGCAATATAATCAGAGTAGTTGGATCCCATACAACTGTCACAATTAAAGCGCATCAGAGACTTAACCGCAACGACAACATGAGGTTCAATAACATCAATGGTTAATTATTCCCAAACAAAAGTTTAAATTACATTATACTATTCAATAACCTTATAGCCTATATATATTTTTAACCTCCAACGCCATAATATGTTATTTATTTTTAGTTAATTTATATACACATGTTAATTAGTAATACATATTTTCTAAACAAATGTTAAACCCCATTAGACAGTAAAAATCATTGAAATTGAAATATCAACAAATTATCCGGATTTTCGATTATATGGAGTTTCTCTGGTTTTAATTGATTCGAATAATCGGGATTCTACTGTACTTATTACCTGAACAATATCATGCACCAGAGACGTTCTAAAGTTCCAATCGAGCTGAAGTTCCTCATTCGCAAGTACGTCCTTTAAAGATCCCTTGGGACAGTATTCCGTGAGAATGAAGACCAGAGGACAGTCGACACACGCTCCGATAAAGCGAGCGGTGTTTTCATGAGAAACATTACGAGCCTGTATTGAATTTTATGAAATTTTAGTAATATTTACATTTAAGCATAAAGTTTTTTAAGCAATAATACCATCACTTACTTGCTTGATCTCCCAAAGTAGTTTCTTATTCAAATCCAATTTCTTTCTATGTATTTTCTTAACAGCTACACGATTTCCTTTGTAAAGTCCAACCGTGAAAGAAGATAGCGTAACGGATGGAGCTAATCCCGTTGTTGCGGAGTTACGTGTACTCCAGCCAAGCGACAACTAGTATATTATAAGAAAAAATATAATCATAATACAATAATAAATCCTAGAGGAGGAGGAGGATCCTTAAAACTTCCATCCAATTTTCATCCCCCCTTTCAACCCTTTGCACCCTTTTTTTCGCATTGAAGGTAGCCTATGTCCTTTCTCAGACTCTAGACTATCTGTTTACCAAATTTGATTTAAATCGTTTCCGTAGTTTTGGAGTGAAAACGCACACACAGACACACTTTCGAGTTACTTTCATTTTTATTTCTATTTAAATCTAGTATCAAGATTTATTTGATAAAAAACCAAATAGTGAATTGTTTTAACTGTTTATTTAAATAATACCTTTACTGAAGCCATCTAAAATTAATTCAAGTAATAATTGTAACTAAATAAATGGCAGGTAATCATATCATTAAATATTGCAAAGTATAATTCAAGTTAATAAGTCAAGGAAAATTGCAAAAAAACTTTATTGTTAAGGAAGCATTTAAACAAATCAAAGGTAACGATCCCGAAATAATAAGCTAAATGAGAATATTGTTGCTTTCAGTTTATTGAAGCCAGTTGACCTAAATTGATTTGAACAAAAAAGGGAACAAACGTGAACGCAATTAATTATTGTTCAATAATTTCGGAACAGCAATTAACAATGCGAGGCCGAATGAAGCCTAATGAAACATGTGAAACATGCCGTTTGTGTTCTGGTTTTTAATTTGAATCTGTTTATATTTTCCTAAAATTTAAATTGTAAAACTTATTTAAAATTCATAATTTAAACCTATTTTATTTATAATTTTTAACATCTTTTTATTAATTATTCGTACTCTTAAAGTAATTGAATATCTTTTACTTTATAAAGCAATCGTAATTTCAAACCTAATTAATTAAAATACTGTAATGGGTCGCAAAGGAATAAAAATTACTTTCGCGTGAACTAGTCTGTTAAAATATTACAAGTTTGCAAATAATACGTAGCTGTGTAATTATTAATTCAATATGGTCTATATTAAAGACTAATTGAATTATTTGAATAGAATACGTAAAATATAACGAAATTCAATTAAATTTCGCTATAATTTGTTATAAGAAATACTTTTAACTTAATTAATTTATTAAATTTAAGCTACTGAGTCTCAGATCGCCACCACAAGACCGCTTTTCACGTACTTTAATAGAACTAATTACCAAAATAATTGATATTGTATATAAATTTACCACTATGCTAATTAAAGTAATAAATACCTTAAGCATTTCATTGATGCTGTGTAATGCTGGGCTGGAGCCAAGACCTGTTCCGACTTCAACCAGCACCTCCTCGGGACGGACTCGCCATGACGTGTTATTGAGTTCTGCGTCTATTCGCACTTGCCTGGACAAATAAACACGTATAAAAATATAAAACAAGGTTGCCATCCATCCGTCCGGGCAGTTCCATAGTTTGTAATTTAAAAAATTACACAACTTTATTTCATTGAGTATCTTAAAAATCGTAATCCACAGTCCGAGGTTTTCTTTAAATAATTTCATCATACAAATATCTTCATACTGATTAGTTTTCATACTATTTACTTCTTACACTC
The DNA here is from genome assembly GCA_905147385.1 of Limenitis camilla. Taxonomy (NCBI): domain Eukaryota; kingdom Metazoa; phylum Arthropoda; class Insecta; order Lepidoptera; family Nymphalidae; genus Limenitis; species Limenitis camilla. The sequence goes on from LR990242.1 coordinate 3,733,182, forward strand.
TTGATACTCGTTTATGCAGCATGAAGATACTTTTTATTTTTTAAATATCAAAATTGTTGAACAGTTATTTTAGAATAAATAATTATTGCATTTTAATATATACTAAAATAATTATATACTAAAATAATTTAGCCATTTTTTTTTCTGGTTGGCTGAAATTTATCTTCTATCGAGAATAGTTAATAGTTATAGAGCTTGCAGACTGATTATCTGATTATTGCAGATTGATTGTAATGTCAACATTTTTTATTAGTTTTTATGATGACTGTAGAAAATTATAAATTATAAAAAAAAAACCCTTAGTCCTAACTACGACATTGTCTCTCTTTTTTTCAGAAAAGTATATAGATTATGCTAAAACACTTTCCCGTCGGCAACATCCCAGGAGATATTAATTTTCACTCTTTCTTTTCCCCCGTAATACCAATTTTCGAGTCGGTTCTTATAGATTACCTTATATAAATAGAGTACTTTTGTACATTATTAAATATTTTTAGAACCGTATCTTTCAGGTAAATATAGGTTGTTAAACGAATTTGCTGTATATAACTTTACCCGTGAAACCTTGTCTAACATTTCTAGCTACTAATTAACAAGAAGTAACAAACCGTCATGTGTCGTAATGATGATTGCAACGTCAATAATGCTTTTAGTAAATTAATAACGCTAGGTACAAAGTGTATAACATAACTTCCTAACATATAGGATGTAGGAAAGTTATACCTATCGGTAAGAAACACATAACGACCCAACTCCGTCTTTATATTTTTCTCTATGTTATGCTATTTTTAATCAAAATAATTATTTGAAATTATTTATTGAAACGTCCTAGACATTGAGTAAATATCTTAAATTATATAATAACAGTATATAAAACATTTGAAGCGAAGCTCACGCCTAATTAATATTAAATATTTCTTACGACTTATTTACCTAATTATTTTATGGATATTAAGAATAAGTAATTTTCGTAAAGTACAGATTTTAAGTGCTAATAGAAACAAAAAAACGTAGTCGAAGTATTGACTATCGGTAATAAAATAGGTTGTAAAAATAAGACACTTACTTGTATGCCACACAACCTGCAGTAAAGGCGACCGTCAAGAAAACAGCCAGCCCAATAAAGCAATATATCAACACTGCCTGGGCCTCTGAGCAGCGTGAAAATGAACGATAAATTACAATTTGTGACTCAACCGCTTCTTAATGGTTTTGTAACGTATAATAAACCTTATAAAAGTCGCCGTTGAGATAAATTGTAGAGGAAATATCTTAGCTTAGTTATCGTCAAAGTTAAAGAAAATAATCTTAACTAGTTTATAAAACTTAAGGTGTGATGGAAAGAAAATTTAAATAACCAATATATAGAAACTTAATAAAATAAGATAAAAACATTATTTTGCTATAATCCGCATACAACACGTGAATTTATATAGTGTGTGTGTAACTTGGGCCCGAGGTGCCAAATGTAAAAGCTGGTAGCCTGGACCAAAGAACACCGCACAATACTCAACGTACGTTCTCCGACACCGGAGCATCCTCAGGAGATGTAAAGTGATGTAAGTGGTAAAATGATTTACCAATGTTGTAGACAGTCTACATCTCCTGAAGACGTTCCGGTGTCGGATCGGAACATAGTTTAAAAAAAATTAAAAAGAATAAGTTAAACTAAAGTCGTTATTTATACAATTCTTCACTTATGTTAAAAAATGATTAAATATATGTAATATGAAAATTTGTTCGTTTGCATGAACCCCTCCTCAAGTGAAGGTGAAGGCCTCTAAAGAACTCCATTTGTCTCTATCTTGAGCTATTTGCGGCCAGCAGGTACCAGCTATTTTTATCAACTCGTCAACCCATCTCGTGTGTGATCTGATAGTTAATCCCTTCTACTAAATAATGGGTTCAGCACACATCTTAATATACCACATTCAAAATTCTGAGTGATATTCTTTTGGCTATACATTCATCTTTAATTTTAGAGATTAAATATGTAATTATAACATTTCAATGTATAGTTTTAGGAGTATATTAACCTTGTCACGAAAACCTTTTGAATTCTCAAACGTCAAAGACAAATAATTGTGAAAAAATTAACATCAAAGTATTCTTACCTCCCTGACACACTGGATCAGTTCCAAGGAAGCCACAGCGAGGCTTGTCCGGTGGAGGGCCACGTCTGCCACCCGGCCAGTGGATTGCCTTGCCTGCCACTGGCTTGTAGCTACTATTTAACCCATGGTAGAAGGCTACCACCTATTGACATCATATGTTTATGCTTTAAAATTACTTTATAATGAAAAATGTTGAATAAAAAGAAAAGGTAAAAGACACAAAGCATTTCTATACTAAATCTACACAGTAAGTTTTATTTGATCAGCATCTACTTACAAAAAAGATGAAGAAGAGTTATTACTTATAAAAGAACAAAAAATGTAGTATCAACAAGACAAATTTTAATTTATAGGAGTTTTAACATGTTCAAGTAAGAAACATACAACCTTTAACAATTCTAATATGGTTGGAATAACAAAGTCGTTACGGCGTTAAATCTGTGTTTGATTTAATAAAATTAATTAATTTTCATTTCGTAAACAAAACAATTTTAACAAAATTATGCACGCGTAATGATGTTGCTACGGAGTATACTGAATCAGGTCAGTGACCATTACGACTGTACCCCGTATTTAAAGTCGTACTTAATTCTGATATGAGATTTATGTCCAAATATAATTCACATCAGACAAGCTAAAACTCTCCACACTTTCAAAAATTTGCTTAAATTACATTATTTGTCGATCTAAGTTGATGTACCATAAGTTTTTTTTTGTTAAGTTCTCTTTTTTTAACGACATGTAATTGTGTTTTATATAAGGCCGCCTATTGTACATTTTTGTTTTGTAATTTGTATTCTCAACTTCTACTTTGAACCCCTCTTTTGTCCCCTTAAGGGATGATTTTCGAAAAAAATATTTTATAACTGTTTCATGACTTGATGAAGAACCTTCATACTGAATTTCATTTATACAACTTTAAAAACGGCAAAGTTTCATACTAACTTTGCACCCCCTTTTAACCCCCTTAGAGGGTGAATTTTTAAAAATCCTTTCTTAGTGCTCCCCTACGTTATAAAAGGATGTGCAAAATTTCAAGTTTCTAACCATTATAGTTTAGGCACTGCGTTGATATGCCAGTCAGTCAGCTTCTCCTTTTATATATATAGATAGATAGATAGATAGATTCATAGATCTATTATTCTAGCATCTACGAATACTAAGTAGATATGTGAGATGTTATCATATTTTTTTTTAAAAAGATTACTAGCAGTATGGATCACATACTACTAGTATTCCCTTTACCCCTCCTAGTAAGCTTGCATGCTTGTGTCAGGAGTGGGCCACGCCAGTAGGCCAATGTCCGGGATTTGAACCCACGACTTGTCGATCGTGAAGCCAACGCCAGAACCACTGAGCTACTGACGCTTAACGCTCATATACCTATTACAATTAATATTTAAAAGCGCACTTACTTCAAATTTTCCAGTAACTGGATCTAGATCCAATATAGCATAGTCTGCATCTCTATCTCCCACGGAGTCGATACGCACGTGACCTGTGATACCTAAAAGAAACCTTTTAATTGAGTGCATTAATATATCCATTTAAATATTACTAATTGTGTAATTAAAATTATTATTTACGTGTCCGTTTTCTTATTCACTATTTTGAACTGAACGAAATGAACGATGTCTTTCGCTAATGTCGATAAGGTATACCTAGCGGAATTACTTGTCACTAAAGCTAAATATAGAAATATTACTGTATACAATGATCATAACCGTTATTCCGCATAATAAAACTATTTACCGTGAAAATCCCTTCCCCACATGCGTCGCGTAATGTTCCTCCCGTCCCTGATGTTCCCTCCCTCGGTCAATGTTTCGTTTAACGCCATACCCAACAAGTAAACGCCATCATAAAACGCGCCTATGAAGAAGTTCACCTGCTGACAATATGACGAATTATGTATCGTTCAATAAGCGATGAAACTTTCATGACAAGCAACAACCTAATCATTCATCTATAACTAATAATTCTGGGTAATAGGCCAATTTTCTTTTAAATTAAGGTTCCAAAAAAAACCCTAAATCTATATACTAGTATTAGGATAATTTTTGTTAAGAATCATTTTCATTAATTTCATTAAGCCAGTGGCGGATTAGCTTTGAAACAGGTGTAGCAATTGCTACAGGCAGGCCCCGCGCAACGCAAAAGTCGTAACACTAAACATGGTTCAGTAAGGTTGACCTTTATTTATTTGGACCTAGCACTGGGGCACCAGACACCAAGTCCGACTACGCGCCGCAAAAATAAGCACGGTTAAGCATTTGTACTTTTGGCTTGAGAGACGCTTAGGTTTTCCTTTGCGGATTTCACATAGGACGAATATTTTTTCCAATAATATTTCAAATTGGGCCAAGACAGTACCCCAAAAAATTTACAATTTGACGACATATAATTTAGGATCCTTATTTTTGCTTGTCGCTATGGGGCTTAGCTCTATAAAATGCTACGGACTCCGCGCTTCGTTAATCCGCCACTGCATTAAGCATTACTTAATATTAGTGGTTTAGTAGCATACATACCTCCTCTCCATCCGAAAATGTATAATTATAATGCATCTTAGCGCGTGCCCTCACTGTATCCGCGAACTCATCAAAACGATCGCCAGTGGGTAGTTTGAGGGAAACGCGTAATAAAGCTTCGTACGCAGCTCGAGCTGCTGCATCACGTTCATCTCCTGCCGCCCAGCCGGTTTCACCCCAATATCCTCCCTAATATATTATTTTCTGATTATATATAATATATAGATAAGTTTAGTATCCCATTTTCAAAAATACACGACTTCACTAACTTATAAGATGTCTACGTTATTGTAAACATTTAATCGCGGTCTTGAAGTAAATATTTATCGAAAATCTTTTAATCTGTTTCTATCAAGAGCTATAAAGATACATAGATATATACATGACATACGAATACCGTCATTACGAAATTTTAGAGAAAAATAATTTTAACTATAAAAAAATTTGTATATTGAGAATATAAAACAAGTTGTAATAAATGTGTACACGTGTGAAGGTTGTATTACCTGAAATATTTCAACATCCAAAAACGCCCAATCTCCTCGTGTCATGCCAAGCGAGTGTGCTGCTAGCAGAAATTCTCGAACCAAAGAGCCCCTCACACTCAGTATTACAACTATAAAGAAATATTAAATTTTAAAGGTTGCACTAGCGGTCTGCCTTCGCTTCGCTCCCGGTACTTGAAGCAATATTATAATTAATGTCTTTAAATTATCACTGTAATTGTGTAGCTTTTCATTATTTGCAAAAAAGAAAAAAAGGGAGAAAAGATGATTAAAAAGAGAAAATAAGAAAGAAATAAACAGATAGTAAAAGAGCGAGAAGGATAGAGCAAAGATAAAAATAAAAGAGAGAAAATGAAAGTATAAAAGAGGAAGAGAGACGGCACTAATATAGGTTTCTCTCAGTGAAAGAATTTCAAAATCCAATCAGTATTTCCTTTATTCAAAACAGCCATTTTATGTCTTCCTACCAGCCCTTTATTGGCAACTCACAACACTCTGTCACTCTAGCGGAAATTATTAAAATAGAATTATTAAATTCTGATCAGTAGTTTCAGAGAAACCTTCACTGTAAAAAATGGCCACGTTATGGTACTTGAATGGCCGCCATATCTTTTTAATTAGATTATTTATGGCAACACTACATAGCCTATATTACCTGGAAGGGATGTAGCTTTCAATCGGTGAAAGAATTTTCAAAATCAGTTTAGTAGTTTTATTGCCATTTTGTGCCGTATATGTAGATATAGGCAAGTTAAAAAAGTAAGTTCTTTGAATAAAATTTCACACACCCAAATATTACCATTCATCTATATCGCCAATATTTTCTATTGAAGGGGTCGTCGATCGGATTTTAATATTCTTATTGCTGGATCAAATTTCGTAACTTTCGAAAAGCAATTCGTCTTATACAAACATAGGAATGATTTATCGTATCCTAAAATAGCTTCAGATATAAAACTTACGATAAAAGATACATTTTTAAGTCATATAATATCAATAGATTATTATTAATACCTGAACAAAATTATTACAAACAGATAGACATACATACTCTTACATCGTAGATTATTTTGTTACTAGTGTAATAATAGAACGTATACATTTTACTAAATGAATATGGACACGGTACATATACCAGAACAACATTTATTACAATTTTTATCTGTCTGCCTGTCTGTCTGTTTGTTCCAGCTAATCTCTGAAATGGCTCGACCTATTTGGACAGGACTTTGATTGGCAGATAGCTGATGTAACAAGGAGTAACTTAGGCTATTTAACATCTCGCTAAGACCCATAGGAGCGGAGCAACACTCAAACGAAGTCGCGCGGCTAGACTCAGTGGTCAATAATTTATTGATATAAGAAATGATGAGAGACAATATTTATCACGCAAACGTCTAAAACAATGTTCTGAGAATTTGTTCTAAGAATGTCAAGGAGAGCCGAAGTGTTGTGTGTTGTGAAAGAAATAAAAAAAATTCGGACTATAAGTATCAAAAAAAGAGATTAAGTAAAGACAGACGTTATTTGTTTAATTTTTTATATTACAAAAACATTAAATTTGTTCTGCCCCCATCAAGAAAACGATAAAAAAAAGTTGTTAGTGAATGTCAGCTTATTCATGTGCCAGTTAAGTCGAAGTAACTTTTATCATTTTAAAACAATACAGAATACAAGAAAGCAATTGAAGAAAATTTTAATGCATAATAATGGAGGTTTTGTGTGTTTGTCGTGATAATTTTAACATTAACAGGCTCGTGTAAACAATGAGTAGACGTCAGTGCGTTTCCAAATTAGACGCGAATCACTGAACGCACCGACTTTGAACTTTGTTTGGATGTCTCTAGATATGGGAAACTACATATTTAAACCTATATAGTTATATATTAGTACTTAATATATCTTTATAAATAAAATCAATGTTTATTAGGACATTTATCCCATTTAATTCCTCAATAAATTGTTCTAAGTTATATATGGTAAAGGTCTAAAACGTTCTATTTTCATCATTCACTTTAGGTTCTATTTAATGTTCTTTTTTATCTCATAAATTGTAAAGATTTTCCGTTTTATCTTTCCTTAACATACTAAACGCGACTGTCGATTACGCGGATGCAAGTTTTAATTAATTAGACTGAGGGTCAACTTAATAATCTTGAGCAGTTTCAAAATAATTCAATTCGGTTCATTATCGGTCTTCAAAAATATAACTATGTTTCACATTCGTTGCCGGGATATGCATGTTCTTTATCTTCTGTACTGTGTTTGTGTGTGTGTTATTAGAATTTAGATATTTGTATGTATTTTAATACCCTTCTCTAGTATAATTTTCCTAATCTAAAGTCTAGAAGAAATGACTGTTAAGCTACAAGACCTCCCTTTGTTTATATAATATAAATTGAATATAGTAGATATTCAATTTATATTTGTAAGAATTGTGTACTTTCTGGTATTCAATAAAGAATAATAATAATAAAGCTAAAGATTTAGAATTATACAAGCACAGTAACATACTCGTATATATTTCATCGCATTACGCTGAAAATACGATAAAGCTACATTTCTCACAAATAAGTGCAAGAAATATGAAACGATATTCCATTTCAAGAGCATTCATATTAAAGGAAGGTCAGTAGAAGAAGATCTGAATTTTAAAATACGCGTCGGGAAATGTATACAATAGAAACTTCAGGAACATACTACTATCAATTTTTGGATTGAAGTACCTTATGCGTTTGCGAATGAGTGCTAGAATAAAAAAAAAAAATTACAACACTTTTATAACAACGAAAACACGGCACTTAACTATTTAGAAACAGAATAATCAAATATGATAATTATAAGACGCCCCATACACCTACAATCATATTGCACAATATATCTTGGACTGTTGGACTGCTTGACACAGTACAAAGACGAGCTAAGAGAATCGTTGACGATCCCATACTTACAAGCGGTATCGAACTATTAAGTCTGAAGAAAGACATTGCCTCTTTATGTTTGTTCTACCGTTTGTACAATGGAATGTGTTCCGAGGAATTGTTTGAGATGATGCCACGCCATCGACAGGGTGTTCATCCTCACACTTTGGAGCCAAAATGGTCGCGCACAGTGCGGTTTCAGAGGAATTTCCTTCCGCGAACAGTACAGATGTGTAATGAGTTTCCTGCCAAGGTTTTCCCAAGGAGCTACAATATGGAGTACTTCAAAAGGGAGGTGAATAGGTTTCTGAAGGGTCGGCAACGCACAAGTGATACCCCTGGTGTTGCAAGTGGCCATAGGCGTCGGTAACCACTTACTATCAGGTGGACCGTATGCTTGTTTGCCATCGTGGTATAAAAAAAAATCTTACTGCACAATATTATTCAACGTGTAGGGATAGTATTGAAACATTGCGCAATGATTTAACAAAAGTGTGAGCGAGTTTCATTTTTATTGTGCAATATTTATTTCTTGCACTGTGTAGACTTACATTGCGTAACATTCCAGTGTTAGGAACGATCGTGATCGGTCAGTCACGGTGTTAGTTTCGTCGTTTTCTTAATTTAAGGCTAAGTCCTTGCAAAGGCCTTCAATGAGTGTAGATTGGCCTTCTTTTCAACCATTCTTTAAGTCATATACGTTTTTTTTAATCAACAAAATCACCAGCGTGGCTGCCGCCAAAACTTCGTTGGCAGACATGTTGCTCGCACGAAAATATTGACCAGACCGGTTTGTCAATTTTATTGACAGAATTTGTTGAACGTTTGGAATCAAAGGGGGTATTCAATATTATTGCACAATAAAAATATTGTAGATGAACAAGAAGCACAAAAATGATTACTAATAAACTAACATCTAGTTATTAAGTGAATATATATTGAAGACTAACAACCAACTAACATAAATAAATTGTTCTTTTTAATATATAATTGTGTTATAGAAATAAGGGATATATTATTATTATTTATTGTAAATTTTATAGTCTAAATATTTTCAAAAGTTATATTGTGACAGAACTAGCGCGTGCTCCATATGTGGAGTCACATATAGGAACACGAAAGTGTGACCGAATTTCACCGTGACTCTACAATGGTGTCACTGGGCTATGAACGTGTTTATGCATAATTAAGGGATCTTCGTACGATTTTTTTACAGCATAAATAGTGAGACATGTGATTCCCGTCAGGAGTACAATAGCATTGAAATAACGAAGTGGAAGGTATAAATCTTCATTTTATAAGAAATTTGACTTCTTTGCATAATACAGGATTAACAGATTATACTTTTAATAGAAACTCTGTAAATAGATTTCAATATTCTACTTTTGTAATATTGGTAATACGGGCACATAGTCTCTGTATGTTTATAATTTGATTTAATCTTCGTGCCTATTCGATACTTTGGCGGATCACAGGTGGCTTCTATTTTAATCAATACAGATTATTCAGAGTACGTCAGCTTAAACTTACCTAAAGTGAGATCACGTACATAGTTATTTTCATCTTGTGTGATCTTTATTTAAATTAAATTTAACTTTAATGTAACATTTTTTTTATTACAGAGAGGTAAAATTTTGTAGATACGTCCTATCAACAGTACGGTTGGCAGAAACATATTATAACGTATAGACATAAAAAAATAATTCTAAAAATAATATGAAAACATTTTTAAAATTATTTTTATCTGTATTATATATTTAGTCTGGGTACTCACCCCTGGCATACATGCTGACATCCTTGAGTAATGCCTCGCAAGATTCTCTTTCATTTCCGTCCAGCTCTCTCACAGCTTTAAGCACACCTTCCTTCCTTAAGCCCCATTCCAAGGATTTTCCTGTTTTATTAATCGCTATTAATTCATCGCCATCTTAAAATCTAAAGTTAACAAGTGACTCAAGAAAAGAATGTACAGAAGAATCAGCAGAATCAGTAGAATCAGCGTTGGAAATGGAACTAATATTCGACAAAAAAATAAACTAGTATAAGATTGATTATATAGTAATTACTTTATAGTTAAAATTTAATTTTAAACTTAAATTTATTGTTTTATTAATTTTCACCGTGCTCGTGTCATTGAAAAAATATTTAATATGTATTAGGGTGGGCCAAATAACATTTTATTTTTTTTTTCCTTACTTACCATGAAATATCGTGGTACGGGAGCCAGTGACAGATTTTCATGACCAAGTCCCTCCCAAGCGAAAATTCGTGAAATGCATAAGGGCTAATATTATGATTACTCGTGAACGTCAGCTGCGATTTCGTGGGTGGGGTGAGCAGTGGCAGCCTTCCAAATATGTAGAAATTTTTTTTTTCAACCATTTGAAAATTTGTCGGATTATACTTTACCTAGTCTATCTTGAAGGAAAAATAAAGTCAGCGAGTAATTATAATATATATTTTTCGAATTTTCACTCGAGAGGAAATGATTGACCGAATTTGAATCTGGCTCCCGTACCAGAATTTTTTTTTACGTCTGAGATGACGAAAAAAAAATTCTGGTAAATTTTGAGCCCTTAATATTAATGTTAAGAGGTACTCATCGTACTTTTTTTGGATTTTTAATGGACTTGAACGAATGAATGTCTCGTGAAAATCAAAACATATTTTTGTAGGAAATTTAACGATCTACAAAAATGGTCTGAAATGATTTTTCGCTAAGTTGACTCGTTTAGAAGTTATTCAAGGTTAAAGTCCGACCTTAAATCGTAAAGGATAATTTCGACTATTTCTTATAATTTATCGCAAAATAATATTTTGTAAAAATTTTATTGTTTTACCAAAAAACACTTGATAAATTTTACAAAAACTCTGATATTTCATGTTTTGGAATCATATTTATGTATGTATCTTAGTAACTTCAGAAAAGTTGTGTTAGTTTTTATTTTTCGATGTTCATTACTATTGCACAGTTCAATGGTCCAATATGGATTGTATTTTATATCATGACCACAACATTAAAATTTGTTTAGTATTAAGAGGTGGGTACGGCAAACAGACATAAAATTTTTATACAATAATAGTTATTTTATTCTGTTTTATTTTCGTTTTGTTGTCTCCTTTCTATTTTTGATATATTTCTATAGTAGGTAGTAATAGAGTATCAACAATACAACGAGACCTTCCTCAAAACGTCCATTATTAGGGTATTTACTTTACATAAATTAGAATTAACACTGCTTTAAAGTCTTTATCATCACTATCACAAACTTTAAGCACTGAGAAGAGCAAAACACAGGAACCTGACAGGATCTTAGCTTCAAATATCTTATTGAAATTCAGAAGGCTTTGCTTGATATAAAATAAAGATTTTGGAAAAGATCGGCCAAGTACCTACTACACATTATTTTGAGGAATCCCTTATAACATTTTGAGGTATGGAAAATAGCGGGTTTAATTTTAATTGCTTTTGCATAATTTATGACTTCCAATGTTAATTTTAAATCTTCCAAAAGCGTAGAGTTTTAAATATGACTTATTGTTACATAATTTGATAAAATAAAAATAGTTTTAATCTCAAATGCTTTATTTAATCGAGCACGAGTGTTGGGATAAACTTTAAGTAAATTATCCTAATTTAATTACAAAAGCTTAAAAGGGTCAGGAAATCAAGATACCTTGAAAGTTTGAACGGAACCTGTTTGTGATCAAATATTACTGAACTTACTTATGTACTTTAAACTTGATACGAAAGGTTACGAAGGTACTACATTGGCCTATAGTACAGGAGAAAGGATTGATTACTACTAGTCGATATTTTTTTAAGCTCGTTCTTTTTATCAATCTGTAATATTTTTTTTCTGTTGTTTATTGTTGTTTTTAAATTCGGGTTATGTGCCCTGTTTATCTAAAGAACAATAATAATTTTAATGTAGTAAATGTAGTAAAGAAATTTACTAACCAACAGTGAGTGAAAATAAATCCGATTTATCCAGCAGTAGAGCGACATGAGTCCAACCGAATCTTTCGAAAACACTAGTAAAGACCCGTGGCAGGCGACACTGGCAGTACGACATCCGAGTGAGTGTTGGATACTTGCCCTTATCGTTGAATAATGTTTGAGGCTAAAAAAAAATGTTTTTAAGGCACAAAACTCCTTACGATGATACTGACTGCCAGATCATCATGTTTTTGTTGATCATAGAGGGAAAGGCAAACAGTTTTCGACATTGATTAGATCTTTAACATAACATCTACAATCATATATGACATTAATAAATGATGATTTTGATGTTTTCCTAAACAGAATTATAGCATTAGGAAGTATACTCACCCTAGTCCCAACACGTAGGTTTCTCAGCCTATGCATGCGACTCACTACACTTGCTGGTGCAGCTAATTCTCCCTCAGATGGAGGCTATAACAAATAAAACCATTATTCGTAATTACTATTTATCCTATTTATAGGAGTGGAATAGTAACCATGAATGAAAAAAAAATGTTAAATGTTACAATATTCCATTATCATTTAAATATTTTTGTTATCAAGTTGTTCTTTTATAAGGAAAGTCAGTTGCGAGGAAACTGTTACTATTTATTTATAATAAATTCCGGGAAATATTTAGCTCAATAGAATAAAAATAATATAATAATAAAATTGTATTTGTAAATATAATAGATCCTGTACTTAAGAAAATAAATCTGTAATAAATTATACACCAGATACACAGAAGACACGTCCAATACCTGGATTACGAATTGGGTCACCTATACACAGAATAAATTATACCTATAGAAATAAATTACAGAGTTATTGCTATGCCATTATTGAAAATATATTTTAAATAAACTAAGTACTTTTTGGAATAAATATTTTCTATAATTTATTTGATAAACTTTAGAACTTTATACCATTTTTGAGCATGTTCTCATCAGGAGTTAAATAATATTAGGCATGTATAATTTGTAAAACAAAAAAAAACACAGACACGCCAATTTACGATACTTAACAGTTGGTTTAGAAGTTGGTACGTAACTAATAAGAAATACTCACAGATATAGAAAAAAGTTTTCTTATGTTATTCTCAGGCCTATAACTATAACGTATTTCTATATGTCAGCATAAGTGAAAGTAAATTAAAATATCTTTTAGAAAACGATGCACTTTTACGTTTCAGTTTATAAATTAAATGAATTATAAATTAAATAAGGCATATCTAATAGTCAACACTGTTTAATAGACCTTGTTGGTTCTTTTAGGAATTAATAAAATCAAACTATCACACCTATTGATTCGGAAATCTAAAACTACATCGGTCGTTTCAAGCCATTACTTTTCAATTCAATCCCAACATGGCGTCAATGCCAAGTTCGTGGATTCCTGTCCTCGATAGCTCTTTCACTGATTTGTTTGTACCCTTGACCACAACGAGGTAAATCGAGCTCGTAATGACTAGGCACTAGAGAGATAGCTCTTTTCTCGTGCGAACGTTATTGAGACCTTTTCAGGATTCTCTACATCGAACGAGAAATACAACTTTTAAAGAAGTTAAGAAAATACCTTTTCAAGACTAATAGATTGGCTTAAATAGCTAAATTAGGATTGCAATTATTTAAAAAAAATATTGTTCATTTGTGTGAAATTGAATATAGTTCACAGTTGTATTAATGTAGGTCCAACTTATCTATACTAATATTATACAGACGAAAGGTTTGTATTTTTGTATACAACGAATAAACTTAAAAACTACTAGACCGATTTTAAAAATTCTTTTGCCGTTAGAAAGCTACATTGTCACTGAGTAACATAGGCTATATCTAATACTGGAAAAAATTAGAGATCCTCAGAAGTTCTTACTAAAGCCAAGCTAAAATCTTCTTTCATCGCATCTGCTGCGGAAAGTATTGATGATAGAACAAAAAAATGTTCTACAATATTATGGAACATGTCAATATCTACAAAAAACTCCGCGAGACCATATGTCCAACTATTGTAGTTATGTCACTATAACTACTTTTTTACATTTTCAAAGTTTTTTTGTATTAATTCTTATTCAAATAAACTATTTCGTATTCAAGACTGTTTTAATACCTGTTGATTATTTTTTGAATTATTGAAATCGGGCATTCCATTCAATACGAATTTAAAAATGTCAATATAAACATACAAACAAAAAAAACGCGCCGGTGTGACTCCACGCAGCGCAATGAGCAACGCGGCGAGAGAGGGGGCACCGAAATTCGGGAGAGCCAAAATGTTTAAAAAAAATTATCCACCCGTGCGAAGCCGGGACGGGGCAATAGTATAATTGTAATAGTTAAATCGGATTTCAGGAAAAAAAGTAAATGTAGTTTAATTTTATTTTTAGCCCAGCGACACTTGTTTGAGTCGACTAGTAAGTTATAAAGAAGTATGTATAAAAGATCCACGTGTCCTCCCTCCCTCGACCTTTAAAGAACGTAGTTAAGTAATTAGTGAGAGGTCGGCCGTCGGAGATCGGTTATCAACACGGGATTTACACTACAGGGACCGATCTACATAGGCTTTTGGGTCTTAATTAATCCTAAACTGAGCGTAGCAATTTTTTTAAGACTAATGTCAACTAGAAAGCTTAAGCACTTCAATTACTATTGTTACTTATCCTTATTAAGTAATTAATGAGTCGTTGAGTCTTTAAGAAACTCGCCATTTTACTAAAGGTTGTTTGAAAAATTCCATCTTTTTTTTCCTTTCATCTTATATCTAATACTAATATATAAAGCTGAAGAATTTGTTTGTTTGTACGTGCTAATTTCAGGAACTGCTGGTCCGATTTAAAAAAATCTTTTAGTGTAAGATAGCCCATTTATCGAGGAACGTTATAGGTCATATATCGTCACGCTACGACCCATAGGAGCGAAGCTACACGCGGAGGAAGTCGCGCTGGTCGACTAGTTATACAATATAATAGAATTGTGCTTGAAATTATCAATGACATCATAATTTTCTGTGATTCTATAGACGAAATTTATGTACTGAATAATTAGGACGTTTTTTAAATAGTTTATGTCTTTTTAGTATAATAAGCGAAAAAATAAAAAAAAACGGTTTACACTGGGGGAGTGCCAGCAGAAGTAAAAACTTGGAACATTAACGTTGTGCATTATTGAATATTTTAGAATGGTTAGGGAATCGCTTTGTTTATCAGTATAAAAGTACTATTATTTTTGTGGTTAAATACAATATTCATCTATTGCGCTATCGTACACATATTTTAATTCATTCAGTTTTGTATGCAACTTACACCAATTAAACGTGCAAGCGCTTACGAATTTTCGATCAGGTCACGTGTCCTGACGCGAATTTATCATTTTTTACCCATCCCAAAAATGCACAACGCCGCTAAATAATTTTTCTCAACTACACAACTTGCTCTATTAATTCATGCACATAACTAATCGGATGTAGATCTACCGTCTACTCAAAATAATATGATATCATCCAGGCTCTAAATTTGCAGTTATTTACTTAGTATGCTACAAAACTTAAGGATACCATGACATAAGCGAAAAAGTAAAATTATTTTAGAAACTAATAAAACAAGAACTTTAATAAAACTTTATGGATACGACCTTTACACTGACTAATAAGTTTTCTCGTCTCTTACACTTTTAATCGAGTTTTTAAACGAACTGCATCAATCTTTATAGTAAGTCGATAGAAGATAATATCAAATATTCTTTGATGCTGATGTTATGATGGAAGTAGCACTAGGTGTACAGTGGATATCTTAAGTAGTAAAGTATTTTTTATTAGATGTCAAGTGTCTAATTCTGGTCAGTACATGGATAAAACAAACCTTAATTTAAACTTAAAAGGTGCCTATTTCACTTACCTGGTCTCCCATTCCAGTAATAATAGGAGTATTCCAATAGGCAGCCAGTCGAGCCACAGGTTCTAAGGCAAAAGCACATGCTGGGCCTACGAAGGCAATCACATCGTCTTTGAAGTGCATATCTGCTGCCAATCCTGGGGCGATCGCACCGGAACAGGTTGGGTAACTGGTTCAAAGAAATGAAAACAAATTCCAAAATGTATTTAAATTATATTGTTCTTATTTCATTTGTTAAGGAAACCCTAAGACGAAACGAAAGAACGACTAAGTACCTCCAATTTTAAGCTACGCTTATTGGGGGTACACTGAACATTTTATAGCTGTCGTGAAGTTTGGAGATTTCATAAGAAATCATTTCTTGAAAATTACGCTTTAAAATATCATATTTTATGTAGCTAGTGAAAAGAACATGAGAAGAGAAAATGTGCTTTCAGGGATGAGTAAAAACAGAACACGGAACTCTGTTACAATTTGATAACTTATCTAACTTAATTTAAGGAAAGTATCTTGTGACTTAATTTTTTTTAGATACTGTATAATACTTTTATATCAAAGGGCCTACGTTACTACGGAACCCAAGTTTATCTCGATGTACCGCTTAAGGTCCAAACCCGAAAACCAGAGCGAATCTGATCTCAGATGAAGTTGCGATTAGGAGTCTCCAGAGAATGAAAGTAATCTCTTGTAATGACTTTGAACTTTTACACAAAACAAATTAGAGGTAGCGGAATCTCTTAAGCGTCGTTTGTGAGTTATTTTCCAATGTAAATTACCTAAGTTTTCCGTATTTATAGAATTAACTTCCGTATTTATACATTTATTAATCCATAAAATTTACGAATTATGAAAAGGAAAGATGAGAAAAATCCTGTAACGTTGAATATTTTAGAATTACTTACTACTATTAATGTAAATTAGTAAATAATATAAAATGTAGTCATATCAAATCAAGGATAAATACATATTTTTACATCAATAAAGGATACAGACCAAAAAAATAAGAATTTATCAGGATTTAGTTTTATTAAAACACAGGTCAAAAAAAAAGGACATTCAAAACTTTTAAAACTAATTTAATTAAATCTTATTTATTTTGGACTACTTTATACTATAATAAAACTAATACCAATAAATATACTTTATGTATTAGTAAAAGTTTTTTCTATCTCTGGTGGAAACGGAGCCTCAGACTCCAACCAAAATATTAACTCAACTACTTATACGATAAATTTGTAGTTAAGGATTTTTCTCTTTAAAAAAACTCAGTTACAATTTATCATATTGAGCCCAACGATATTTTGAATTTTTTTAGTTTAGCTTCAGATGAGCAAATTTTGTTAATATCATCTTTAGCTTTCACAAATACGAGCGAGTAGTTTCATCAAGCCCAACTTTATACGAACCGATGAAGGAGAATCGTTATAAGGTTTACTAAAATTCTGAAATGTAAAGAATTAGTGAGTGATATATTCTTTTTATTATTTTCGGAATTTTGTTGGCCTGGGTACTAGTTTAGGAATGCTTAAAGGATAAACATATAAAAAAAATATTCAATTTCAATAAGTACCTGCCCTGAACTTTTTGCAGTTCAATATTGTGATGAGCAAGGTACTTTTCATTCACTTTGTCAAGAGCTAAGTCCACAGCTGGGCCACAGCGTTCCAAGTCAAAGGGGGAATCCAGTCTTGATGCCATCAACACGCCTACTTTATACACAGTACGTGCAGACAGACAGAAAGACAATATTTGGGTTATTATAAAAAGACGTGATAATTTGATTAAATGCATTCTTTAATAAAAACTTTTTGTACAAATATATTTTTGTGAGTAAAATTTTTTTTTAATTAAAGTTAGGGTAACACGTAATATTTTTTCTCGGCAGGATAGCGTGCGGTTTCCTGTGAGACGAATAATAGACTGACTGAAAAGCTGAGAGCGTGAGAGCGACGCGACGCTGTGATAAGCAACAGTGACGCAGCCACGCAACAAGTTCCGCTGTTCCCCGCCATTAACCCTTCATGAAAGCTCGTCAAATTAATGCTCAAGCTATTACAATTTATATACATTAAATTATAACTGTATGTTTCATTTACATTTCTTCACCACTGATTTAAATTTTTCTGAGTACAGTACGGTATAAAATAAATACTCATCAACTCATACATTTAAAATTTTATCAGTCGGCTTCTCTTTCCCTTTAGAACAGAAAAATAAAATTTATAAAGTTCTACAATAATAAAAAAACTTTATTAGGAACAAGATTATAAGGTATAATAACTGAGTAGCTACGATGATTCTGCAAAAGTATAAAACTACGTTGCAAATATCAACGCCCACCTCCGAAACATTATGACACAAATGTTCCTACTTAAAATTAAATTAGCATAATACAAACTTAATATTTAATTTTTAGCAGTACAAAATATATATTTATATGTTTTATTACGTGTTTATCTAAGTGTATAAATTTGTGTGTTTGTGTGTGTCTGTTATTTGGGTATTAACAAAAGTTCCTCTGTCTCATCATGTGATAAAGATTTAAGCCATGAGGCGCATTTCTTTTTGCAGACATTCCAAGGCAGAGGGTAGATATTTATTAATCTATTTATTCTGTTATATAACAACGAGCCCAGATAAACATAGTGATATCTTCCTACCGAAGTTTGACTATCAATCTTGCAAATTTTATCAGATCTTCGTTTCTCTAATTGCAACGGATCGTAAGATTGTTCGGTATGTTTATATCGAGCTAGTTACTATCTGTGACATAATATATTAACCAATAACAATTAAACTAAATAATAGAAGAAAAACATACTTTTTAGTGAAAATCACGTTCTATAAGTAATTTATCGCTCATCCACTAATTCGCTCTCTCACCTGTTTACTCATTCACTCACTCACTAAATCACCAATTCCCCATTGACCATCTACGCACCCAATTTACATATTTACAAAGTATTTACTCACTCAACCATCATCTCAACTGCTAAACTGTACTGTCTACACACCCTTCCATCTCCAACCTACTGCACCCACTCATCAAATATCCTATAACTCTTCATGAATTATTGGTAAAAAAATTGTTAGTTCGGTGGCTTCCAATCTCGGATGCGCTACGTGTGAGTGTGCCAACAAACATCTAGATCACCTGAAATATCGAGTGTAAACAACCGCACCAAAATGGATTCATTTATCAGATTATTACGATGTCACAGCCAGATACACTGTGAAACTAATAAAACTATGTCGTCTTGATTCCATCTGCTGCCACACAGAAAAATCCGCATCAAGATCAGCCCAGTCTTTCGGAAGTTACGATGTCACAGAGAGATACACATATATACCGTTAAACTTATAAAATGATAGCATCTTGAATCCATTTGCTTTCACACAGAAAAATCCGCATCAAAATCGGTAGGTATTTGGGAGCTACGACATAGACAGACAGACGAACATTACCATTAAAAAAATTACTTACAGCCATAGTACAGTTTAAGACAATTCCATTAAATCCAAACAGTTTACGTTGTCCCATGCCTGTGTTCCAGTATATACTTTCCGGTGTCATCATCAACTAATGGTAGATGAAGCCGGAAGGTCTAAGAATCTACTGGTTACATCAACATGATAAGTATTTATTCAAATTTTCTCATAGTAATAGCTGCTTTACATTCTTAACCATATTATAGCTATCTGGGGTCTTTCTCATCAGTACCACTTCACCAAATGATAATTTCTGAATGCAAATGCTTGAAACCCTTCTGAAAATATCAAATCACTATGTGTATGCCTATAACTTTTGAGGAGTTCTCTCAATTCTGAATCATCAGAACTGGATTATGAAAAAAATGGGACCAATCTGTAAGCATATCCCGCCAAATATAAAAAGAAATTTCCAATTCGGTTCATAAATGACGGAGTTACGGTAACCAACATAAAAAAACAACCGAGTTGTTAACCTCCATTTTTTTGTTTTTTGGAATAGATTGCAAATACGTTTAAATATTTAAATATCTTACGACTTGGCTTTCTTACGTCTTTAGCTCACTCCGCTCCACCTCACTCCACTTGTTACTTTGTACAGAGAACACAAAACCTGGTTATTATCTATATCTATATCTATACTATTATATAAAGAGGAAAGATTTGATTGTTTGTATGTTTGTACGTTTGTGCGTTTGTATGTTTGTTTGTTTGTTGCGAATAGACTCGAAAAGTACTGAACCGATTTTGGAAATGTTTTCACCAATAGGAAGCTACATCCTTTCCGGGTAACATAGGCTATGTGGTGTTGCCATAAATACTCTAATTAAAAAGATATGGCCATTTAAGTGCCATAAGGTGGCCATTTTGTAAATTGAAGAGTATCTCAGGAACTACAAATCCGATTTAAAACATTTTTTCACTGATGGAAAAGTACACTATTCGTAAGTGACAAAAGTGATTTAGTGTTGCCATATACATTTTTTAATTAATAGAATATGGTCATTTTGTTGTTACTAATCCGATTTTAAAAATTCTTTCACTGAGAGAAAACTACACTATTCGTGAGGGACAAAAGTGATTTAGTGTTGCCATATACAGTTTATAATTAATAGAATATGGTCATTTTGTTGTTACTAACCCCATTTTTAAAATTCTTTCTTCATTGAGAGAAGTCTTATAAGCATTTCCATCTCTCTTTCTCTTATAATACTATCGTTGTCTCTCTTGCTCTCTCTATTTTTTTCTTTAATTCTTATTTTTATTTGTGCAGAATGATCAGTCTCTTTTCACTTTCTTTCTTTCGATTATCTCTCTCGCTCTTTCTCTCTCTCTCTCCTTTACCTATTCAATTTTATTTTTGCTCTGTCCTCCCTCTTCTATTATCTGTCGCTTTTCTTTTATTTTTGTTTCTATTATTTTTCTTTTTATAACTTTTTCTTACTCTCTCTTTGTTTTCAAATAATGAAAAATTACACAATTACAGAGTTACAATTTAAGGACATCAATTATAATATTGTTTTAAATACCCGGAGCGAAGCGAGGGCAGGCCTGTAGTAATTTATAAATGCGCTTATCTTTTTATGTATACTAGCCGACACTCGCGACTTCGTTAGCATGTTGCTCCGCTCCTATGGGTCGTATAGAGAAGTTAAATAGCCTAAGTTACTCCTTGTTACATCAGCTATCTGCCAGTGAACGTCCCGCCGAAGATTAGCCGGAACAAGCAGACAGACAGACAAAAATTATAATAAAAAAAAAGTTTCTAATTGGGTTAATATTAAATACAAATTTTTATTTAAAGAAAATTTCAGAATTTATTGAAGTATGAAAATTATGTTTTTCTCAGCGAAACAAAAAAACTACTAGTAGTTAAGACACGTAAGTATATTGTATATGATATGGTCTATATAACAAAAGGTTAGCCACACAACAAAGCTCAAGATGCCGGCTGTCGTCATTAAATGCGAGTTTACGATCTGTATTGTTAGTGCGAAATGTTATGGACTTGATGGTGACGGAATACACTCTTAATAGCTATACTGTATAATATATGTAATGAAATTGGACTTTGTTGCAATAACAATAAAAACAGTCCTCTGTATGTGCTTTTACTGTGACCGTTTATCACTTCTATTAAAATTATGTCACTATTTAAGAAGAGTTTCAGTAATAAAAAAACCTGCTGAGTGTTGAGAGAGCACATCATCCAAGTTATTTTCTATTAATTTTGTTTTCGAATTTTTTTACTTAAAGTGCATTTTATAAATTATAATAGACTAAGGAAACTTGAAAATAATAGTGCTAAGACTCTTTGATAATATTATTTACGAGCGGCTCGCCCTCGCTTCGCTTTGAATGTTTAAAGTAAAATCATAATCTATAATTATGCTTTCATTAGTACTCAAGAATTGTGTAGCGTTCTAGATACGGAAAACGATAGAGTAAGAAAGGGGGGAAAACATAAAAAAGAGAAATAAACATTAAAGAAAAATTAAATAATAAATATACAATAGGTATATATTGCAACACCGAACCACCTGTCATGCGGGAATAGTGTAGTTTTCTATCAGTAATTCCAGAAATCATCTCCAAATAGAGGTTTACATTTCTTTCATATATATTAATTGTAAAATTGTATTTCCAAACACAAAATTTCCATATTACGGTATTTACATGGTCATATCTTTTTATGGCAACACCACATAGCCTTTGATATCCGGACACGATGTAGTTTTCTATCGGTAAAACTATTTATTTATAATTCGATTTTTAGGCCGCTGTTTCAATTATTTCACTTCACTACATAGTATAAACAAAGTCGATGTCCGTCCCTATGTATGCTTAGATCTTTAAAACTGAGCAACGGATTTTGATGCGGTTTTTTTTATTAGAGAAACACTGATAATTCTAGAGGTTTCTAATGTGATGTCGTAAATAAACACATTTTATGCGCTTACATTGCAAACTCTGGCTGAACCTTACGAGATAGGTCAAAATAATGTACTACAGTATTGTAAACCTTAAAAAGGTCTACAATAAAGTCTGCGATGGTATATGTCTATCTCTTAGGGATAAGCTACAATAACCATTTTTTATCCTTTACTTTTTACGAGAAAAAATGGCTTATTTACGAAGCGATTTTAAACAATACAGTATTAATCCTTATCCAATTAGGTACCTAAAATACATTGTGCATTTTATATAGATCAATATGGGCCTTTACAGCATGAAATTTAAATGAATATTTTCTAAGATATTGGAGATTTAAAATGCGGCATAGCGGTTACTCGGCGCGTGAACACGTTTGTATTGTCTAATGACAAAAAGTTGTATATAAAGACATTCTGTAGTATATTTAGCATCAGCCCGTGCGAAGCCGGGACGGGTCGTTAGCTTATTATAAACACGAAAAAACGATTAAAGACTGACTTGATTTTTATGAGATAAGATCGCTACAGTTTTTGAATACGAAAGATGATGATGGTTATGAAAAAAACTCGTAAATTTCTTTTAAACAGGACATTTATTCAACAAAACCTCTACACACTGCTTACAATTTTGCATAAAATATTTATTATAAATACGAAAAGGTACTATTTGGTGTTATTAATAATTACATAACATAATTTATAAATTTTACAAGACAAAAAATATACAACAACTTCAACATATTTGTAAGTGAACACGATATAATATATTTGTTAATCCACTACAGTCTATAGAACACATCTAACTTAATATCGAGTTAATTATAAATAAGTATATCAAAGCGTAAATTTAAATGCGCTTGTCTTTATAAATAGGGTAAGATCTTAGTTATTACAGTAAAAAAAAATAACATTAATAAATAGACAGTTAGAACTGATCATTTTGAAAATCAAAAGTCAACCATAAAAACGATACAAGGAATGTACAGACGTTTATTTTTTAAAATGACCGATTCAAAAAAACAAAGAACATTTACTACGTAAACTGTATAATAAAAAAAAAAAATATAATCTTGTTTAAACCATTAATATTAACATAATTTAAATAATAAATACTCGAAAAATTCAATCCCTTTACAGCAACAGAGTAAATAAACTCATTCTAACAAACAACGAGGATTGGTTCCATTAATTTCCACTATAGACTTAAAATTATTAAAGTAGTAAAAAAGGTCTTGAAATTCTACAAAATAGAAAAAAAGAAGTAGATTTTATTTAAGGGACGTTTGATTACTAAGTATATCAGAGTTTTAAAAGATTATTCAATATTTCAAACCTTTTTTACTACTTCTACATATATACTAGAATACTTTATCTAAATTAATAATGACTAGATACCTATTGGTGAATTCCACTAACAAATTTAACTGGAACATTAATTTTATTTTATTATGTAATAAATATATTATGGCAATATCGGAGTAAGCGAAACAAAGACAATAGTTTCGATTTTTAAATTACGAACTCATTTTTTGAAACTCGTGATTGAACACTTCATTATCTGTGGAATTGACACTATAAAAAAAATCTACAAAAGGCTGTACAGTAATATACCTTTGCCTTTTTCATTATGGAATATAAACAGAGGAAAAAAAACTAGCAAAAAATCATGTCACTGTCAACCCACTGACGACAAGACTGTACGGTATAATACCTTTGCCTTTTCCATTATGGAATAAAGACAGAGGAAAAAAAATCATGTCACTGTCAAGTGTCATGTTAATTTATAACCAGCGTTTCGTGTTAATAAAAATAATTTTCAATTGTAGTACTTAATTTTGATTTTTAATATAAATTAGCTGCTTTCTAGAAAGATCGAATTTCTGACAGTTTAAAAAACCAAACCAACTATAGCAAATATGTAACAATATAAGCAACCGATTTACATAGAGGATTTCCCTACAAAGGGAATATTACGGGCGCATGTGCCACAAAGCTCATGTTACTTAAGAATACTTTTAACTGTAAATACTCTAGTTTGACACCTTAGTATTGAAAGAATTACTGTTAAGGAAAATTCCACATATTGAATAGAAGATTAATTATTATCACCATAAAGTCAGGATAATCGAGTATCAACTGCACCTTTTAAAGGTCTTTGAAATAGATTAAAAAGTGCTCCTCAAGTACAATATATAACTAACCTTCTATCCTTAGTGACTAACACCCTCACAATCACATTAACTACTACTCTAAAATTTGTGCGTATCGACCTAACATTACGATAAAATAACGACGTCTGTTCACAATACTAAAACCACAAACACACAAACACGGAATATATTAGTTATTACATAAATATATTTTTATATACTTATTGCTGCCTCTGTTACACAGAAAATACGCAGGACATGCTACGTACCTTATTTTACTTACATTGTACTTTAGGGTCAAATCTAAAATAAATTTATATTCTCCAATAATTACAACACTTATAAAATTAATGTTGTAAATCATTTATAATATAATGTGCCATTAAAACCTTGTTAATTTTCATACTTTGTTCCGAATATCCTGTAGTAATGTTTGGAAGGAATGGGACTTGAAATGGATACACTGGGCGGATTCTACTTACACTACGATACTACTCTTAGTAATGGAGATTACTGTTAAACTTTAACTCATTAATTCCCAGTGTCACCTGTGAAAACTTTCACTTCCGACAATTCAAGAAACCACAACCGGACTAAAAAATGAGCAATTGGGCAGAGTAACGACCTAAAACCTAACAGCGATATTACTGAACCGACGGGTGGAGAAACGGTGTCCTTCACTTTCACTGTTGTCTCTAACAATAACACGTGTTGTCTGCAGGTGGCCGCAAACACGTGTTAAGAATAAACACCACGTGCTTCGGCAGGTGGCTGCACAGATGTGCGTAATAAATACTAGCTGTCTCTCACATGGTAGCAAATAAAAAATTTATATTTTGGTATTATCTAAATGAATTTAAATTTAATTTATATAAAAAGAAATGGACATGGGAATTAAAGAGTTAATCATATCTGATTACTTAACATGTGTAAGTCTTTTATTAGGTCTTACAAGACCATAATAAAATGAATGACATATGGCAGAAAGACTTGTTTATTACTCCAGATGCAGTTTATAAAATTCAGGATTTCAGCCGCGCACACTCAGTGTGTTTTACGCATCAAATTCTTTCAATTTGATTTTTCAAAGTATCGACATCAGAAAAATCAAAATATTGATATTTTTGAACTCGTAATTTAACGATTAATTCTCAAACCGAGTTAATTATAATTCCAACATATTTTTAATTCAAATCCACGTATAATTTTTGATCCAAATTGTTTAAGCGTAATATTCTTATACATACATTATATACACTGCTAAAGTCTGGGTAACACTGAACGGATTAATCTCTACAAAACAACTGCATTATAGAGAATTCAAATGGTTTCAATTAAATAACAACAAAAACTTGCAGTACATATCAATCAGATCTTATTTCTTTTTTTTCGTTTATCTATTCGTCCTCCAACTCCCCCAGTATTTCAACAGAATGAGAAGTTCCATGACGTTGATTTGCTATATTTAACTTAAAAGAATTGAAATATAAATCGTAACTAATATAAAATTGAGAAACACACTATTAAAGTTTACGTATTTTAGCGCGGAACGATTGTGGACCTCTGACGTCATTTCACCTATGGTCGACATCGTCGCATAAGAGTGCTTGCGCTGCTTATAGATGTTTTGCGTACAGCTGTATGTTGATTATTTGTAAGTAGTGTAGTTTTCATTAAGCATATTTTTTTGTCTCAGCCATTATCATAATAAACAAAACACTACACGAGCGGCGAAAATAACACAAAGTGACGTCACACGCAATCCTGCCGCATGAAACTAAATTATTGTTACAGGCGCGACTTTAAAGTCCCATAACCTTTTCATTTGTAGCAATATTTTACTGATTCTTAACTATACTTAAATTTTTATAATTAATATTAAAAAAAATTGGAAACTTCTCCATTCTACGCATTTTTACTAAAAGATAGAGCATTAATACCATTTGAATTTTCTATACAAATAAATATCTAAACATTGAATAACAGAAGTCAATGACACAATACTAAACTATATTATTGCTTCTCGGATTCCTACGAGGAAGACATCCATTACTATAGGCCAGTTATATAGGCTTGTAATATTTGACTTCAAAGTGACAGACACAATAAACATGGAAAAAACGATTAGGATAATAGTATATTTCATTTATAACACAAAATAAAAAAAACGTAATTAAAAAATCTTCAATAGTAATACTTTAAGTAGAATTAGGCCTAGTTGTAGTAGAATGTTTAAAATTAAAGGACATTATTCTATATCTATATATGGCTTTACACAGGAACGTCAATTGAACGATTCATTTATACTTGTTATAGTCCAAAAGCCGGTGGCAGTTTTACCTTTTTTTACCGTTTTTTAAATATATAAATTAATATAAGGTATTCTCCAAGTTTACACTATTATCCTGCCATTAGCTCTTAAACTATATTGTAGAGGTAGATGCGTGTAAATTATTCTTTACATTGTAGGTTTTAGAGTGTCTAATATTTAAGGTTACAATATGGCTAAAGCTACGGAACACAACTTACAATAAACAGCATAGATTTGAGGTAGTGGAAAATCATGCACCTGATCGTAAATATTTTGAGATAATAAATAATGTGGTAATAATTTTTTTAGTGAGGGTACAACGTGTCTTAGTAAAATAGAAATTGCACATAAATATGAGAGAAAATTAACTTAATTTTTTTCTATTAATTAGTCCAAATAAAATAGATTAATTTCCAACTTCATTTAATTATCTGTATTAACTGTTTAAAATATTAATAATGTTGATTACCGCCCATTATATTTTTGTAATGGAAAATGGAGATCAGGTACTAAAATCTGATTTGAACTTTTAAAACCCTTATTTTGTAGTTTCAGCTTAAGCAAAGCTCTTCTTTCACATTAGTGACCTAAAGTAGGCGGGTTTGAAGTTTAGACTTGGGAAGAAACTTTACTTACAGAAATAGGCGATATATTACGGCAGCGACTTAAAAGCACAACACGCATTTTTCGATGGTCTGGAACTTGATGTTATACCTTTAAAATAATAAAAAGGGTTTATATACATTTAAAAAAAATCTTTAGTAAAAATTTTATACAAGTACTATCTGCCCGTGACTACAACCATTATATGTACTGGACAAAACTATTGTTTCATTTTTATCCCAAAAACTTTGGTGATTAGTCACTTTAAAACTTAATAAACAGTAGTTGGAGAATATTGTGTTTCGTGTGGTAACACCAAACGCAATACTTGTAATTATTTTCTGTTAAAATATGTACAATTATTGTATGTAAAAGTGCAATAATTTGTGTCTTTGGTAACATTTTTCTCTCTCTGTTTGCTCTCAATACTTTATGAACCAGCAGCGTTTATTTCTACATCTCATCTCCAGTAGTAGTAAGTATTCTTCCAGCTTGAAAAGTATCTGCATAAAATATTTCATTTAGATGCACACTACTCTTTTTTTAAGATAAAAAGTAGCCTATGTGATAATCCAGGCTATGAAGTACATTTGTGTACCAAATTACATTGAAATATAATAATAATAATTCTTTATTAAACCAAATATTAAAATAGTACAAAATTCTCCGTAATTATCTAGAAATAAAACCTTAAAACATGCTATACTTCGTTGAGAAAAAGGAGTGCTGAGACGAGCGTGTTCGGAAAACAAAATCCTGTGTTACGCGCGCCTAACCTTCCTCATGACCCTTAGAAATATTTACACTAAATTATGATAATTTAATATGAAAAGGAATGACATAAAAGATTTAGGAGAGTGAATGTATGTGTATGGGTGTGGATGTGTGTGTGTGTATGTGTGCTAACTAATCAAATGTCTGTTTTTAGAAGATTTTCAGTTTCAACATAATTTAACTTGTTAAGCCAGTCCTTCATCATTATCCGACATTTATATTTGGCCAAATTAACAATGTTCATTGTCCGGTTAATTTTGTTATATAATCGCGGCCCGCCAACAGCATTGTGACGACCAGCAAGTGATGTTCTAAATCGTTTGAAGCGAAAAACAATGTAATTTGTCCTACGACCCTTGGGCTTAGTTAAACTTTCTATTGGCACCCTGCAGTGATATTTAAGCAGTACATTCAGAAAGTAAAGCTTAAAATTTCGTATTTCTTCCGTATTATAAAACAGATAATACGGAAGAGTCCTTGAACAACAGTGTGGTGGGGTATCTTTTAGGTTTCTTTAAGATTATTTTTAATATGGCTCGTTGGGCCCGTTCCAATGGCATTATTATGTTAGCAAAAGTTCCTCCCCACACTGTTATGCAATAAGTGAGAAGGGAATGCACAAATGCAAAGTAAAGCATCATCATTATTTCATTACTGGCTATCTGGTTTAATTTTCTAAATACATACATACATTTTCTAACCCTTTGGACCAGCAAATTAATATGATTGCGCCAGCACAGAGTTGCGAAATTTGATGCAAAGGTAGTATATTTAGTTTTTATAAGATTAAGTATTAACAGGTATTTAGTTAGCCTATTGGCTAACTAAATACCTATCTTCCAATCACTTTTGTGTGATTTAAGGAACAAACTACAAAACATTAACATTCATAATATTAGTAAAATAAGATAATTAAACATGATCACTTACAAGTAATCTAGGAAGAATGATGTCTGCGTCGACGTCGGAATACAAGCGCGAATATACTGCGCAAGCGCCGCCAGCGACGCCGTCCGCCACCTGTCGACACGCTGCTGCCGAGGATTGAAGCCTGCAAATACATTCGTAGGAAACACACAATAATTATAGACCAGGACTGTAGGCCCTGTTTACATACCCCTAATTCATTTTTATGCCTTGCCGTTGACTCCAATCAACTAAAAACAAGAATCACTGCACTTGGTGCAAATATTACACAGCATGCAATTTGTATTTAAAGAATATACTAACCTGCCTCTGTCTTTCAAGTCTTCGTATTTCCCTAACAAGTCCATGAAACGCATCATCAACAAAATGGCGAAGTGCTGCTGATGTTTCAAAGAATGGACACCCAAGTTGAGTTGCTAAAGCTTTGCCTTCATCCGTTGTTACCTATGTTTATTTTAAATATAAATTTCTATATAATCAAAATAATTAAGATATTTCAAATGAAATATATGTTATTACTGTTCAAAAAATAACATATATAGTAAATCACTTTTTAACAAAAAATAGTCTTGATTTTAAGACTTGGAATAACCATACACAAAATAAGATTTTATGGGTTATAATTGACAATAAACTGTTGTCTACCTAAAATAGACTAACCTGTCTAAATCTTGGAGCCAAGTCTAGTTTATTGCCCACTAAAATCAAAGGCAATCTCTCAGTAGGACGCGCTTGAGCTAGCAACCTCTTGTATTCAGCTGCTGCACGAAATGATCGCCTGTCTGTCACTGAGTAGCACAACATGAACCCTTCTCCACATCTCATATATTGTTCTCGCATTGCTGTAAACTCTACCTAATTGGAGGAAAAATAACTTATAAAATTTCATAATGTGACACTATAATTAATAAAAGGATAATGTAGAATGACAGTATACCTGTCCAGCTGTATCCAGTATATCCAGCAATGCTGGTTCCCCGTCAATCACTGCTTGCTGCTGGTATGAATCCTCTAAAACAATTATTGAATTTTAATCATACAAATATTCTACTTTATAAATATAATAGACAACTTAAAAGCAAGACAGATTTCTTATTATTAAATTATATATATTTCTTAATATTAAATGTTTAAACTGCACCAAAACAAGCAAACAAACAATTTTATTAGTATCTATTTTTGGTTTATCAAAAGCATTTCTAAGCTTAATTTAAGAGAAGAACTTTTTAATTGAATATATCTTTCATGATTTTGTAACTCAAAATACTTTGTTATTTTCCTTAGTATTTAGTACTTTTAGTATGTTGTAATGTTCCATATGGCTAAATAAACTTTGCCTAATAAATGTTGATTTAATTAAGACAAAGGCATATTTTGTTGTATTTTATAACACAAATTTGTGAATAATAAGCCTGTAGCTTACCAATAGTTGGATCGTGGTAATCCAGAAAACTGTGACTGACAAATTGCAAAGTAACCGCAGACTTGCCCACTCCTCCATCACCGAGTACTACAATCTTGTAGACGCGGAGGCCACGCGACGTGCCCGCAGCCTCCGCCATGCCACTGCATGCCTGCTTGACCAGGGGCCCAGGCGAGCCGCGCCCGCCTCCGCCGTGGTCACTTGAACCACTCGCTCCTCGCGCTCGCCATCCGCATAGACCGCCCTCCAACACTACGGTGCTGGTTTAATTAAGGAAATATCTAAATTACACGCCATTTATTACACATTTTAACAGAAATTTGAGTTAATATAATTAAACGAATAATAAAACTCGACAGCTGATTGAAACATAGAAGTAAATTCGATTGAAAATTTGACAATAAGCGCTATTTGTCATTGTCAATTTATATTTTGACATAATGTCAAATTACAAGCAGTGCATGCAACCAAACCGCATTCGGAAATATTGCCATGTACAAATTGATATGTAATGTGCTATAGTATACCTACAGGCCCTTATGGTAGAACTTAAACAAAAGATCTGCCGCAGACCAGCAATGTTGATTGACAAAAAATTTTGATTATTAAATGGACCTACCGAATAAAATGTACACACGATCCATTGTCTCATCATTGACAGGCATTTTAATCTTTTTTTGAACGCAAATTAATATGAGTATCGTAATTATTATTATAACAATGATAATTAGAATTAGACTTAAAATAAATCGATTTGTAAAAAATCGATTAACTAAAAATTTAAATTTGGTTGGCAAAATTTGATTTAAATATAGGTTGGCTACATTGGTTTTATCCAATAATGCGTTATTGGAATAAACCAATGTAGTACTAATTTATATTATTTTCTTTATTTTTTTTAATTAAAAAAAAGTTATAATATAATTGATTTACAATAAATCGACTTTTAGTATTTTGATAATTATCCATTGATTATAATTGATTGTAAGACAAAAGTAATCGATTAATTTAAAAATCGATTATTTGCATCCCTAATGACATTTTGAATTTTGAAGTATACGATTACGAAATATATAAATTATAAATAAATAAATACTTGTTACAAACAAAGACAATCTGTAATTGCTTTACTTTTATTTCTAATAAGCTTAAATTGTGCCTAAAAATATACGTACGTATAAGGATTTCACTAATTCCGAGTACATTGCTTTCCTTGTGATAATTCTTCATTCTTCTTTACTTATCTGAAAAACAAATACAAGCCAAACTCACTTTAAAATGGCTCATATACAATTTGCTGACGAATTAGTTCGTGAATATTTACTCTTTAGAGGATTCACCAATTCTGTAAAGGCATTTGATAATGACGTGAAGTCTGATAAAGGTTTTAGAGTTGATAAAATTGTTGAACAAATAGTGCATTATATTAATGTCTCCGATTTAAATGGTCTTAAAGAATATTGGTCTCACCTGGAAAGCTTCATTTTCTCAAAACTGGAAATTCATGTTCAACCTGGTTAGTAGCTTTGTAGATGATTCTTTTGATTTCATGAAATATCTCATACTTTAATGTTATAATAATGTTAAATAACAAAAAACTTGTTTTAGCTGTACGTAAAATTGAATACAGTCTGTACAAGTTATATTTTGTAACAGCTTCACAGAGCACAGGCTCTACTAGAAATGAGAAAGTATCTGAATTCTTCTGTAGAATGATGCCAGAGCTTCAAGGACAGAATGAATGGAAAGATTGGTTCAGTAAGTATAAAACTCAATAAATATTATCAAAAGACTGAACTGCCTAAAATTAATAATCAATCTCGATGTAAAATCTTTGGATTATGGATTGAAAATACATTTCAAATTCAAATTTGTGTATAAAAATTCAAAATTAGTAGCTTCTATTACACAACCAAAACAAACAAACGTGGGTTCAAATCCCGGACATTGGACTACAGGTGTGGCCCACTCCTGACACAAGCATTTTTGCTTACTAGGAGGGGGAAAGGGAATACTACTAGTGTTATTTTCCTCCCTTGAGGGTAAAAGTTTTACAAACTTTGAATGCCATATTTATAATAAATCAACAGCCTAAAAAATAAGTTTTAAGCTTTCTAGCTCTAAAAATGACAACACTTCCGTACAACTTTTCCTCCAAATACAGCCCTTTTATTACATTAAAAACTAGCCTACATCCTATCTCAGGCTCTAGACTATATGTATATGAAATTTTAATTTAAATCATTTCAGTATAGTGTAAATGCGCAACAGACAGACAGTTACTTTCATATTTATAAATTGTTTTTAACTTTCAGTGCTACCTTATGTACAAAAACCAGAAGAAAATCCATTATTTAGCACCTATTTTACAAAAGCATGGCAAGATAGTGTATTGGTGTCTCTTCATAATTTATTAGCAACAGTATTTCAATGCATGCCACAACCAACATTACTTAACTATGAGAATGAAGCTGTTATCATGAAACAACTGCAAAATGAAATTGCATCATTTAAAACAAAGGTTAGTTATAGAATATAATAGATTGTAAAATTAACATAAACATTGGTCTGTGAATAGGACAAGATCCTGCTGCAGAATTAGTGTGCATATCATTTTTTTGCCAAACACCAAATTTTATACATAATATACACCAAGTTGCCTACAAAATCTGTCCGCTAGTATTGTTTTTGGAAAAAATTTCGTTTACTTGTTTTATAAATAAAATATTGTCTACATCACAGCAATTTATATAAAGATTCTAAAAAAACAAGGTTGCCATTGCACCTGGCCGCACCTCTTCTCAACCAGGTGTAAACAGGAATGATGTAGATACATTTATACATTCCTAACATACATTTATTAATTACTAGTCAACCCAAGCAACTTTGTTCGTGTGTTCCTCCGCTCCTATGGGTCGTAGCGAGATGTTAAATAGCCTAAGTTACTCATTGTTACATTAGATATCTGCCAGTGAAAGTCCCATCGATCGAGCAAAAAATGGATGAGCATGATAATCCTGCAGCCGGATCTTAGACAAGAATAGGCTATGTAAATATATCTTCTGTTAGTGCACATTAGGGTTTGTAATAGTGTCGGAGAAATAAGTTCATTAAACAATAGCAACATTATTAAAATTATAGTAAATAGACTTTTCCATTATTATACATAAATACTAGCTAATCCGGCAAATTTTGCCTTATAAATTTAGGGTTGGCCACCCTTATCACTTAGGAGGATGAAAAATAGATAGTAGACGATTCTCAGACCTACTGAATATGCATATAAAATTTCATAAAAATCGGTCAAGCCGTTTTGGAGGAGTATGGTAACTAACATTGTGACAAGAATTTTATATATAAGATTATACACTATGAAGTATGAGAGTGTTACAAATTTTGATTAATCTCTTATTGGTTCAGAATGGAAATGGCTGGATACTTCTAAGAAAAAAAATGTTTTCACAGGAAACACAATTTGATTGAATACCATAAGAAATATACTTAATCTTAAAAAAATATAAATAACATTTAATGGTCCCCTACCAAGCCTTGAACTTTAAATAAAAAGACGTTTTATTTAAATTTAAACCTTTCTTTTTCTTGATAAATAAATGTATAAAAGAGTAAATATTAGTAACTGTATTTTTTCAGCTATAGTTTATTATGTTTACAGTCGCAACAGCCAGTAGAAAAGACTTCACCATCAGGCCATCAGTCACGGCTAGCTCAATACTCTGAACGTCTGAGTGGGCCTTTGCCTTTAGTTGATGATTTCTCAGCAATACCTTCAGTACAATTAGAAAGTGGGTTAAGAGAAGCAAGAGGGCTGAGAGGATTATTAAGGCAAATGGGTGGAAGCCCTGTAATGGGTAGAAAAAGTGGAAGATCTCATAGCCAAAACTAATAATAAATATAGTGAATGTATGAACAGTAT
Organism: Limenitis camilla; assembly: GCA_905147385.1. NCBI lineage: Eukaryota > Metazoa > Arthropoda > Insecta > Lepidoptera > Nymphalidae > Limenitis > Limenitis camilla. The sequence continues at coordinate 3,767,669 of LR990242.1, forward strand.
AATATTAATTAATTAAAACGAAAATTAGATCGAATCGTGGTTTTTATTTTATTGTTTAGTTGTACCTTTTTCTACTTGATACACAAGCACGTGATACACGTTTTATAGCGAGATAGGGCAATCCCATTAAATTTAAAATAAAAGCGCAATATTTTATTCAATCTAGAAATCATTCATATAGCCGTTTCGATAAACATTTTTTTGCTTCGTTCGCTTAAAAAACATCCTCTTACCTTTTAGTTTTAGCAGCGCCATCTAACTTTTAATATACGAGATACCTGTCACAGATTACATACTAATTGTAACTACAGACTACTTTAAAAAAGAATATAATCCTAGTCTGTGGTATAATCAATTAATCTGTGTTTAATATAGCCGGTAGTGTTTTGTGTTAGCATCTTGAATTAATTTTGAGTTACCAATTTCCACAATGAATTTTCTTATTAATTGATTACCGAATTTTAAATAAATATGCAAGTATTGTAGAATTAGTTAAAATAAGAGTAATTTAGGTATTGTTGACCGAAACCTACATTACAAAAATACGCGGTGGCAAAAGCAGCCCTCCAAAATGTCGGGGTAAGTTTAAAAACGTAATAAAAACTCGAGTTCATAGGTACCTATAATTAAAGAATAGTAGAGGGTAGTTGCATTTTATTCTTAATAATTCATAAAGCTATAAATAAATTGAACCTTTAATCCTAATATAATTTGTATGAGCTAGGACAGCTTTAGAAAAATTTGTGTTTAATACCAATTTTTAAGTATATTTTTAAACTTAAATTTACTACTTTGCAATTACTTTTACTTTGTCAAAATCTAAATAATGTTCAAGATTATTAGGTACTTCTTTAGAATATGGCAATTTTTTTTCAATAATAATACCAATAGTAATTTTCGAGGAGTGATTTCAAAAATATTTTTTTTAGTTAATATTAACCATCCTAAGTGTATTTCTGAAAATCATAAGATTATAAATATTATCAAAATAATATCAAATATCATACAAAAATTGTTATATATCTGAGGAATTTTTAAAAAATCATCCCTTGAAAACTAAATTTCTTAAAAAAAACCTTTTCAGAAATACACTTAAAATTGTTACTATTATTAAAAAAATATATTTAAAAGAATTGGAGGTGCCCTATTTTAAAGAAGTACCGAATATTACCAAAATTATCTTAAACATTGTTTACAAATTTTGCATTTTAGAAAACCATATTCGTTGAGCGAAATGAAAGCTATAGTAGATTATTTGGTCGAACACAAAGCTTATGGTGAAGTCAAGGCACGAAAAATGTGGATAGATATGCAAGAGTCAAAGGTTTTTATACTTTAAACTTGTTTAAAATTTCATTTACATTTAAACAACAGCATATTATTTTATTTACTGATTTAAACTGTTTTGACAAATTTAATTATTTATAAAGTATACTGTGTTTATTCTGTTTATTAGTATGTATATGTCGGCGAGAAATTTAGGCTTAACATAAACTTAGGTTTAAAAAGCAAAACTAAGCAGTGTAACAGAATTCCAACACACCTCTTGTTAGAATTCTGTTGAAAGGACTTGCAAACTTACACCTTGGTACAAGTCCCAATATGCTTAGGTTCCTGTTGTAATTGTAAGACATCATAATGTTTAGTTATTTATTGGTTCACTAGCAGTATCTATGGTGCCCAATAGTCCATTTAATATCACATCTCCCTCTTAGTGTTTCTTATACCTCTCATTTATCTGAGTCGCAGAAAGATTTTCAAAGAATATGTAATATGCTGAAGGGATCCATACACATTTAAATTATTTTTTTATATTGGCTGATTTCATTTTTTCCATTATCACTGAGTGGAAGTGGGTGTTTCCTTATTTACTAAAAAAATCAACAATCACTTGAAAACACTTCATCTTAAATTAATATTTATTTTCAACATTAAAATTATTATATATTTTTTTTAGATAACTAACAGAACCTGGCAAAGTTTAAAAGAGACTTTTCTTAAAAGAATTCTACCTGACATCCACAATCCATACTATAAGCTATCTTTACAACAGATATCTAGTTTTAAACAAGGGTAAGTAAACAATCATATGGGGTATTTTATGTCAAGTTGACAACCAAAAAAAAGAGGTTTTGAATTTTGTTTATACTTCTAGTAAAATGTGGATATGTACACACAATTTTTTATCGTCTGATGCTTTATTGCTAAGTTATGGGCTTTTATAAATGCAGTGACTATTGATACTAAAAATTAAAAAAAAACAGGTTGCTTAGGTTAGGTTAGGCGACATAGACTTTCTAATATTGAGTATTAATCAACAATTTTTAACTTCAATCATATCTTAAGGTTATTTTTAATTAATTATTAATTTCCGGACAAATTAAAATATTTAATTGATATGGTTGCTGGAAAAATAAATTATATTTATTTATCCGGTTGACGGATGAATAAACACAGCCTTTTAAAAATTTACTATGACTGAAGTCATGAATTTTTGGATGCTTATTATCTGTATCAATTAATTTGTAGTAAAAACTATAAAGTATTGTTTCTTATAGTTAAAAAGTTGAAGTTTTTAAGTTTTTTGTCAAATTCTAAATATGATTTTTTTTAACTTATAGTAAACCGGAAGTGAAAATTTCAAATTGATGTTTGAGTAACGTTTAGTTTTAAATGTACTAATTCTTTAAAAAAAAAATACGTGAAATGCCCCATATATTAGTATATATTTGAATATAATTTCATGTTACAATACAAAAAGAATAATTCTTTGTAGATACGACATACAAAAAAAAATTATCAACAGACTACAGATAAGAGCAACAACTCCAAACTCCAACACAGATGGTAAGTTTTAATATTAAATTTGATTAATTTTAAGTTTCTGGAATAAAAATTATAATAATTCAAAAATTGGAAATCTTTAGGTGAAAATAAGAAAAAATGTGGAGATCCTGACATGAATAAAAGCAATGATATAACAGGTGAGGATCTCAATCAATCAAAATCAAATCTCAGAGCTTCCACAGAGACACTCGTTTTAGAAACGATTGAAGATGTAGCTGAAAAGAATAAAAATCCAACAAAGGGTTTAAAAAACTTGGATACTTATTCTGAGCCTTTAAAATCAATGATTGAAGCAGTAATTAATGACTTCGCTACTGATGAAGAGCGTGACGAACCTAAAATGCAAATAGTAGAAACAATTTATAATAACCTGTCAGAGCCTGAAGATGCACATGAAGTAACTACCAAGCCATTACAAATGTCTTCTATTAATGATTTACATACTATTCTAAATAGATCAAATAACAAGACTACTAAAGAAAGAAACAAACAAGATAATTCTTCACAGATAATAAGTGTAAGTGACAATGAAAGTGTAAGTTTTGAAACTGAAGTTGAATCAGAAAATCCTAAGGAAACCACAAGTATAAGCAAAGCAAATGAAAATAATTCTATTACTGAAAACTCAAAAACTCTCAGCAAAAAAACTCCAAATAGTTCTAACTTAACAATTGATACATTTTTACCTGACAATCAAGAAGCACTTAAAGAGAAATTGACAGTAAACGAGACTAACAATACTTCGAAAAATAGTGAAACAAAGGATAGGAAAAGGAGAGCAACTTCTCAAGACAATTCAGTGGGACCCTCAAACAGCAAGAAAAGATTTTTAAATAAAGACAAACAATCTGTATCAGATATGGAAATTAATACAAATGATAAAGAAAAAGTTGATATAAGTAAATACAGAAAACAGAAAATACAAGAAGTAGAAGAATCTAATGCGAAGTCTAGCGATGGCGTGAATCAAGAATTACTTAAAGATAATGACATGAATAATAAAAGTTCAATAAATGATGAGAAAAGTTCTCCAGAGATTGAAAATGCATGCTTTCAATCCCGAGATGCTGATCAAATCACTCCAAATGTTGAAAATAATGTTAAGCAGAAATTGGGTGATGAATCTGCAGTTGAAAATAGTGAAAAAGAAGTAACAAATAGTAATATTAGGGAGGATGGTAATGAGGGGGTTATGATGAAATCGCACTCTGATTCATTAAGTGAGTCCACTAAGGAAGCTGAGAAGAGGCGGCGTAAACCTGGGCCGCGCCGGCACAGGGATCGGGCCTTAACAAATGTGTTTGGCTTCACTAGTGGTGAGTGATGTTGGCACCGAGCATGTTATATGTTTTACTAATTTTTTGTATTTTATTATATTATATATATTTTTGTAACATTTTACAGGTAACAATAGTTTACGCATGTATGTATCTTGTCCCTGAGAAGTCGAAAGTTTATTTTAAAAACTAATTTTAGCTTGATCTTGTCAGCTCTTAAAGGTCTTTAATGAATAAATTAAAGCTTGTGTTAAGTGTTTTAACTTTGGTATTTACCCCAAAATGTAAAAGTATGTGCAATGACAAACACTTTCTTTTTTAGGTGGCGCGAAGAGAAATCGCAAGCGAAAGAAAAGTTATCGGAGATTTTCGTCATCGCGCAACCAAAAATCGTAAGTGCAATGAAGCCTATTTTGTCTTTGTTAATCTTATCTATATTTATGAATTTTATATAAATAAAAATATTTTGTTGTTAAACGTTGTTTTGCCAATATAAATTAATTTCTGTTATGGGCCACCCTCCTACGACCTATTCTTAGACCTTCCAATACATACACAAAAATTTCATCTACTGTAGAACCCCTATAAGTCGAACATCAAGGGAGATGCATAAAAATTCGAGTTATAGAGTTTTCGACTTTGATTCGACATGAAGAGGTTGAGATTCGTTCTTATAAATTTTGAGTTAGAGAGGTTAAATAAATAAAAACTCAAGTTACACATATATTTTTCATTGTATACTCCTAAATTGCTTTCTAAGTAACAATGGTGTACTTACTGTGAATTCTTAAAGTCTATAACTTTCTTCGAACTTCGAAAGTCTCAAATAATCGAGTTGTAAAGGTTGTTAAATTAAACATTGCGATGTTCGAGATAAAATGGAGGTAAAATTCAATTTTTCGACTAATGGAGGGAAAATACGTACCAAAATGGCTTGGAGAGACTCACTGTTTATTCAAACTAATTGAGGGTTGAGATTTCGAGTAAAGAAGATTTTGGTGTTTGAAGGGAAGGGCAAAACCTTTTTTTTAAGATTAGGAGGTTTTTCAACTTGTCGAGGTTCTACTCGTAAATAGGCTAAGCCGTTTGGTAGGAGTTCAAAAACAAACACTGTGACATATAAATATATAAGATATGTAGATTTTTTTGTAATATGAATGATTTGGACCAGATGATAAAGGAATTTATGTGCTCTGTAATTATCTGTAACCATAATGTAAAAGAATTTCTTTTTTAGGAATATTAGTACAGATTCCAGCGCGAGGACATCTGATTCTGGGTCAGACTATGTATCTCCACCTCGAGGACGAAAGAACAAACACGGTAGGAAGTATCTGTAAGTTTAACTTTACTTTTTAAGAAAATCTCATTTTTATTATATTAAATTTTTTATGACAATTTTATTATCAGTTAAATATGAGAATATTTATTCAATTTAATATGTACTCGTAGGAAACCAAAATCTGCGCGCGTTCTGTCACTGGAGGAAGAAGGGGGACTTTTCGTTATGCATGGCAAGAAGATATACCCGTTGGTTAAAGATGGCAAGATCATCAAAAACTATGTCAATTATATTGAAGAGGGTCAGTTTCAATTATTTCACCTCAAGAATTTTAAATCAATAAAATTTCGTACTTAATATTTTAAATATGCGAAAGTGATTGTCTATTATATGTAATACCCACTGCAGCTCTCACTACTAAGACGAATCTATTGACACAACTCACATAAAAATACGACAAGCCGTTTAGGCTCTAGGGCAAGCCCAAGAAATATACACACACACAGACACATAGTATACCCTCGAAAAACATAACCCTCCTTTCGCAGTCGGGTAAAAACACACAGATATATATATTAAAATATTCATTTTACAGATGATGTTGACACTGAGGAATCATTTTGGAAATTAAAATATGTCGAAGAAAAGAAAAAGACAGCAGAACTTACTAAGTAATATATTCATTATCATTTTTTTTTATTTTCACTATAATAATTTAAATGAAAAAATTTTATATAACATTATGTAAAATTACAGGTTAATGAAGCAAGTCAAAAAGAAAATTGAACTAGAACCTAGGTCACCCGTACCTACTACTTCATTGTAAGTTTTAATAGTAGCTGATTTGTAACTATGATCTTACTTACATAAATATTTTCGAAATCAAAACCATTTTTTTCCTTTTTTAGACATATTTCATCTGATGATAATCAAAAAAAATTAAACAGGAATCCAAAAACTAAATCAAGAAGCTCAGGTAATAATATTTTATTGTGTATGTATTGTATAAAAAATAATGATTGGTTGGTTGAGTTGACAGATTGTTGAGAGTTTTATTTAAAATTAGTCAACTTCGTCCGCGTGATGCTCCGCCATGCTCATGCCAGATAAGTCAGAGGTGTGTGCTCAGGATTGAATCCGTACCTCCCGAGTAAGAAACCGATGTCATCACTGCTTGTGTTGATTCCTCCACCGCTGCTATTAGTCTTAGCGTAATGATATATAGGCTATCTAACACTGAAATAATTTTTCAAATCGGTCCAGTAGTTTCTGAGATTAGCACGTTCAAGCAAACAAACAAACAAACTCTTCAGCTTTATATATTAGTATAAGACAAATTCAATTTGATTGTAGGTTTCTTGTCTTTATAAGGCTGAAAAAAAAATATTTTACTAAGTTATTATAAATGCTTTCCACAGATAACATAACAGCTACAAATCAAGCAGATGAAAATAAGGCTTCGTTTATAGATAATAAAGAAGTCCCAGGCCCAGGAAAAGATACGGTCAAAATAAAGTTCACAATTAAAAATGAGGTTAGTATTAAATGGAATGAGGAACAATAAATAACATTTTATTATACCTATGCTTTTGCATGTCTCGAATTTATCTATCTGTAGAGCCATTGCCGGATTTAAAGGAGGGCAACCGCGGCGACAGCCCACATAAGAGGGGCCCCCACAGAGACTTGGAAATATTTTTTTTCAAATTCAATGTTTTTTTCGCTGTTTTATCTGTAACTACAGTACTTTGTACAAACATGATTATATTGGTCTTAAATATTAACAGATATATATCATTGATCGATTTTTGTTCACTCCAAAAGTCAGTAGAATATCAAAATCTCAGAGATGCAATTTGCAATTTATTACCTACCTTGAGATCCGAATGGCTCAATGGCTGTGTGGCTCGGAGGATGAGTAATTGATTTCGTGTTTCGGCTATTTTATAAATTACTTGGTTGCTCAATAGGTAATTGAAAAATTGTTCATTTTATTTGGAAAATTATTTTAGATCCGGGGGACCTCCACTCCTTTGTTGCCCCGAGGCCTTGGGCCGATAATTTTTTTCTATAAATCAATACAACATTATCAACAGTTTTAACTAACACCGTTGAATATTACTTTAACAGTAAAAATCTTATTTAATTTTTTATTATAATATAAAAGAAATTAAATAAATGCTACAATTAAAAAAGTAATAAATTTCGTAAATTTATAGATCATTTTTATTACATGCTTTTTTTATTTAACTTGCAATGTATGTATGTAACTGTTTGTTCGGATGAAATCTTGCAACTCAATTTTGAAGCAGATATCTACAACCAATTGAGCTGAAATTTTGTATACAAGTTCAATTTGGACAATGCATCGTTACTTTGTGACGTCATTCTAAATCCAACATGGCGGCATATCCAAGATGGCTTGATGGATGGATTATTTTTAATGCACTTTTACAATATGTGATCAAATGAAAGGACTTGCTAAGAATAATTCGAAAAATAAACTGACGTCAATCTAAATCCAATATGGCGGACTATTTTATGCCTAACTATTTTTTAGTTCAGCCTCAATAACAGTTTTTGTTTAAAACGTGTCCAGCGATAACTAAAGAACCTTTTTAAAAAACAAAAGCTTGTTTTTTAGTTTTAATATATTTAAGTCTATTCTCATAGGAAGTAGAACTGGAGGGACGTTCGACACTAGTAAACCCTTTGTTAGCACAAGTGGTTCAACTCCTGCAGAAAGAGCCAGAAGTAAATAGTGAAAAACAAACACCGAAACGTGGATCGGGATCTAGTGAAAAATCTAGTGTAGTAGGTGATCAAGGTAAGATATTTAAATCCAAATTAATTATTAAAATAAGTAAGAGTAATTTATTAGGGTAAGATAAATTTAAAGTAAAAATAATACTTTTAATTCAGTGTTGGTTGATACATATAGTGATATTGTAAAAAAAATATCTATATGTATAATACTTTACGTTACTATTATACTCTCTGATTGGTTTTTTCAACATTTTTTGTTTCCTAAATAAAGATGTCATCTATATTATTAATATTATAAAGAGACATATAATAATTAATTAATTAATATTATAAGATGACATATTTGTATTTTTGTTTGTAACGATTAAACTTAAAAACCACTGGACCATTTTCAACAATTCTTTTGCCGTTAGGAAGCTTCATTATCACTGATTAACATAGACTATATTTATTACTAGAAAAATTAGAGATCCTCAGAAATTCTAACTAAAACTGTAAAAAATTTGCTATAAAATGTATTTCATCGCATGCGCTGCGGAAACTATTGATGATTGAACAAAAACATGTTCTACAATATTATGGAACATGTCAATATCTACAAAAAACTTCGCGAGACCTTATTATGTCCAACTATTGTAGTTATGTCACTATAACTACTTTTTTACATTTTAAAAGTTCATAGAAATGCCTATCAAAATCAAACCATGTTGTCTATATCTTTGTAATAATTCTTATCCAATTAAATTATTTCGTAATCAAGACTGTTTCAATAACTGTTGATTACTTTTTGAATTATTGAAATCGGATATTCCATTTAAAAGATTTCACGAAATTAAAAACGTCAATATAAACAAAAAATACACGCCGACGCGCCGGTGTGTTTCTATTACATAAATATACAAATACATTCATATTCTTTAATGAATTACTGAAATACAAAACAAAATTTTTACAATTTATTTTAATTTAATATGTTTTTAGAAGCAAAGGAAAGAGTTAACATATTGGAAAATGAAATCTTTAAAGAGATTGTAGAGGCAGATATTGGTGATCAGCCTGATACTGATAATGTTAACAGAAAATCAAATGAAAAAGATGTAACACCTAACATAAATGTCGTAGCGCCAAATGAAAAAGACACAACACCAAAAGAAATTGAAGGACCGCCAAGTGAAAATGTATCAGAACGGTAATAAATAAAGTATTTATGAAAACATTTAGTTTTTTTTCGTTAATAGGAGTTATAAAATAATTGTTTTCTGTAGCGTGGCTGGGATGAAAAGATCTACATCGGCTGCCTCTTTGAAACGAACTCCAGAAAAAAAACTTAAAACTGATAAGGAGGAGTCCATCACGAGACGAAGCACTCGTATAGCAAAAAGTCTCACTGCAGGTAAAAATACTATTTTTGTATCATCACTTATCTACTATACTTATAATGCATATTTATGTTATAAATTTCTTTCCTCGTGAGGGGACGGGTTAGAATACTATTCCCCTCTGCCGCTGGGAGAGAATCTCGTAAGAGCCGAGTAACCCAGCCTCCCTTGGTGGTAAGGGATTTGTTCTCATTCTCATTCCATCAGCATGCGAATCCGACCGCTGAGTGTCATAGACGCGTTGTTCGAGCCGCATGTGGGCCAGAGTTACTCCTATCCCATCCGATTGATGCTGCGGATTTAGACTTAGGACTCTGGGCTCTTGCTCAGAGTCCGTTGAAACCGCATCATTTTTTCATTACCCTCTTGTTTTGACGATGTCAATGTGCGATGATGGCCACTTACCATCAGGTGGACCATCTGCTCGTTTGCACCTTATCTACCATAAGAAAAATGCGGAAGTTTCTGTTAATGGTGGTGTGTAGATAAATACAAGATGGCGTGAGTTGTGTATTATTTGTTGTCCAGAACGGACGTGTTTTAATAAATACAAGTTAAGTGCTATATAAAGTAATGTTTGGTGTTAACAGTAGATACCACAGTTGGTTTGCAAAATTTCATGATGTGACGATTGATAAGTAGATGTACTTATGCAAAGCCAAAGCGGGCCGCTTGTTTGAAATATAATTAGAAATTTTAAATGAAAAAAAAATGATAATATTCTGTATTTGTAGATGAAGATTTTTAATTTAACCTGTTAACATTGGATCACGTCATGGATTCTATCCCAACTCAAAGCAAGCATTTATCACTAGTTTCCCTTCTGAAAACAGATAATCTAACATATCACTTTCTATTTACAGACAATGATGACGGCGATAGCAGTACCATAAAAAGTCGCCGAAATTCGACAAGGAAATCCGTAGGCAATAAACTTGATCATGACACTCAAGTCAATAAACTTGATGGTGACACTCAAGTCAAATACAAATTTCCTTCACCTAAGGAGTCTGCATCATCATCATCAACATCTAAAGCAAACAAAAACAAAAAAGAAATGAAAACCAACAAAAACCAACGAAAAGCTAAAAGGTAGAGAGTGAACTTTATGTACAAAATAATTTTAAATATATTTAAATAAGTACAAGCAGATCAACTGGTAATACACAGTCAAATTAAATGATAAAAATTGTTTTTATTAAATTAGATTTTGAATAGTAAATAAATTAGTTTTACTATTTAGATTCTTTAAATAAACTATATATTGACATTTGATATCTAAAGGTCTCAATATCTCTTTCACCATTTATCTCAAAAATTACTTTTAATATTTTCTAAATTTAATGTAATATTACATTCTACATAAAGTACAAGCTATTATTTCTTTTATATACTAAACATAGCTAATGCCTATATTTTATAAATTACTATAATCAGCGGCACGTCAGTCTAGCACTGAACGAAACGTGGCTGCGCATCGGTACTGTCGCGCACGCAATTTTTATCCCTACAAACTGATAACAATACTCATCACTAATATGGGGAGGTAGAAATAAAATCAAAATCAACGAAATAAAACAAAGTTACTGGAGGTAGAAATAAAACCATTAATCTGAATAGGGATAGCACGCCTAACTGCCGTATGCCTGGCCCGTACAAGGCCTTTTCCTTGATGAGGGCTTAGGGCTGCTTCGGTCATCGTTATCATTAGCATTGTCACTATCAGAATCGTCAGAGTCATCTGTCAACTGTTTTCATCGACACAAATAATAAATTCCTCTGCGAGCAAGTCTTCAACATGGTCACTCTTTACATATTGTTCTTCAATATCCTTCACCTTCCTGCATATTTAGTCATAATCCCAGTCACCCATTTTGTGAAATTTTTTGTTTAACAAGCTCTATACATGTAATTATGATTCCATTTAAAATTTTTGCTTGATAGCGAACCATGTCATTTCAATGGGATTTAAGTCTGGGTGGTATGGCAGTAGTCTTTAGCATCTGCTAGGATTCGGTCTTAGCAAAATGTATGAAATCTTTCCTTGTTAGCTTCTATTAAATCATACAATGTATACCTTTTCCGTAAGCCAAGACTGCATGTTCGTTAAGTCGTATTTGAGGTTGGTGCGAGATCCCATTGTTTATTATGGTACGATGCGTTGTCAACTATCACGATGGAATCAGGTGGCAAGTTCGGAATTAACTGTATTCTAAGCCATTTCTCGTAGTTTTCATAATTCATGTTATCGTAATAGTCGCCTGATTTACCGGTTTTAAAAGTAAGTAACGCGTTCGGTATAAACCCGTTTTCGGTATAAAGTTTCAAATCCTACGTGGACAACAACTCGGTGTCCTTCAGATATCGGTTTTTTATGCCCTTAGTAGTACCATCTAACAAGGCTTTTTGAGTAGAGTGCGTAGTACTTTAGCTCTTGACGATATTATTTATTTTTACGTAAATATTTGATGCGTATATTTGAAGTCCCTATCAGTACCTTATTGTTTTGTAAAAATTGTGTTCACATCTCTTTATGACTTCTTGGTCGAAATTATCGTTATTGGTAACCGGTTTACTTGTTTATTGCAGTTTTAGAATTTCTTTAAATTACTTGAGTTTTCATGGAAAAAATCTTAAAGAAAGCCTAATTTAAGCCATATTAAGTCTTGATTCAGCGTCCATTATATTCCAAATTTTATCAAATAAACTAATATAATATAAAACTTAATTCTACAATTAATACATTTCATTAGTATTCGTTTGTCAATATAATCAGAAAAAATTACAATAAATAAAATAAAAGTACAACACCGAAGTTGCAAACGAACACCAGCGCGCGGGCGCGGTAAGCGAGTGTTTACGATTCGTATAGGACACTTAATATGTTTCAAAGAATCAATTAATTCGTTAGTTTCTGTCTTTAAAAAAGATTGCACGTCATATACTATTTTCCGTGCCTGTCTTCTCAAAACAGTATTTCTTCTAGACATATTTACTCAAACAAACAACAAACAAACTCAAACTTAACAGAAAACAACAACGGTAATAACACCAGAAGTGAGCGGAACGGAGTACGACTAGAGCACGCCCGCGCGCGTCCTCTTCACTCCCCCGAGGTACCTTATTTTCGACTTCTGCGCATGAACGGTCAGCGCTAGACTTACGTGCGCTACGTATACCAATAAATATGTTACTCTTAAAAGCCTCTAATAGATGAATGTGGTCAAATACGTTAATTATTTGGTTAATACCAGTTGGACTGCTTTTTAAAATTTTTAGTAGTTTGATATTAAACTATATATATATTTGAGTTAAGTGATAATATATTTTTGATTCATATCGAGTGAACTTGGATATGATATGAAATTTGAAATAAAATGAGATAAATCTAATATGTATAAAAATTAAGACATTTTACACTTTTAAAGTTTATAAATTATTTTTAGTTGGAATTATACATACTTCTGTGAACTGGATATACTTGTGTGTGTGTGTCGTGTATGTGTGTGAGGTGTGTTTAATGATGTGTGAATAACTTACTCAAAGATTAATATAATCATGATACAAAACTAATTTAAGAATCTAAACATATGTATCTTATATTTCAAATAAAAGTTAATAAATCGTTAATTTTAATGGAAAATTTGAGTAAGTTACTTCAATCAATTTTTTTTACAATAAATTGTTCGGTTTAAATATTTTTACACGAGTTTTTGAAACTTTAATCTGATGTAATAATTTAAATTAAAATAGTTAAGTATTAGTTAAAATAAATAGAGATAACCATTAAATCAATGGGAGCAGGTAATAAAATAAATGTATTATGAAATAAACGTTTTTCATTTATATATACTATAAATATTATTTACATAAAGATGATAAAACCTATAGGTACAAATTTTTCAAAGCAATAACTCCGTAATTGTGTTTAAGTATAATTTATATAATATGTAAATACTTTTAAAGGTCGCAAGAGCACATTCAAATTGTTTTGGAGAATTTGGACGAATGCAATTTATATCGAATAACGTCTTTTCTGTTCACCCTTATAATTTTGCTTTTTCCATAACTATGAGTGTTTAAACTTTTATTTTGCAATGCATGTTTTGTGACAATAATTGTATTACACCTGCTTCCATTAATTTGCACTTCTTGTCTTGTCTGGCCCCATTGCATTTCAGGTTTTCCCTCATTACGCTTTTTCTGTTTCCTTTACTGATATTTTTTCTCAACAGTATGTCCGACCACAAAATATATACTTCACCAGAAAATGTTTCTCTGCATTCTGTTGAAAGCACTCAGGGATATGCAGACTCTGATTTTAGTCCAATTGAAATGGCTATTAAAAAAAGAAGGACGAGTTTTACTATTACAAAATATAATAATAGAAAACTAAGTTATAGACGAAAAAAATATCAGCCTCATGTTTATGATGCAAGTGAATCTAGTAATTCCTACCAAGGTCCTGTAAAGGCAATAACGATTCAAAATTCATCTTTAAACTCTGACATTTACAAATCCGAATCTTATAGGCAATTAATGAATATTGATTCGGTACGAAACAAAAAGAAAATCAATAGCAGATTGGAAAAAATCAATCCTAACAACATTGATATTGAAAATTTGTTAGATATCAATAGAAACGAGAGTTCTCAACCGAAAAATGTAATATGTCGGACAAACACGGATACTTCGAGTAATGTCACATTGCCTACATCACCTGCTTTATCCATTGTGGAAAATATATCAATAGACAAAAGTATGTTAAACAATTCTGATAACTTTATCTACCATGATAAGGAGCCATCACAAGATGCTATCGAGAAAATTATGCTTAATAAGTTGATGAAAACTGATGCAGATGTATCCATGCCTTTGATGGAACATCAGTATGGTATCCAATCCGGTGCCCAAGATGGTTTTGAATATCACTATACTCTAAATGATCCGAAATCACCAACTCTACCTCAATCACTTGTTGAACAAATAAATACGGTTAATTTAGACGATCCAACGTTATCAGAAACTCTTAATGATAAGCTAAGAAATTTGCTTTTGGAAAGTAACAAGAAAAGACAAAGAGTCAATAATAATGATGAGAGTAACAAGGAAAGGGAAAATGACATTAATGTCAAGAAAAATAGGCCTAAAAAACGAAGTTCAACTCCCCGCAAACGTCAGAGTACACGTAAAACAAAAGTATTTAATACGGAACCATGTATTGAAGAGGAACATATGGAAACTTGTTCGCAAGTAAGCCGAAAGTCTTGCCCTCCCAATTTACACATTTTTAACGACGCAGATTATAATGAAGGTAATGATTCGATTGTATGTGTAGAATTAAAAACAGATAAATCTAAAGGTAAAAGGAAGAAAGATGTCATTAAAGTAAAAATTACAAAACCTAAAAGAAAACGCAAAGAAACTGTACATTGTGACATGAGCAATTCCGTTCAAACGGATAGTGGTATTAATGAGATGGAATCCAGCAACTTACTGGCCGTTCACAATGACGTAGATTTAATTCATAATCATTCAGATACATGCCTCAACGCTCACGAATGTATGGAGGACAGCATCGAAATTATTGAGAATTCAACAAAATCAATTATATCTTTAAATTCTAACTCTGAAACGATAAATGAGGACGAATATTATAGTAAAATGCCTGAGATGATGGCACAAGAGTTATTCTGCAATAATGCACAAGACGGTACAAAGAACAATCCAGGTAATGATTTTGTAACAGAACTATTAAAGGAAACTGATGTCTTATTTTTTTAAACAATATTTTTAAATTTCAGCATTATTTGCTCCCGTGTTGAGGCAAGAAAATGAGAGTGCATCCGTTTATGAAACACCCGTCGGGAGCGTTTTATCACCCAGTAGTCTAATAACCGAAGATTTATCTGACGAACTTTCACATCAGCCAGTGCGAAACTCTAGGTGGTATCTGCTCTCTGAAGACGAAACAAATACCAATGCTAACGCCCTCGATGATTCTAGAAACGCACATATTTATGCTAACTTAAACCAAATATTTCCCGTCACATGTGCTATCCCTGACTTGTCTACTATTACGGAAATGTCTAAAGAAAATGACGGTAATACAGGAAAGTTAAGTGATGATACTAGAAATGATTTGGATTCGCAGAGTTCAGGATATATTTAATGAGCAAAAGTATTATTTTATTAAACGTAATAAATTTAATTAATAAATAATTTAAATGTAATAAATTTAATTTAATATCTTATTAAAATGCATGATCAAATCAATTGTTTTTCAGGTATCTTACAGAAAAAGAAAATGCTTAAAAAACTGAAATGATTATGATGCTTGTGAATAATTAATAAAATATTTTTTATATTTTGATTTTTTCATATTATATTTTTTGTTCCAGTTAAAAAGTTGTTTTCAGAACTACGACAATCAAGCGCAAGCATCGTGTTGTTGAAAATAGAGCTAGGAACTTGCGAACACAGGCAAGGGAACGTAGCACCGAATGTTCACTTCGTCTTGCAGAACAAATTCGAGATCATCACAGCTATACGAACGATAGTCGAGCGCCGAGCGCTCGCATCGTCTTGTTGAAAATAGAGCTAGGAACTTGCTAACACGGGCAAGGGAACGTAGCACCGAACGTTCACTTCGTCTTGCAGAACAAATGCGAGATCGTCACAGCTTTACGAATGATAGTCGAGCGCCGAGCGCTCGCATCGTCTTGTTGAAAATAGAGCTAGGAACTTGCTGACACGGGCAAGGGAACGTAGCACCGAACGTTCACTTCGTCTTGCAGAACAAATGCGAGATCGTCACAGCTATACGAACGATAGTCGAGCGCCGAGCGTTCGCATCGTCTTGTTGAAAATAGAGCTAGGAACTTGCTGACACGGGCAAGGGAACGTAGCACCGAACGTTCACTTCGTCTTGCAGAACAAATGCGAGATCGTCGCAGCTATACGAACGATAGTCGAGCGCCGTGCGCTCGCATCGTCTTGTTGAAAATAGAGCTAGGAACTTGCTGACGCGGGCAAGGGAACGTAGCACCGAACGTTCACTTCGTCTTGCAGAACAAATGCGAGATCGTCACAGCTATACGAACGATAGTCGAGCGCCGAGCGTTCGCATCGTCTTGTTGAAAATAGAGCTAGGAACTTGCTGACACGGGCAAGGGAACGTAGCACCGAACGTTCACTTCGTCTTGCAGAACAAATGCGAGATCGTCACAGCTATACGAACGATAGTCGAGCGCCGAGCGTTCGCATCGTCTTGTTGAAAATAGAGCTAGGAACTTGCTGACACGGGCAAGGGAACGTAGCACCGAACGTTCACTTCGTCTTGCAGAACAAATGCGAGATCGTCACAGCTATACGAACGATAGTCGAGCGCCGAGCGTTCGCATCGTCTTGTTGAAAATAGAGCTAGGAACTTGCTGACACGGGCAAGGGAACGTAGCACCGAACGTTCACTTCGTCTTGCAGAACAAATGCGAGATCGTCACAGCTATACGAACGATAGTCGAGCGCCGAGCGCTCGCATCGTCTTGTTGAAAATAGAGCTAGGAACTTGCTGACACGGGCAAGGGAACGTAGCACCGAACGTTCACTTCGTCTTGCAGAACAAATGCGAGATCGTCACAGCTATACGAACGATAGTCGAGCGCCGAGCGCTCGCATCGTCTTGTTGAAAATAGAGCTAGGAACTTGCTGACACGGGCAAGGGAACGTAGCACCGAACGTTCACTTCGTCTTGCAGAACAAATGCGAGATCGTCACAGCTATACGAACGATAGTCGAGCGCCGAGCGCTCGCATCGTCTTGTTGAAAATAGAGCTAGGAACTTGCTGACACGGGCAAGGGAACGTAGCACCGAACGTTCACTTCGTCTTGCAGAACAAATGCGAGATCGTCACAGCTATACGAACGATAGTCGAGCGCCGAGCGCTCGCATCGTCTTGTTGAAAATAGAGCTAGGAACTTGCTGACACGGGCAAGGGAACGTAGCACCGAACGTTCACTTCGTCTTGCAGAACAAATGCGAGATCGTCACAGCTATACGAACGATAGTCGAGCGCCGAGCGCTCGCATCGTCTTGTTGAAAATAGAGCTAGGAACTTGCTGACACGGGCAAGGGAACGTAGCACCGAAAGACAATGGTCGTTAACGCGTCCTAACTCGCCATAGAAATGTAGCTCATAGCAATAGATCGGCATATAGTCAAATTGATTATGCCCACCAAAAACATGCCAAAACAGCATCCAAATCGGAGCAATGAAGACGATTTGTCCTAAATGCTTTGCTAAAAAATGATGTGTGCTGCGCGTCTGAAACAATTATTTTTCCTAACATTGATGAGCCACCAGAACCAATAAAAAGTCTTTTGACAAATAATCATCCATTATCCACGCATTTTTTAATTAACGTGCTTTTAGGGTAAAAGAAATTAGAGGGAAAATTTATGCCCACCATTAAGCAGTGATATTTTTAAATTCCCTCAATCCGGCCAGCTTGCCACAAAACAAACTAATATTAATATTAGTTATTCCTATTATGCTATTGAGAAACTAGCCCTTCCTGTGTATGTAAATGTACAAGACTTTAGATAAAAGAGTTAAGAGATAATGTGATTAAAGCAGCTGTCATCACGAGCCCCGGATGATACTGGCGGATTTGCTTATATCTTTTAAAAGGTTACAGTTTCCTGTAAAGATATCGTTTGCCCTGACAATAAATAAATCCCAGGGATAAACTTTCTCGACAGTTGGCATCGACCTAAGAAAAGAGTGCTTTTCTCATGGGTCATTGCATGTTGCTTTTCTCGAGTAGGATCTCCTGAAAATCAATGTTTTTTTGCCATCTACAAATACTACATATACTTCAATTTTATTTTCATCCCAAAATGTTTTAAAAAAAAATGTTTACTTGAGCGGAGCCTGGATGGACTGCTAGTCTAATATAAATACAAAAATAACGAGAGCCGGATTTAGAGATCTGGAGGCCTCTGGGCAACAAAGGAGTGGGGGGAGAAGAAAATTATTTTCTAAATAAAATAAACAACTTTTTCTGTCTTGTTTTTCAATAAATAACTTATTTTGCAACGAAGTATAGGTATTATTCTAGTTTTTAACAAACGTATATAAATAGAATCGGAAACAAAAATTATCTGATATTCAATTTTGTTGTCAACAAACGACACCTTCCGAGCTTTATTCGTCGAAAAATCGTTGATGATTTCTTTAAAATCTCGTTCCCAAAGTGAATTGCATTCAATGCTCAGGAAAGAAAGCTTGGATAGACTCGTCTCGTATTCATAATTTACAACAAAAAAATAGCCGAAATACGGAATCGATTAGGAACCATTTATTTATTACGTAAGACTGTTTTCGCTAGTTTTTGAGAATGGACATGAATAAGAAATGGTCGATCCCCCTCCCCCCAAATCGTAATCGTAGAACAATATAATCATGTTTGTACAAAGTACTGTAGCTAAAGGAAAAACAGCGATTAAAAGTATCAAAGTAAAATATAGTATCCTATCCTCGTCTCCCGTTATATATTACGATATTTAATATAAATAATATTAAGGAGAAACAATCAAAGACCGACTCGGTGACATAACTGACTTTATTTTTCTACCCATATACAATAATTTACTAGTCAGAATTTGAAAAAAATAATTTCCGTAGTCTATTGTGGAGTACTTATTCCTTAATCCCTCTTTAATAAAATGTTTGTGTTAGGATAAAGCCAGGAATATTTGAACCCACGACTCAACGATCATGAATCCAACGCCTGAACTTGGATTGAGATTTAATTTTAATTTCGGCCGTTTGTTGTACTAGTGACGCCATCTATCGACGGAAATGTATCAAATTTGATAAAGAGATAGACTAGAGCCCGGGGAAATGGAAAGACGTGGCTGTGTTTTATCGCAAAAAAAGGCTTGTAGGGGATGAAGTTCATGTCGAGCTGTGATTTCGTTCTTTGGGAATTTAGTCATACATACAACCGATTTTGATAATTCTTTCATCACTGTAATAATTATATCTTTTCTGAATTATAATTAGAAAATAGTTTTATAATTTTTCAGTGAATTTTATAGATACAATCGTCACAGAAAATGAAATATCGGTATTATAAGGTGGTACGATTCTGTACTTAATTTTTTCTTCAAAGATTGATATTAGATACATCACTAACATGTCAAAAGACAATATACCTATCTATATCCCTATGATCATGTCAAATTGTCCATAGTTTAAAGACAAAACAAATATAAGTAGGTATATCAAAAATATTTAATTGAAAGTAAAACAATAATTTGATGAGATATAGTATAATAAGATAATTTCGCTATATCTTAATATCTATTATGATTTTGTGGAAACTTTTACTATTTGCGTAAGACACAAAATGTGCAGGTTTTCACCACTAAGAATAGCTGTTAAAGATTCATTGGTACTAATTCTCTTAGTTATTTTTAATACGATTCACGTAACAGACTTGGGTAAGTACATTTTGTTTATTAGTTTTCAGTAACACCTCTTTAATCGCTATACTCAACATATTTGCTAATGAAGGCTAGTTGTTTACCTTTTCTTTAAAAAAATAAACTATGGCAGACTTAGTCCATAAAACTTCTGAATTAGATCCAAAGTGAAATGAAAAGACACTGACTCAACTACTCGCTCACTCTTCCGGGTTATCCAGTTATTCAGCCCAGGAAGTATCTATATGCAATATTTCGTTTAACTCATTTTGTTCCACAATCGCTTTTTTTCTGGATAAAAATAAATACACATCAATCTAGTTAATTTATTTATTTATGTTAATTGTTTCACAGCCATCAATGACATGGACATCCAAAGTAAGCAAAGAAAATCAAAGGATGACACCAATAGTAAAATGGTAAATTTAAACAGCAATGAAGATTATTTAAAGAACTGTCCAGTCGACCAGGATAATGTTTTGGAGTGTTCCACTCTCAACTATCCCTGTATAAGCTGTAACAGAGATATATACTGTGTGTATGGAAAATCCTATAACTACACATGTGAGGTTAATCAGAAAGTTATTTGTAATGTAAGTAGAAATATACCAAAGAATAAAATTAAAGATTATCTGTATCACTTCAACACATATTAGTATATTTTAGCTGCTATATAAGTCTAACAATCATTTTTTGATTCCATAACTTAAAATGAAAAATATTTTTCATTTTAAGTTATGGAATATAGATAAGGGTTTCTTTATAGGATCGCTCCATTATGTACCATCACAATACATTTATATTATGTAACATTTTATGCAGAACATTATGCAAGTAATTGTTTGATGGGGCTTGATGTTTGCATCTATAATAAGATTACACAGCCTAAATTAGATTTGCCATTTAAGAGATGTAAAACTCAAATTAAAAACTGCTTAGTAAATAAAGCTTACTACTCGGTACAAGTTTACTTGAACGATGGCAAAGCTTGGAATCAAAATGACATTGGTACTCAGCTGAATGACTATACCTTTGTAAACAGACTGATGTAATCAATGGTATTTTGATAAGAGTGACTGTTGAGTTTCTTGCCAATTCTTCTCATCAGAATAACACTTTCTGAACTGGTAGAGGCTTCAGACAAACTGACTGACCAATTTTGACATATCAAATGTATTTGAATAATACTTGATAAAACAGTCACAGGACAGACCATGAACAAACCTTAACATGATAGGAACAATTCTATAAAGTATTATTCAAATTTATAACAATCATTAAAACCTAAGAAATTGTTGTATCAAAAGTACTTAGTAAAGAATCTAATTGAAATAAACTATTTTGAGTTTGCATTGCATTGTTCAATTGTTTGCCAAGATCCATTTTCACAGGAAAGTGTGAAGATAACAAGTTAAGCACAATATTGATATCAGCAATAACTTTATTATTATTATTATTCTACCCAGTATATTAGTGGCCTGGTTGTTACTGCTTCCATTTCTGAAATTTGTGACTCGCCAGAACCTACAGCCTTCAGAAACTGTAGTATCTTTTTGACAGGAGCACTTCTCACATCTTTATAGTTACACACAGGATATGAAAAGGTGCTTTGCCCGCCTCACCGCAAAAGTGGCATACCCCTGAGTCAATGAGGCCTATTGTCGTAAGATGCTTACTTAAATAGCAGTGGCCAGTGAGCGCTCTTGTTTCAACAAATTAATCCGACTATGTGCCAAAATTTGCTTTGCCATTTTGTTGTTAAATGCTTTTATTGGAGCTTTGGCATTCCAATTTTGGTTCCAAACTGGCAAACTTTTCCAGTGTTCAAAACATTTACCTTTGCACTGGTTCCACAGGGTCTGGTGAGCTAGGCTTCTACGTACACCACAAATAGGCTCTGGGCTTAGATGCTGTACTGTTAGCTCCTGCTCCGGCCAGTTAGTCGGCAATTCCATTGCCTTCTATGCTCTTGTGCCCAGGAACCTACCGTAGGACCAATTTATTGTTACGTCCTAGGGTATTCAGGCAAGCTACACAGTTTAGCACTAGACTTGAGATTATTGCGTCCGAATCCAGCGCTTGTAGTGCAGCTCGGTTATCTGAGTGTATATAGATCATACTGTTGACGTAGTTCTTTTGCTTTAGCCTAGAATATATCGCCGAAGTTTTCAGGATTTTTACTGGTCTTGAATCTTGGATTTTCGCCGTATACACCACAACACAGGTCCTATTTTAGATTCATTGGTGAACAGGCTACCGTCCTCCCAAGTGATTTCGTTGTTTGACCAGAGTTCCCTTGCGGGTATTTCTACCGTGAAGAACTGTTCCATCACGTACTGCGGTAATATTGCATCCATAGGCATGTCTTATATGGGGTCTGTTTGAACCGAATCAGCCAGTGTCCTCAGTGCTTTAGATCATAATGCACATGTTGGTTTTCGACCATCGCATACCAGCGATAACTTACTCTTAGAGATGCAAAAAAAATAATCTGATAAGTCATCACAATCAAAAGATACAAACATTTACGTGGTTACTCATAAAGGAAATAATGAATTGAAATTGGTAAAGTGACTGCAACCTGTGTTGATACGACGCCAGTCCCACTCGCACGCACGTAGAAACGTAAAATAAAGTGATAAAAAATCTTCAAATTAATTTATTTTTCCTCTTTGTACAAAATATCTTAAAATAAAAATACGTATTTTCTTCTTGACGTCTTAGTTCACATTAGCAAACCCACATAAATGTTATCAAAATAAATAATTTTAAATTTATTTCAATTATTTTTTCAGGGTTCAAAATCTTTTAACAGAACAGCTATGTGTCGCTTTTGCTACCAAACAGAAAAGTGGGAACACAGGTGTGAGCAGAAAGCGAATTGCAATTCCCTGGCCTCACCTACTAAGTATTACTTGTACGTTTTATTTTAATAATATAATAATTAGCTTAAATCAAAACCATTGATCACAGATGCTTGATCAATTTGGATTTATTAAGGAAGGTGATAGGTTTTACAACATCACGCTATAACCCGTACTCAGGGCTGGGGCAGAATTTGAATTACTTGTAATTGAAATACATATTTGGTATTTGTATTTCAATTACTTCCTAAAATGTATTATGTAATTTGTATTTTAAATACTTACAGCTTCAAAATACATTTTCACAAAATACTTTTAACGACCTCATTGATTTTTTATGCAATGTTAAAAAATGGAGCATGGCTATAATCGCTGCAACCAAATACAGTTGGCAACACCAAATATCATGATATGATGTATTTGGTATTTTTAACTGACTTCAAAAATGGCAAAGGGGGACATTCGTATGTGTGCCGACCGGAACGCATCAGACACTTGGTGGTCCGTCGTCGTACCATCAAGGGGTGAACGCGAATACGAGAAACAGTAGTCTCTTCCAAAATCAATATCTTTCAGAAATTAAGTTTTAATTTTAAAACTTAATTTCTAAAATCTAGGGATAAAAAAGGCTTCGTTAACATGTCAGCCAACAGCAGCTCCGGGGATACTAGTCTTAAGATAAAGTCTTTTTAGTAATGCATTCTCTTATGGAGAAATGCTTCAACTCCACGTACTCGTTCTTTGCGTACTAAACGTACGATACACTAAAGAAGAGTGCCAAATTACATCAAAATCTAAAATGGGTCAGCGACAAACATTTTTTTTAATTTTCCGATGATTTCCATAGAACGGCCCTTTAGAAAATTTCATTTCATGTATTTTATATTTTAGAATAAAAATTCTTAAATACTGTATTTTGTAATTTATATTAAAAATACCTGACACTAAGGTATTTTGTAATTTGTATTTCAATTACAACACATCATGTATTTTGCCCATACCCATACTTAGCGGAGTATCAATGAAAAATGCTTCTGTTGTAAAGGATAGGAAGGAAGGAAAAAAAAAGAAAGTTGCAGTTTCTTTAGAATAGGCTTGTGTCCACTAATAACAAATTGCTTGGTTCATAGTTTCTAATTATAAATGAAGGCACGTAGATAAAACCAGTTTATTTCTCATAAAAGTTAAACATCATTCATATTTTTGGAAAATAAATTCGAAAAAAAAAATTGGTTGCCTGTAAAGTCGGTATACGGGCGAAAGTTTTACGTGACAACGACTTTGAGTGGTAAAATAATTTTAATGTGAATATTCATTCGTATAGTAGGAAGAAGGATGAAATAATAGTAACAATTTAAAACATTTATTTATACAAAGAATTATATTTAAAACATTAATTTATACAAAGAATCTCGCACTGAATTTCATATTAACAAAATTTTATTTTTATGTCTGTCTCTCTCGCTCTTAGGCGGGCTAACCATGCCCGAGTGGAAGGGACGCGTGCCTCTCACTCGCTCTCATTGTGAGCGCATAACGTGAGCGGAGCGTAACGCAGTTTCTTGAAGTGTCACCCGGCAAACCAATTTATAAGACGTTGTCACGTCAAAATAGACATTAAGTCACGTGACAGCGAACACCGATCAGAAAGTGTTACATCACGTCACACAAAAAACTGTTGTTGTTGTTGACGTTTCATACACAGAGATGTGCAAAATAGTTTATAAATAGTATTCAAATATTATTACTTTTTGTATTTTTTATTTTAAATACAAAATGCAAAATAGTTCTTCATTTTGTATTCACAATACTGAATGCAAAATTCGTATTTCCAAAATACTTTATTCAAATAAAATACTTTTATGGGTTTAAAAGAATTTTCCTGTATTATTAAGTTTTTTTTTTGACACAATCACATTATTTTTTACGACATATAGTATCAAGTATATTATATCACGGAATTAATGGACGCCCCCTAATTTAACAGAAATAGGAGCCCCGATAAGTTATGATTACATCAAAGCAATTATGAAAATATAATAAACACCGATATTAGTCTTGATTCTACAATTTGTTTGATCCTTGTCCATGTACGAAAAGCAAACATTACTTATGTCGTCAAACGAGAGCACCATAGACGCTGTTTAAAAGTTAGTCAGTTTTTCTATTAGCTGTCATTCGTTTCAAGCTATTTTGGACGGAATAAAATATTAAATTAACGGACATCTATTACCCATCAGATCATTGTTACCATAGTGAGAATAGTTAGTAGTAGAATCACCTTAATTTATGGATAATGATGATACAAAATATGTCTTAAAAGGTATTTCAAATAAAATATAAAATGTTTTTAAAACAATAGTATTTAAATACAAAATGGAAGTAGATATCTTGTATTTCAAATACTAGTATTTGAAAAATGTCACATCTCTGTTCATACAACAGAGCAGGTTACTACTCAGACTGTGACGTAATTCAAGACGCCATGACACTATTCAGCGTTATCGAGGCAAATCTAAATTGCTTTTTTTAATACAAAATACTTATTGTAAATATTGCATTTTCTTTAAAATATAGATTTTTTAGGATAAAATAGATATTAAAGTATATAATTAACCAAGTTTTCAAATTTGACTAGCCTATTGTATTAACCATAGGTCTCTTGGGACTACTTTCATTAACCCTCAGAAAGGCGCAAACGAGTCGCGGGTTTCTAAACAATTAAAAAATTTCCTAAATTCACTGTAAAATACAAACAGTATTTTTTATTAATTGTAAACTTATTAAACCAAACTTCTCACAGTATTCAACCATAATCGTGAATCATTATGTTACTTCCAGAACAAACTGCACAGTATCTGATGACGTCATATGCTTGGGCAAGCGGAAGTTTTTGAAGAAAATTCGCTGTTCATGGACCTCAGGGACCCGGTGGGGCACAGCACTAATCCTGGCTCTTACTCTCGGAGGTTTTGGTGCTGATAGATTCTACCTTGGACATTGGCAAGAAGGAATCGGGAAACTGTTCAGTTTTGGAGGACTTGGGGTATGGACTCTGGTGGATGCACTCCTTATTGGCATACATCACCTCGGCCCAGCTGATGGATCTGTTTTTATTTAAATATTAGCTTTAATAATTTAATTGTTATGTAACCAATTAGGTAGTATTAAATCATTAAATATTAATTTATATTGCGTATTCATTAAAGATAGGTGTATTTTTGGTATTTACACAGAAATATGAACTATAAAAATATATCATCGTCATCCTAACCCATTAATGGCCCACTGCTCAGCCGGGTCTCCTCCTTAGAAAGATAAATCCTCCTTAAAAAGTTAAATCAAGTGATATTTGATTGCTTAAAAAACACAACTCGGAAAAGTCAGAGGGTGCCTGTGTGGGGAATGAACCCGGACCTCCCGAGTAAGACCGATATCTTAACCACTAGGCTATCACAGTGATAGCCTATAAGTATTTTAAGCGTCATAAGCTCAGTGGTTCAGACGTTAAATTAACGATCGGTAAGTAGTGGGTTCAAATCTCAGTCATTGGACTCCTGACACAATCATTTTAGGTTAGTTGGAAGGTTTAAGGAATACTAGCAGGATGTGATCCATACTATCCTGATCCTGATGTCAATTCACGCGAACAAAGCTCTACGCCGATGACAGTAATTTATATTTTTCTAGCCATTTCTATCTGTGTAACTTCTTAAATAGATTCCAGATTATAATTTGATATACAGGTTTGGATTTTTAATCCAAATATTTTGGCTTGTGATTGGTTATTAATTTCGCCCGTATGCTCTGTCATATTTTAAGAACCGAGCTGTACGTAACACTGGCCTGCAACATTTAACTGACGTCAATAATGTTGATTAATAACATTATTGATTGGTTGTTTTGACGTAATTTAGCGGAAAATTCTCTGTCAGCAAAATTAGTGCAAAATTAATTGTAATAAATAGAATGAATCATGAATTCTATGCGGACGCGTGGCATAGATCGAAAAGGAGAAACCGGGTGTGGTATCAGGAAAACTTGATGCCTGCTCTGCTAGCGGCTAAAGAGAGACAAGTGCGAGAGATTGATGCTTCGATAGCACTCACCGAAAAGCTTATTGAGGTTACGAAGACATAATAGTTATTTTAATTATTTTATCTACTCCCATACTTTAAATCCTCTATAAAAGATTCTGAAACAGTTAGCTTATTGCCAACATTAAAACACCCAATGTCCTAATAACCATTATATCATCCAAACGGATCATATGATGTACTGAATTTCATAATAATACTCAAATACCTTATGCGCAAAGGGTTTACTCAGACAGCCACATGCTTACTGCTCGATGCGCGATGCGTGGTATCTGTAGGAATTTCAAAAAAAGAACAGTCATTCACGCGCGTTTCACTATCTAGAATATATTATTCGAATTCCCGCCATTTTTCTTTGATATTTTTATTGTTGTGTTTACAAAAAAAATGAGTGATTGCCTTCCAACATTAAATAACATATTAAAGTTAATTTTAATAATTGTACTATACAAAATGTATGTACAATTAAAATAAATTATTCTTTCATTAATACTTAAATTATTTGTATATCCATGAATGATGTTAGGTTAGGTACTAGGAGTGGCTGTGTTAATGTTAGCAGTAAGGTAACTGTTTCAGAATCTTTTATTGAGAATTTAATTAGGGGTGTAGATAAAGTCTCGTGTGCAACTATTGATAATTAGGTACACTCATGTGATACTATGATATTGCATAAATAACTACCTATTTACAAATACTGTTATTATAATTAAAATGTCTTTTTTTGAATGGCTTAATAGATTTATAATGAACCAGTAGTTAAACCCAACCCGGTCCCCTTACCCGAGCTCGTACAGTTGGAAGACAATAGTCTCATGAAACCAATAGAACCAGATGTATTGAACCTTTTATATGGATGCACGGAAAAGGGAGCGGCAAAGAAATACTTAAAAGCGAGATATAAAAAAGCGCCAGAGGAAAAGTAGGTATTTATAAGAAAATATATTATCCAACTACAAGTAAAGATAAATAGGTAATTATGTAATTAAATTGATACAACGCCATCTAGAATTTAATAACAGAAACACGTTCCAAATGGGGAAGTTTCATGATGTTACTATATTTAAGTTAATGGAAATTAAATATAGATCGAAACTAATATAAGAATAAGAAGATTTCGCAAAAGGGTAAAGTGATAATTTACATATACTGTCGTGCTTTGACCCATAGGGACAATAAAATATTTGTAGGCGTATTTTTAAGTCTCAGCCATTATTATAATAAACAAAACACGACACGAGCGGCGCAAATAAGAGCAAAGTGTATGTGACGTCACACGCTGGTCTGCCGCATAAAACGAAATTATTGTTACATGCACATAAAAAATGGAAACTTCTCTATTGTCAATAAATTGTGTATCTCAAAGGTTCTATTTTCGCTTGGCGTCTAACTGGGATTACGGATGGCAGCAGAAGCAGTCGCGTATGAATAGCCGCGACGTGAACCGCGGGCGCTGCGCCATCATGCGCGAGACCTTCTACCGCAAGAGCAACCTGGCCCCCGACCCGCCGCACTACTCGAGCCCGGCTGGAGGAGAGTTCTCCATATGTAGCGAATATTCCTGCAGTTTCAATTAATATTCACAAACTTTTAAAACAACTTTTTTCAAAATAATATCATTAATAGTTACACTAGACAACTCATTTTTTTTAACGTAATTTATCCATACAAATATGAAATAAAAAAAATTGAGTGTCTGTTTGTAATTTTACTAAGTGTATATGGATGTATACAGCACACGGTACATATACCAAAACAATATTGTTTACAATTTTTTCTGTCTGTTAGTTTATTTCGGCTAATCTCTGGAATGGCTGGACCGATTTGACGGGACTTTTACTGGCAGATAGCTGATGTAATAAGGAGTAAATTAAGCTATTTAACATCTCAGCATCACGTGAAGGAAGTCGCGTGGGTCGGCTAGTACATAATAAAGATTTTTGGTTTAAGCTTGATAAACAAACGATATTGACTTTGGCTGCCATTGCATGCCTTTTAAAATTTGATTTGCATCTGTCTTACGTTTCTTTCTCTGTGTGCAATAAAGATTTTATCTATCTATTGGTAATTAACAAGAAGAATTGAGGTTGTAGTCTATACGTAGACTAACAGTATAACGGCTTGACTAGAATATCCTCCTGGGGGTTATACTTCAATTTTAAATGTGTACCTATTTTCTGAATAACTATTCTGATGAATTTTAAGATAATTAAAAGACAGTGTTATACCAAAAAACATATATTTTATAGTTTTATTTATTTACAATAATTAACTTTTATTTACATATTTAACAACAGCAAATGCGCCCAATGTTCTAAGGCCATATCACTGTTAAGGAAATATCAAAATTAAAAATGTGTACAGATTATAGTTTAATTTACAAGATAACCGTCGCTTCGCTGCGGAGAGATGCGTGCCAATGGACGGATCCCGCACGACGATACAACGGCACTATATAAAAATAATAGAATGGAAATAAGTATTAACAGCTATTGTGAGGCTAAAGGCAGATCCATCCATTGAAACGTCGATAACGAATATTCAATTACAACTAAAATAAATCAACCAGACAGCGTCAACACAACATTCGCGCCTAACAACTCACAAACAATAAATACTATATGAGACACGTCTTTGTTCTTCTCACGTTCATATTTGACACGTATGTACAATTATATGCTATAAATCAGTCGATTGAATTTAGCAAAATCCGCTTCTATTTATCAATAATTACAAATTGTGCAAAATAATAATTATGCTCTCCCTCCCTTTTGTTATATCTATAACAGTGTATTTCGAGATAGTTATGGACAAAGTATGTACAGCAATAGGAAGTAACAAATATTATAATTAATCATAGACAGAATGAAAGGCTTGCACAAACTTTAGTATAAAAAGAAACATTTTTTTTGTCGCTTAGCATCAAAGTGAGAACTCAAAATATATGTAATTAATTATTTCTGTATTTTTCTAATTAGCTCATTTCCCTCAAATCATTATTTTACACTATAGTACTACAGTAGACCCCTGTCTAATCCCACATGTCTATCATTATTAAATAGTTTGACAATCTTCGCCAATGTACCCTGCGTTCTACTAAGCGATCTCAACGCCCACGACCGCGGTTTTTCCCGTTCCACTTGTCTGCGAGCGTTACGATCGTTAACCCAAGTGGAACGAGTAATTGAGCGTTAACGTAAATAATTCAAATGGCGAGTTATAAAGCAACAGTTTCAAGAGATTAAGTTTATAAATATTGGTTAAATTCATTTATATTCAATTTTTTTATAATTTATAATTTAATTGAAACTAAAATTAATTTTGTTTAAATATATGCGCTGTAGGAACATTCACGTACACTTAAAAATCTCAATCCGTATCAAATAGTTTTTTCTAACTATCTATTTTTGTTGTTTTTAAAATGCCGCCAATTTTAACAACCACAGAAATTTGCAACGCTCACAACAACCCACGATTTGACATGGACGTCGTGAGCTTCGAGTGACCACAAGTTATGACGTTTTCGCCGCGACCACAACACCCGCGATCGTCAAGTGGAACGGCGGAATGAGCGCTTGGGGCGTTGAGATCGCTTAGTGGAACGCGCCTGTAAATAATCCAGGTTAAACAAAATAAATTAAATATGTTCATGGTTCATAAATTGATTGATTCATATTATGATTTTAATTCATACTTATTGATTATTTTAGTACATATGTACATTTATTTGTACACTATTATTTCCTATAAGTTATTATTTTTTGTAAGTTTTGTAACATATGTCTATTGTGTTGTTTAATTTACTAAATTATGTAAGTATGAATTGTACTTCCGAGTATAACATACAGAAACTTATCATTGGATCTGTAATTTGACTTATAGGGGGTATTTAGACAGTACTCTATAATTCGATAGTTCGACACTGCCCTGGAAAATGTTTGTCGGATTACCGGGGGTCCACTATAATTATTTGTACAAGCCTTATTCATAAAAAAGTTAAAATTAAATAATATAAATGGAATTATTATTGCATCCATGTACGCCATTTTGTCCTTTTCTTATACAATTGATATGGTTTTATTGTCACAGTTAGTATATGTCAGCTTCAAAATAAAATTACAAATATTTTTTCATTAATGGCCTGTTTGTCAAATATAAGTGTAAATAATGGGTGGACAGAACAAAGAGTTTTTTCAAAATAATTATTTTTGTTAAGTTTGTGTATACAGTTGACCTCTCAGGGGAGGAGTTTAAATTTGGGAATCAGTCTAAAACTTTTTAATTAATACCTAATATACGTAAAAGTAAAAAAAGGAAATTTCTCATTTATTACTTAAAAAATTCGTCATTAAATCGATGTAGTGAGACTAAAAGGTAACTAATAGAAAACTACCCTTTCTATCCACCCTTAAGCTTCCAATTAAACTTATTAACAAAGTAAATAATAATTTTGACTTCAGTAGTAAGTACTCTATTTACATGGAAATTATTCCTTTTTAATTTAATGATAAAGAGTACAGCCGGGTTTCTATGGGATATCTGCCTTTGGGTCCGTATCTACTCATACTTTGGGGTTCATTTAGGTAATGTAATAAAAATAATTCTAACAAATTTATCAGCCATTTATATCAAAAAGCTTTTTATAGCTGCACCAATGCAAAAAAATCCAAAAAAGAAATCCTCAGTGTAGAGAAGGATGAAAGACTTTTTCTGACAAAGTTTAGTAAGTGACACTTAAAAAAATATTTAAAAAACAATTGCAATTTTTTTTTAAATATTTTTTCATTTCTTTTACTCCTAAGAATTAAGGAAAAACAATTACCATTACATTTTTAAAATTATAAAGGTCAGAAAATGTCAGAATTATTTTTATTCATAACCTAAATGAACCCCTAAGTGCGAGTAGAAAGGGACCCAAAGGCTATCCCACAGAAACCCGGCTTTTCTCTTTAGATTTAAGTCAAAAGTATAGATAGGGTAGAGCATTTTAAAATTAAGTCATATCATTCACGAAGATTGCACCATTTTATACAAACACAGTCACACGTCACAGATTCTGGGGTCACAAGTTTTTGCACTGTCTTCACCTCAACTAACCACCGAAGTCCATCTAGTTTATTAAATTATAACCTCCTAGAATGGACTAGTTTAGCCTTGATGTCAATAACTCTGAAATCACATATACATGGATGGTTTCCTAAATAACCCCCACCCGCAATAACTGCTGCTGCTTCAAAATTACGCGTGTGCGTGTGCTAAACATCAGCTAGCGTTATAGATAGTTCAATCCACAACGTCACACGGCCGGCACGGTATACTTAGTTTCGTTACCATTGTTTTTTTTACTGACTTTTTATTAATTGTGAAATTGTGACACTATTTGCTATTTGACAGTTTTCAAAAAGATATTTTAAAATATAATAAGATATGTGCAGGTTTATTTTATACCTCTAACATGTATCATTGTTTGAAAAGCGTTATTTATTCGGAAAACCACATATTTAACTCTTAAGCACATCACGTGAATTTCCTGAGCGTGACGTCATATTTCAATAAACTAAGTAAACCTAACTACGATACTCTTAAACATATTTTGAGTAAAAAGTTTGCAGCTTTTTCACTGGAAATAACAAGCTCATATAAGTTAACATATATATATTTAGAATATAATTTTTTTTATGAAAATGACAAGCTAAAAAACGTGGGCCGTACCTATGTGCAAGTCATAAAAACAATATCTATAAATATATATACACCGTGATTTTGTGGTCGTTTTGGAAACAAAAATTCTGAGTTACATATCAGTAATAGAACCTATATAAACTATAATTTTAAAAAAAATGTATACGTGTAAATTTTCGTAAACGACACCAGTTTTCGATAAGAAAGTGAGAAATTAGTAACGCCAAACAATCTCAGTCATTCTTAAATACAAAAAATCCCTAAGGGGCCCGCGCCACGAGCCGCAAGTGGCTAACTAAATCAAGTATAATATCCATCCAACAACCTAACAAAAATTCAAAGTTCATTAACCCTATTCCCGCCAATACTAAGTAATAAAATAAAAACCGCGTAACGACAATCAGCAATGTCGTCATCAGCAACAGCATTTATGAATCAAACTCGAAAATGTATTTTTTTTTAAATCACATCTTTTTTGTTATTAACATTACAGTTAATTTGAATTTTTTTTATAAGAATGTCTAATTGTTCCGATTCACAACTTTTCCTCTCCAAAACGACCACAAAATCACGATGTATATTACTACATACAAGAAAGATTGGCTGAGAAAACTATGAAATGTGACGTCACACGCTGCTCAAACATGGCCGACCGCGTTTCAGTATTTGTAATCCACAGATGAAAAAACTCAAATTTATTTTTCAAAAATCAAATATTTACAATTTATTTTAAAGCAAAAAATATACTGTATAATTATTATGAACCCATATGCTACTGTACCCAACATTTTAAATATTTTATCGTTACAATTGTCAAATAGCCAATTGCATGTCTCAAATAGACGAAAAATTTTATCTAAAATTTAATTGTCGGTTAAATATCAGCAATTGCTGAAAATTTCATTGTTATGATCCCGGCACCTGTTTCAACAATAAGAGTAATAAAATAGGGGGGTTATTTATGAATGTCATTAACTAATTTGTACTGAAATTTGGATATGACTATGTCTAATGTGATTTCAGTTCTGAGGCATCAAGCTGGGCTATATCTAAGTGGTATGGGTGTTAGCAGGGGGCGGCGGTAGCGCGGGCGGAGGCCCACTGGTCCAATGCACCAGCGCATGCTGTGGCAGTTGCGTCGCCTGGAAGTGGTCTTTCAACAGCGCTTGCGAGAAGTTACAGTGCATTTGATACGCTTCGTTTTCCCGCTCTGTGTCTCCCGCTAGCCTGTATAGATCTGGAAGAATACAATAAGCTTGAGGATGGTTGAAGTTTGTATGTAGTGATATTATTAACTACATGTTTCATCATTTTGGAAGATTGTCTCTTGAAAGTATCAAATATACTCGGTTATCAATACTATATAAATGCGTGATTGTATTTATTTGTTTGTTTTTCTTCAATATGTAATGGGACAATGGACTAAAATATTTTTTGCATTTTAAAGACTTCAACTAAGAATGTCATAATTATAATAGGTAGGGGAAAATGTCTTTTCGCATTATAGTATGTATGAACTTGTAATAAAATCTCGTTGGCTATACTATTTGTATCTGGCTGGTTTTAGTATCATTAAAAGTTTACATTATAAAGAAGATAATTTAAAATTCAAATTAGGAAAATGTGTGATTTTTATTTGTTTTTCGTATTGTGAAGATGAGTGAATCTAATAAAGAAATTCGCTACATTTTAAAATTTTACTACAAAAAAAGTAAAAATGCAACGCAAGCCGCGAAAAAAATTTGCTATGTTTATGGACCTAGTGCCGTGTCTGTGAGAGTAGCACAAATTTAGTTTAAGCCTTTTCAATCCGGAAATTTTGATGTCAAAGATGCACCTCGCTCTGGTCGCCCTATTACGGATAAAATGGATGCCATTTTTGAAAAAGTGGCGCAAGATCGGCATATCAGTAGTTACGACGTAGCTAAAAAACTGGGATTTGATCACAAAATAGTTTTGGCGCATTTGAAAAACAAGGTACACAAAAAATCTCGATATTTGGGTACCTCACGAGCTCACTGAAAGAAACCTAATGAACCGTGTACTCATTTGTGATTCTTTATTAAGACCTAATGAAACCGAAACAATTTTGAAGAAGCTGATAACTGGTGATGAAAAGTGGATCACGTACGACAAGAATGTGCGAAAAAGATCGTGGTCAAAGGCCGGTCAGGCTTCACAGACTGTGGCGAAACCCGGGTTAACTCGCAACAAGGTGATGCTGTGTGTGTGTGGTGGGATTGGAAGGGCATTCACTCATTATGAGCTGTTACCACCAGGCAGGACCATCGATTCTGAACTCTACTGCGAACAACTGATGAGATTAAAGCAAGAAGTTGATAGAAAGCGGCCGGAATTAATCAACAGAAGGGGTGTGGTTTTTCATCATGATAACGCTTTACCTCACACATCTTTAGCCACTCAGCAAAAATTAAGAGTTTGGCTGGGAGGTGTTAATGCATCCGCCTTATAGTCCTGACCTTGCATATTCAGTTTCCACCTGTTTCGTTCTCTTCAGAATTCTTTAGGCAGTGTCAGGTTAACATCTCGAGAGGACTGCCAAAACTACTTGTCGCGGTTTTTTGATCAAAACCCCCAAAATTTCTATAGCAATGGGATCATGTCCCTACCTACAAGATGACAAAAAGTTATCGCACAAAATGGTACCTACATACTTTCGTTAAATGTAAATAAAGTATATTAAAAAATGATTTGATTTTTCTTAAAAAATGCGAGGAAACTTTTTCCCCGACCTAATATAATATATACCCAAATAGGAACTCTTGAAACTCTTACTGGCATATCATGGGTAAGTCCATCAAACCTTAGATATGGTTTAATTTATTGGGGATAATCTATTTTCTAATTCTGTAGATGCACACAAAGCATTTAAAATATCAAAAATTAACAATGCTTGCCAAAAATGTATATTGTATGTCAATTGATATATATAACAAACTACTACTAAAAAGAAATTGTTCAATTTATTATTAGAAAAATTATTTTATAATGTTAACGACTATCTATAATTTGTGGAATTTGATATGATGTGACATTGTTATAAATTTGAAACTTTTTGGAAAACGTATTTTTTTTATCAATAGTATGATATTATACTAATAATTATTATTACAATATACATCAAGAATCTACTGTTAATTATAATTATGAAAACATTGGTTTGGTTGCATTTGTTTTCAAACGTTGATGACTGAAGATGTCACCTTTAAGTATAGCGCTGGCCCACAGCTGCACGTGCACGTCGGGTATCTTGCTGGCGAGCTGCATGGCCGGCGTCACCATGTTCATGCTCTCGCGCGAGTTGTTGATGGAGAGGAAGATGTGCCCCAGCAGCACCAGCGAGCACGACGTCAACCTGTTCAGGTCTTCCGCGTTCGCCATCTTGAGGGTCTCTCTTAAATACCGTCTACAAAATATTTGTTTATATATAAACATTTAGTACAACAATAATCCAGTATATCATAATAGATTTTTTTGGCCTTAAAATCCATAACTAATATTTTAATTTTGATTCTTCATTACAGTCCGTCCCTATCTATGCTTAGATCTTTAAATTATCTATTGCGTATAGTCTGTTATTTTTGCCTGACGTCTTTTGCTGCACCAGTAATTTTGTTGTATTTTTTTTACGTTTTTTATTCTTATCTTGCGAAATTGTGGCATCTTGGTGATTAATGAAGTACTTTTCCAATAATATAGCTACTTGTGAGCAACTAAGAATATGATAACATATAGATAATCCATGAATCCTACTTCGTAGTCATGGTCAACAACAGTCTACACATGCAATCCCAATTTGTAAACAAAAGAACGAATTTCTTAGAAAGTTTGGTATGCACGAAGCCTTTATTACGTGCTAGGATAATATAGCGACAAAAGAACTTACACAGCTGCGCAGTTTTAGTAATTTTTGCAACTTAAGAGGTACTTTTTAGGTTATTGAGAGTGAGTGTGATGCTATATAAAGTGTATCATTGTATGGAAAACAAGCTAAACCAACCAAAGCTAAGTGATTTCGACGCTAAGTTTGTCTTCTTCGTAAGTTTGTCGTTAAATCAAGTGACGTTACATGGAGTTTACACTGTATGTCTTTCAATTGCTTTAGCATTTTATTTTAAAATATTTGTAAATATATATAAGATAACTGATTTGAATTCTTACTTGGCTTCATTATACCGCGCCTGAAAGAATGCTTGCAGTCCGAGAACATAGTATGAAGCAGCTCGAAGTCCATGTGCATATGTTGGTAATGCTTCGGGCCTCACCTTCAAAATTATAAATTATTAATTAAATAACAAATATAAAAATAAACAAACTCACTTGACTTAAAACTTATAGCTTATGTTTCTTTTTTGCTAAAAAGGCTACATATACAGACGCCTGGAATGATAATGAACACCTTCTTACATACCTGTTCCATTAGTTGTGCTAAATCATTGTCTCTTCTCCCTCTTAAATATACAATGGCCAGATTAAGTTTTGCGAACATCCATAAGTCTCGTTCTTGTGACATCTGTTCAAAAAGGACTCCAAATGTAAAACGATTCTCATACAATAAAATTATTCATATAACATAACGTAATAATAATTTTATTTTGTTAGGATTGACAAGACTAACGGTGATATTTCAATAATGCGTACATGTATGGCAGTGTGGAACTGCGCCTCGGCCGCCTCCATACAGTTCATGGACATGGCGTACAGTCCTAGTAGACAGTGTAGCTGTGGAGTGTGGGCCGCCGCCGTGATTGCTGTTAAAAAAATTCCTAATTAATGCCTTAATGGATTATCCAACAGACAATATAAATATATTATAAATATTCTAAATTAATTAATTCCATTTCCAACCAATACTTGCTTATTTTATAATTATATAGTTTATCTTGCTGATACTGAGCTGAAAACTCTGTTGTTTTAAATTGAGAATTAGAATTAATTTTGAGTTTATAAATTCGGCTTTTAATACAAACGTGACTATATAAGTAAGGATAAATGATAATTCTATATAAACTATACACACGATTAGGCGCAGTGTCGAGCAGGTGCGCAGCCCGCGCTATCTCGTGCAGCGCCTGCGCCTTGCCGCCGGCCACCAGCCGGCACAGCGCCGCGTGTTCCAGCAGCGCCATGCGCAGCCGCCACGCCAGCGCCGCCCCGCTGCGCCCGCTGCACGCCGCAGACCCGTTACTGCTGTGCGCCTCCGTCGCTTCTTCACTTGCTATATATTATATACATCAAATATTATTGTTATTAACAAAAATACATTTATTTCTTCCAACTATATTACAAATTTAAAGCGATTAGTGGTGAGAAGGTAATACGTGTGGTGTACCGCAGTGTAAATATAAATACAAGATGGCATCAGTTGTGCGTCACCCGTAGTCCGGGACGGACGTGCTGTACTACGTACGCGTTTAGTGTTATATATTGTGGTAGCAAAGTTCGGTGTAAACAGTGGATACCTATTGAGGTATGCCTCGGAATTGCACAACAAGAGCAGGATGCTTTGCTTTTTTGAGTAAGCTTGTACATAAATGACGATGATGACGATAAAGAATTATAAAATACTCACAGGTAAGCTTGTCGATCTGGGCAAGCGCCTTCTCCGTGTACTTGTGCGCCTTATCCATGTAGCCAGCCTGCGCCGAGTGCATCACTGTCACCAGGTACACCAGCACGTACAGCTGCTGCCGCGACAACCAGACGAAGGATTCGCCCGCTGGCCCCGCCGCGCTGCCGCACACAGCTTCAATACAAAAAAAATTTTAAACTAAGATTAAATATAAAGTACTAGCTAGTTATTTCTTTCTCACTTCCTAGCTAGGGTCAGCTTTTCTCATATTACTTCTCCACTTCTGTCCTTGATATTATTATTAGTTACTTGGCAATTCCTCATATATTTTAACACTACAGCTTTCCACCTCGTCTTGGGTCTCCATCAATTAGTTATTTAGTATAATTTTATTATTAAGTAGTTATTCGCAAACTAAATTAGATATTTATGTTAGGACATTCCAACTAATCCCATGGGATAACATATATCTCTTGATTTGATTTCTTATGCCAGTTTTATGAACTTTTTGTTACTAATAATTCAAAATTTTATACTATTTATGTGCAATTATAATTATATATTCTGTACATTTTCGGCTCACCTTACAAATAGTTTATCATTCATAAATAGTTTTAGTTTGGTAATGTTATGTAAAAGAACTCCCATTGCTCTACAAATATATAAAAAAATGTATAACCGTCATCATCAGGCCATGTTGGCGCCATTATGGTCTGAATGCTCTGCTGTAATTGCTTTAGGCATGGCTTCACACTCTTCACCTGACCAGCCATCAAGTAATGACATACCTGACAAATAAAAACGTTACTTTATTACAATACAGTAGAATCTTGAATATCCAAACCCTGAATTATCCTAATGTTAGCGCGAATTTGTTGCTCGCTGCCATTTTATAAAATATTTTGGCTCTCCCGCATTTCAGTGCCCCTCTCACGCCGCGTTGCTCGCTGCGCTGCGTTTATTTTTTTAAATAATATTTTTAATTTCGTAATATCTTTTGAATGGAATGTCCGATTTTAATAATTCAATCATCATTCTACAAAATAATACAAAGGCATGATAAGAATTAATACAAAGGCATGGAAAATATGGTTTGATTTTGATAGGCATTTCTATCAACTTTTAAAATGTAAAAAAGTAGTTATAGTGACATAACTACAATAGTTGGAACATATGGTCACACGACGTTTTTTGTAGACATTGATATGTTCTATAATATTGTAGAACATTTTTTTGTTCTATCATCAATACTTTTCGCAGCACATGCGATGAAAGACATTTTACGGCTAATTTTTTTACACCTTGAGATGGTTTTAAGAATAAAAAGTAAGAATTTCTAAGGATATAAAATTTTTTCTAGTAATAAATATATCCTATGTTATTTAGTGATAATGTAGCTTTCTAATGGCGAAAGAATTTTTGAAATCGGTCTAGTAGTTTATTCATTACTTACAAAAATACAAATCTTTCCTCTTTATAATATAATTACAATGTTGATATGTATGTCAAATTTAAATAGAGAAATGTTTGTGTTTGATCTTGTCCCAAAGTACCCATATTTGATTATTCAAACTAGTCTCTGTCCGAAATAGTTCGGATAATTAAGGTTCTACTGTATTCTACTTTTTAACAATAAGAAAAATGATTAAATTATATAAAACACAACTCCCACACCAAGTCTGTTTGTCTGATTGTGCAATAAAGTAGAGATTACTGCCATGATACTGCACATATCTTCATGCCGTTTTCACCAAATAGTGAATGATTTATATGGAAGGCTCAGGTGTTTAAATTGCTACTTTTGAATATGACAATAATTGTTAAAAAGGTGATGAGAAAAACATATAGGCATAATATGCCTGGTAGTGTTATAATTATTAAAATTATCTTTATAATATTATTAAATAATTTACAAACATGTGATATTATTACACAGTGACTGAATAGTCACTATATTTAAATATAAACATACAGTAATAAAAGTGGTCATCAAACCAATCATTTAAAGTATGCTATTAGAAATTATGTTAGATTAGAATATATTTTGTAATTCATTAAATATTTTAATTGCCACTGTACTAGTTGGTATTAAAAATAAAGAACATAAAAAACTCCTAGAAGAACTAAACCATTTATCAATAACCTAAGGAGTTATTGGATTAGATCAGATCCAGATCTGCCAAAGTTCTTGGCTTCTGACAAGATGTCATCATTATAGATAGAAAAAAAAGCCCAATTTTACACTATTAATTTTAATTCAATACTATAATCTATAATTAAATAATTTTTTTATGTATTGTGGTCTCTTCAAATAAGGTTGTGTACCATTGACTTATCCTATTTAATAACTCACCTGCAAAACAAGGAAGAAAACTTTAAGGTACTCTTTTTGATGTGGACTGCCAACCCAGGTCTCCACAAGGTGCCCCGCCTGGTTCAACAATGGTAACACTTCCTGAATTTTCTTGTCTATTAATAATAACTGAAAAGTAATTTGAATAACATTTAGTCTTAAACAAATATAACTCGCCGTGACAGCATTGAAATGCAATTTTCACTAAAATAATACTCATACTCATAAGGGTTAATACTACAAATCTGTATCAGAATTAAATAAATAAAAACAATATAATATAAACTGTTTACTGTATTTTATTTTAAGTATAATGAGATAAAATAGTACATAATTTTATTTTATCTGATGTTGTGTAGAATTAATTGTAATAAACTAATATGTGAGGTACATACCATAACCCTACTGAGCAAGAATAATACTCTTGTGTATGCAGCATTGGAAATCTGGGCATAATCTACACCGACACCCAGTAAACTGCTTGCCACTTCATATTCCCTTTCTGTTGCATGAATTTGCTAAAAATACACAATAAACATTATTTTACGATTAATTATATTGTAATACAGTTGGGGAGTTTGAATCTACAGACAAAGAAAGCTGATCACTAAATTCCCTGTCAATATGATCTTTGCATGATCGGCAAGTAAAAAGTTATATACAGTATTATTATAGCTATGGACAAATGTCAGTTAGGGCAGTATTATTTTCAAACAAAAAGTTGCTCAACAAAACAGGCTATATTCTAGTAAAATCTTATTAATTATTCAAAAGATTAATCAAAATAACAGACTCACAGCTAATTGGAATATTAGTCTGCAGTGCCAGTAAACACTGTGTTGTGATAGTTCAATGGCCTTTCGTAGTATAGGTTTTGAATGTGTAGGCTGGCCTTGCTGCTCGAACAATTCGGCGAGCACACTCGCAGCTTCAAATTTGACATCGTCAAACCCATTTATAGTCTGAGATAAACACCACTGTAACAAAAACAGTATATGACCCACTTCAACATCAATGTTTACATTCTATAAAAACCTGTCGGTCCAATCGCCACTGTACACTGGTAACGTATACTAATATTCATATCCCATATTTAAGCGAAACACTAAAGACAAATTCCTATTACTTCCGACGGCCAATAAAATAACAAAAAAACTTACACTCTGTTCCAAATGCGTTCTCGCCAAGTCGATGTTTTTAGTGTGTGTCAAAAGGATATTTCCGAGCTGTAGATGTGTCCGCGCTTCCACTCTCTGTGGTGGTTTGAAATTAAAAACAGCTTGAAGGCACTGAATACAACTTTTTATGTCAGGAGGATTTGATGTACGGAAATGTTCTGCTAAACCAAGTAAAGAAATATACCAAGCGTCCTGCGTTGACGCCATTTTGACATTTCTGCTTGGAGGGAGCAGTATTGACAGCTGCTACTTACTAGTACTCTTTCATTATTATTCCACAGGTACAAAAATGTTATATCCAAGTACAGACTGCGTTCTTTTTTTTTACAAATTTTGGGCATAGTAGTTCACAACTGATATTTTAGGTCGTCGCTCCTAAACGAATTAGTTCATCATCTCCTAACTCGAATAAAAAAAGGACAGACCTTTTAATTAGGCATGGGCATCGATTTTCGATGAACATCGATGTTAGAAGATGAAATATCGATGTTTCATTAAATAAAACATTGCAACATCGGTGTCAGCAGCACATATTCGGATATCTATAAACGCTTCCACACACAGTAAGTAATTATCAAATTGTGAATGCTAACAAACTACGGAATAAAACTTTGTCTTGTTCTTCCTTTATTGCGACATCAACGTTATCTGATCGATTATTTTCGAAGGCTATTTCAACTCTATATCAACACCGCAACAGGTTGAAAGATTCTGCGTTC
Organism: Limenitis camilla; assembly: GCA_905147385.1. NCBI lineage: Eukaryota > Metazoa > Arthropoda > Insecta > Lepidoptera > Nymphalidae > Limenitis > Limenitis camilla. The sequence goes on from LR990242.1 coordinate 3,810,195, forward strand.
TCAAAATTCTTATTTTTACGGTCTATTGACAAAAAGTATTAGAACTCATGTGTTTCTACGCCCTAACGTTATAAATTTTTAATAATATCTTTGACTCTTGTTTTAATTAAAAATTTCGTGCGAAGACGATTTGTGCAAAAAAAAAATTTCGATATTGGCTGACATCGATGTTTATCGAACATCGATGTTGATATCTATGTCAAGATCGATATTTTTCTAACATTGGGCATCCCTACTTTTAATTATTTTCATAAGAGGTATATTATTATATATAGCCATAGGGTTCCACAAGTTCTTCATTCAGTCATGAACTATGGCGCTGGAATTGAGGTACCTAACTTATTAGTTAGGTTAGGTAGTTCGCATATTTTATCTGTTGGAGCACTTTTATGATAGCATCAGTTCGCGCAATACACAAAAATAATAAATTGCTTTTAACATAAAGTTCCTTTTATCAATCATATACTTTCTAGTCGTAACTAATATTTATTATTTTTTAGCTAATTCATTTATTAATTATTACATTAAAACGATGTATTACTTACATTATTATTTACATAATGTTGTGAATTCTACGATGAATCGATCTTATATCGAGATATTATTCTCGAAAAGATTACCGTATTGATAACTTTGTTTTATTTTTTTATCATTATTTTAAAAAACCGTTGGTAAGGTTGCTAAAAATTTAAGAGCTTAAGCGAAATTGGCTTGAATTATTAGAAGAGCAAAATATCAAATCCAGCCCAACGTTGTAGTAGTACGCAAAGCCGAAACGAATGTTGGGTCGTCGTAGTAGTGCTCCAGAAACTAGTGACCCCGCACCTTACCTAAAGGAGGCATGCACATTGTTCTACTACGCGAAAGCCACAACGAATTCATACATCAAACATTATAACTGTTCAGTTCTGTATAATGTTGATTGTTTAAGCGAATGAAAACGATTATCGAAAAATTGTCCCAGATTAGGTACATTAAACTTAATTAGTATCACTATCTTGTCATAATAAACAATCATAGACTGCACTAAGTACCTAGTCAAATTACAAGACAAACCTTAGAAAATCTTGAACGGTTATTTTTTGTGACGTAGGTATGAACTTTAAATGAAAAAAAATTGTTGAAGATATGAAAAAAATTAATTCCAATTTAATTATTCATTTACTCACTTGCGCTGGCTGGTCCTTAGGTCATACATTAATTACATAGTAAAAAAGCAGTTTTTAGAATTTAAAAAATGACCAGGGATTATAATTATTCATATCTACCCATTCTAGTCTAATTAAGATTAAAAAATTTGTAAATATTGTGAGTATTAAAGAATTAGTTTATAGGGCATTGTAATTAATATAAATTACACTTCTTTCTTTATAGAAATTAAAACATTAGCTATTTAGCTTATGCTAAATAGTCCATTTTATTGTAAAAAATACATATTACAATATATAAAAGAATATAATATTTCATTATTTTGAAAATAAATAGATATGGGCAAAAAAAACAATAAATATGAATAATGCTTAAAAAGTTTATTCATCAATAGTAAGTTCACCACTGTTTATGTCTGCAATAAGGTCATGTGGTGGTCTACCTTCGACAGTGCAGCCCACAGATTGGGCTGTTCCAAGGATTTCTTTCACGGTGCCTGAGAGGTATCTTGCCATTGATCTTGGTCTCATGGTTTTAGCAATAACAATAACATCTTCTAGTGTTATGTTTCCATTGTGTTTAACTGAAATTAGGATAGTATTTCTTAGTAAATTAAAAAAAAATAATTCTACTATAACCATCATCCAATTACTAAGAGTAAAGCTGCTATTTTTCATTATAGCGAGTATTTTCACTACACTTTTTTTAAGTACTTGCTATAATGAAAATTTAAAAATATAATGTAAATAAATTATAATTCTTTTAATAAAACAAATTAAACATTAATTCAAATGGTGAACTTGTTAAAAATAATATGAAAGTTGGACATGTGATGAGAAACGATGGAATAAAAAAGTTCCAACTTACTGTTCTTTTGCTTCTTACGATCACGTGGAGGTTCTTTCAAAGCTCTAATAATGAGAGCAGCTGCCGATGGCACCACAGAGATCTGTGCTTGTCTGTTCTGTACTATCAGCTGAACTGTGATCTTAAGTCCCTTCCAGTCACCCGTGGCCTTAGCAATATCATCACCAACCTTTTTCGGAGACTGTGACACATATGCAATAGAAATTAGTTAAAATGTTTTGTTAAAAAAAAAATGATATGGGCAGAAATATGTTATACTCAACTTAGGAAATAATTTAATATCTACTGGAAATAATGTCACGTGTTAACTATTTCATGTGTCTGAAAAGTTTGTAAAAATAAAAATAGCCTGGTCCGCGACTCCTTATTGGCCATTCGGAGTAGCCGCGACAGGGAAAGAATCCTGAGTCGCGGGTTCCTTCCATCCGCCACCCGGAAGGACGCGCCTGGTAGGGAGGCACCCCCCAGGATCATTCATCACAAAATCAACTATCACATAAAATTTATTTGATTTGAAATTAAATATATACATAGATACTCAATACTATTTATCAAGTGAACACGTGACAATGTTCTTGAAGGAGTCTTCGGCTAAGTAATAAGTTTTAGATGTGAGAGGTTAGGTTATAACCTAACACGCTTTCAGCGTATTATAAATAATAATATTATACTCACGAGACCCAAGGGACCAATTTTGGGAGCTAGTGATGATGTAGCACCAACTTCTCCACCAACACATCTCAAGTTAACTGTAATTACACGGAATTCATTAGTAAACTAGTACACCAACAAACTTTATTCGTGTCACTTTTAAAGATACATACCGATTTTAATTTCGTTAGGATCGAACTTAGGAGGCATTTTGTGTGTTTTCTTAAACAACTATTAACGATATTTCATAAAATCCAAAGCGATTACTTTGGATTAAAATTCCTATCTGTCCGCGAACGTTCCGCTAACGTTGACAGTTCGGAAAAAAAGAGCTTATGTTAAACTGACACTTCAGAACTGTGTTGTCAACGAAAAATAATTCTTTGTAGCTAGTATTGCCAACTGTACATTGCGCTTGAGGGTTTAAAAAAATCTAATAAACATACATATTATTTTCATCAAAAATTAACTATAATTTATTATACATTTAATTTATTAAAAATTTATTATCTTATATATAAAATTCTCGTGTCACAATGTTAGTTAGAATACCATACTCCTACTATTCACATTCAGTAGTCTGAGAATCGGCTATATATATTTTTCATCGCCCTAAGTGATAAGGGTGGCCCACCCAAAATGTATATGGCAAAACAACGTTTGTCGGGTCAGCTAGTAGTATATATACAAAGATTTTTGAGCCACATTTTTTTAAAGTAATGCGTCAAAAAAATTGTATCTACGGACACGGACACAAATAAAGTTTGAAAATATACCTACTTAATTTTCATACGTATAAAGTTATTCTTTGTAATAAATTATAATTTTCCAGTTCTGTTGTACCATAAGACTATAGATAACTTGTTAAGTTATAAAAAGCTAATAAAAAGCATTAAAAAACAGTGCTTTTCACTTAGCGATCTCAATGCACAAAACACTCATTTAGCCGTTGACTTGACGATGCTCACTCGAAACTCACGAAAACCTATGTCAAATGGTAAGTCGTTGTGAGCGTTTTAAAATAATAGGCGGCTTTTTAAAAATAACAAAAATGGCGACGATGTAAATAACTTTATTTGATACGGATAGATTTATTAGTGGAAGTGAACGATTCTGCAGCGCATATTTATGTAAAATTAATTTTAGTTTCAGTTAAATTATAAAAAAATCAATCAATAAAAAATATGAATATAAATTAATTTCACTAATAATTATTGAAGTTTATTGTTAAGACTTACAAATTATAAACCTAAGCTCTTGAAACTGTCGCCATTTGAATTGTTTACGTTAACGTTCAAAACGCTCAATTACCGTTCCACTTAGAGGTTTGTTCGTTCGTTCGAAAAACCGCGGTCGTGAGCGATGAGAGTAGGCGTGGGCGTTGATATCGCTTATAGTCTTGGGCCTAATAGGTCACCGAAAGAGCGCTCATTTTAGTTCGTCTTCCAATGGCGAACTAGTTCGCTCTTTTAATTCGTTAGTTCGAACGAACGAACAAAATAGTTTTTTTTTAAAAATAATTTAGTAACAATAATAAATAAAAGAAAAACAAATAAAAGTACAAATAATAATGTAAAAATGATGTTATAATACAAGTTCACACTTTCATTATGGCACATAAAAACTTTTATTTAAATAATAAAGAAAAAATACAATGATTTATAAATAATTAGTCAACAACTAGTCTCGTTATTAGTACTAACCATATTACAATACTTAAAAGGTATTAAATTTTAGAATAAAAGTTTACACTTTAATTATGACCACAGATTATGACACATATATAGTAAAAAATAAAATCATTTATAGTAATCAGATAAAAACTACTACTAACTTTGTAAAAAGTTAAAAACTAAATTGTAAATTCAAATAGTAATTTGTAAATAGGGAAAAGGATTATAAACATCGATATTAGAAATATCAATCTTTATGAACGTTATATTGATATTTTTATAACCATTTAAATATAAAGTATATATCGATTTTTATTAGAAATAAAACACTACAGGAAAAGGTATGGATGAAGCATCCCTAGAAGTAAATAATTCGATTCCTTTATCGTTACGTAGCGCCACTGCTTAGAGAAGCAAAGTGCGGACGCCAAAAAAATTTTTGAACTGTAAAGAACTAAGAGCGAGATCATTGACGATCTAGTTCGTATAGTTCTCCTAAAGGAGCTCTCTTTTGAACTAGGTCGTTCGCGAACGACCCAAGACTAATTGCTTAGTAGAATGCACTGTGCTGTAGTAAAAACATCACTTAAGTCTTGTATTCCTGTATATAATCTTTGGTCTTGTAGTAGTTGAAACTAGTTAATCCCCGAGTAATTATATTCTTTGTAGTTAATAGTCTGTGCATGATAATAGGCATAGGCAGTGTCAAGTGGAATCCTATTGACAGTTTTGATAAATTTTCATTATTCATAGTTTATCATTTGCTTTCTCGTCTTTTGTTGAAAAATCTACGTTTCTTCTTAGTGTTTGTTCGTATCATTGAACTATAATAGTGACTAATCATCATGGACGCCACTGAAGTAGTTTTAAAGATGCATCTATCGAATTATAAGCATCGAGATATTACATTACGAGAAGTGATACAAGTAATACAAGTCTATCGCAGTCTTACTTATCGCCTAGAAGCATTTGTGTTTAACAACGGAGTAAGAAAAGATTTATTAAACCTTGATGGCACTATACCTGTTAATTACAAGGGAGCATATTATAATATACCAGTATGCATTTGGTTGATGGACACACATCCACAGAATGCTCCGTTGTGTTTCGTAAAACCAACTGCAGATATGTCGATTAAAGTCTCTAAATATGTGGATCATAATGGAAAAGTGTATCTACCTTACTTACATGAATGGAACCCTAATGGTTCAACATTACAAAAGCTCGTTCAATGCATGATAGCTGCTTTTGGTGAATTACCTCCTGTATATTCTAAACCACGGAATGAAACTCGTCCACCATATCCTGTTAATTCATTCATGCCACAGCCTGCAGGATATCCATATCCTTCAGGTACCACTCCTCAAACTGGATATCCTACAGTGACACCATATCCTACAACATCAAATGTGCCATATCCCAATTTTGGTACTCCCTACCCAGGCTCTGTTAATTCCAATGGGACACCATATCCTCAAGCAAATTCTGCTTATCCACCTTCAACTGGTTATCCTGGACCAGATGCAGCTGGAGGAACTATTACAGAAGAGCATATTAAAGCCTCTTTATTGTCTGCAGTTGAAGATAAACTGAGAAGAAGGCTTAAAGAACAATCTCAACAGTCAGTGGCAGAATTAGAAACATTACGTAGAACTCAGCAAGAGTTGCGTGAAGGTAAAACTAGACTGGAGGATATTTTATCAAGATTACAAAGAGAAAAAGCTGAACTTGACAAAAATGTAGCTACTTTACAAGAAAAAGAAAAGGAACTCCAGTCTGCAGTGGAACATTTAGGTGAACAGGAGAGTGTAGATGTAGACGAGGCAGTTGTTACTACTGCACCGCTATATTCGCAACTATTAAATGCTTTTGCTTTGGAGGCTACTCTAGAGGATGCAATTTATTACATGGGTGAAGCCTTGCGTAAGGAAGTCATAGATTTGGACACATTTTTGAAGCAGATGCGTATTTTGGCTCGTCGTCAATTTACATACAGGGCACTGATGCATAAGTGTAGGCAAAAGGCTCAGCTTGCTTGCTAGTGATATTTTTGATAAAACTTCAAAGCTGTAAATTTATATAAATGTCATATATACCTTAAATAAGCCCAGTCTTAGCTTTCTTATTGTGTTTTGTATTTTTTTATTATATACTCATAATATTAGAGGTTGTTTTGGAGACCCATTGGCATTTAGGTTGAAAATATAAAGTAATCTAAGTATTAACAGTTTAAATGGTGTATGCAGTGAATTAATTAGGTTTTGCATTTTCCACACATTTTTCAAAAACTAATATTAATTGCCACAATATAAATGTGGAAGTATCTCAAGTATTGGGTTTGCATGCATGGTCCTGTGAGATAAATTGATAAAATGTAAAAAAAATATTTAATATGACATTTTCTATGTGGTTGTTCATGAAAATCATTATTAATGTAGATGATGAAAAAATATTGTCTCATACATTAAAGTTAATTATCATAAAATTGTGTCTTACAAATTTAGTTCTGACAATCTGTTCAAATCAGATTGGTTTCTTTCATCTTCGTCATGCAAAATGTATTTACATACAGACAGAGGCAGTGTTTTTGCTTTATCCTTATATCCTGATTATAACTTGCTATTAGGTTTCCTGTTTACAAATACTGTATGATTCATAAATAAGTACCTCGCTGGATGAGGATGCTGTCAACTTTGCAAGTACCTGATAATTCAAACTATATAAAAAAAGTACTAAAATGCCAGATTTTTTAATAACAATGCATTGAGACTGAGATTAAATAGATCTTATTATAATTATTACCACATATAAAAATAACCAATAACATTGATTTAAACATGTTATTACTGTGGTTCTCATTTAGATATATTTGACAATAAGAAAATCATTGGAAGAGATTGATTTATCAAGTAATTTTATTCAATCAATGAATATTTTTAGGATTATGTAAAACATCTTTGCTTCAGTTGTGTGCCATTGATGCATTAATGCCATAAATTGTATCAATATTATCTCAACAGAATCTGAAACATTTGCTTAAGATTTTTCGCTATATGAAGTTAAAAAATATACATATTTAGAAGTTTTATAGTTTCAGTATTTTCAGATAATTTGAAAGTAGCATTTCTCTTGAAAGATACTATAAGTATATAAGCTTGAATGGAATGAACATTATATGTGTTGGAGACTGATGGAGAGGAAAGAGTTTAACAAATGGGCAAAATCGAGCTAAGCTATGGGCGTGGTAGGTAGTCAGGAAATAACTACAATCTCTTACAATTCTGACAGGAACCCAAGCTGTGCTATGGGCCTGTAACTAAGGAGTAGGTTAAAAGAATTCTTTAATTAAATGTAACACTCACCTCCACTGCTCAGGTACCCCTCTAAATGTAAAATAGAAAAATAAATTAACTGTATTACTATTTCAACCTTATTATATAAATTTTTTCTATACATATCCTAACCTATTCTCCAACATATATATTCAATTTGAATGGCAAATATAATAAGATTTGTAATGCTAAAACGTCAGGATTTTAGTTACCCCCTAAGGGTTCAATAGTTTATGTTATACTTTTTAAAGCTAAAATAATTTCGTGCATAGATATATTGATCACTTGTAAAAATTTCTCTTAGAGGATATTGAAAAAATGTATTTAAATTTATATGGTAATTTGCATGCAATTAGAGGTATGTTATTGCTATTTTTAGGGTTCCATACCCTCAGGGTAAAAACGGGACTCTATTACTATATGTCCGTCTGTCACCAGGCTGTATCTCATGAACCGTGATAGCTAAACAGTTGAAATTTTCACAAATTATGTATTTCTGTTGCCCCTATACAACAAATACTAAAAACAGAATAAAATAAATATATAAAGGAGGCTTCTATACAAACAACGTGATTTTTTTGCCAAATATTGGTATGGAACCCTTCGTACGCGTGTACAACTCGCACTTGATCGGTTATTTCGATTTCAAATATATTCTTTCAACTATAAAAGTTTTAGAAAATATTTGCTTATTAAGTTTGTATCTATAACTAATGTTAACAATAAAATTTAATTAGTTTTTATTTTTAAATATTAGTAATTCAGAAGATTGCTGCTATTCTTATTTTATGCCAATGAGTAAACTTCATCTGATAGACATTTTCTGAAGCACTTTTTTTATATTTTTATGTTATTTAACATAGTATATACGTAAATACTGAAGGAAAGTTGTGATATTGAAAGTTTGTTTATCCATTTTATATATTTGAATTCATTAGATAAGGAATATAGCCATTGTCACAATAAAGTGTAAAAATACAATGATTGTTTTATTTGATTTATAGTAACTTCCCTTCTAATAGTTTAAAATTTCCAATTATAAGATTTAATTATAATAATAAATCATAATGGAGAAGTTTCATGATGTCGATAATGCTATATTTATGTAAATAATATAGCCGTGAAAATTTTTTTGAAATCTATCAATAAATAATTGAGAAACCCATTATTTAATTTTACGTATTTTAGCGCGGAACGATTGTGGGCCTCTGACGTCATTTCACCTATTGTCACACCAGAGCGCTTGTATATATTTTGCGTACAGCTGTTCGTTGATTTTTTATAAGTAGTGTAGTTTTTATTTTAGAATAATGGAAGATTTCGTAAAAGGACAAAGTGATAATTTACCTAAAATTCATAGGTGCAGTAATGGAATTTTTTTCTTCAATCCGTCTGTTAGTTCTGTAGGCATATTTTTTAGCATCAGCCATTATTATAATAATCAAAACACGACACGGGCGGCGAAAATAACAGCACGCCAATGAATTCTAACACATTCTAAGTGTATACGCGCCGTGTCGAATAGGTGAAGTGACGTCACACGCTGGATTGCCGCATGAAACGAAATTATTGTTACAGGCGCTACTTTAAAGTCCTGTAACTTTTATTTGTAGAGATATTTTTGTTTCATTTTACTTTAATTGTTACAATTAATATATATATATAAAAATGGGGAACTTCTCCATTATTTATATGACAAGATATAAATGAAAGAAATGGTAAAGAGCGGCATAATTTTTAATGAAACAATAGAATAGAGCACCCATTACAGATTATTGTAAAAATATCAAATGCAAAGCTTAGCAGAGAAATAAATTAAGTGCTTTGATTCAAATGCTTGATGAATGACACAATTCATTGGACTATTTCTTTTCTTGTTTTTTGCCTTTTTTCGCGGCTGCAGCAGCTTCTAGGTCAATAGGCGCAGGTTTCACAAATGGAATAAGGTCCTGGTACTGCTCAGGCATCCAAGGTTTCAAAATTTCAGGTACCTGTAATATTGATTACAGTATTAATCTGTAGCTTGGTAAGAGTATGTAAAAAGAGTATCCCATAAGGCTAACCTTAATCCCTTCTTCAGTCTGATGTACTTCCAGAATTGCGCAGATGACGCGTGTAGTAGCACACATAGTAGCATTGAGCATGTGTACATATTCAGTAGCTGCATTCATCTTTTTCGTTTGACCATATCTGTTAATAGATTCCTTATATTTTAAGGCATGTGCAAGACTTTTTTAAATATTTTTCTAGAGACTATTAGAGTGAATTTAATCACATCAAAGTTTTAGCTCAATCAGGAGATCACTGGTATAAAATTCAATTATAAAAAAATTGGTAAAAAATACTGAAATCCTAGAGTGCATATATTTTTGTGTTTTCCTACTGGCTTCAATCCTTACCTAACTAGTAACCGTCTAGCTTGATACTCTAAACAATTGCTGCATGATACCAGCTCACGGAATGCTCCAGATCCTGGAAACCAAGCCTCTAAGTCCAGCTTCTTTGAGGCTGCATGATTAAGTGCCCCCGATACAATGTTTACAACACGATAAGGAATGCCAAGAGTTTGGCAAAACTCCTCAGCATTTGCAATCATTTCGTCCATCATTTCCCATGATTTGTTATCATGTGGGGAGGTGAGCACAAATTGTTCCACCTGTAATTGTAATAAGTATACTTTTTAGGCATTTTACAAGAAATCATCATAATTTTCAAATTCTGCCCATTGTGGTAAAGTTAAATATCAGAATGATGTTTAGTAGGATCTTGATGTATTAAAAAAGGTCTTACTTTCAAATTATTTCTTCAGGAATAAAAATAATAGATGATTTGAAGTAAATTCTTTTTTATATATATTATTGCAATAAATCTACCTTTTCAAATTGATGAACCCTAAAAATACCCCGTGTATCACGCCCATGAGATCCAACTTCTTGTCGGAAACATGTAGACAATCCTGCATATCTAAACAGAAAGTAAATAAAATTGATATTTTAATTTTAAAACAATTTTAATCCTATTTATAACTTAATTGCACCAAAAAATGGAGAAACAAAGACAAACTATTTACTTTATAGGCAAAGAAGCTTCTGGAAGCCATTCATCTCTATGATATGCAGCTATTGGCTGCTCTGAAGTAGCAATTAAATATTTTTCTTCTATTGCTGCATCTCCCTTGTTTTCTGATCCTTTTCCTACCACTTTATATAATTCCTCATCAAACTGAGCTAGTTGAGCTACTTCTTGCATTACCTGAAAATTACATAAGCATATCATAAAAATGTATGTGATAATCTAATTCTATATATTTGGATTATTAGTTTCATCATCACCAGTTGTACATTAAAAGATTATATTCATTGTTTATATATTATAAATGTCAACCTCTTTCTTCATAAAGAATGGTGTGTAAAGTGGTGTATATCCCCTTTGTAGAAGAATTCTAAGGGACAATTGAACTAAAGCTTGTTCCAGAAATACTGCGGGGCCTTTGAGATAGTAACCCCGACCACCAGACACTGCCGCACCTCTTTCTCCATCCATACCTAACAATGTAATATAAAAAAAAAGTAAATTTGGCTATTTTTATATAAATAGTAAATATAGATAAACTGTAGAGAAGAGATTTTACTAGGCTTTGTGATATCACAACATAATTTTTACAGTTTACATGTATGTAAAACAATAAATAATAGTTTAAACATACATATTAACTATTATTACACTACATTGCTAATGTTTGAACAAGTGTTTGAAATTTCCTCACATTACTTACATTGAATATTTTTAAAGCTATGTTAAAATTTTATGAAATACCTTTTAATTAGCAATAAGTATAAATATTGCAAAGTATTTAAATGTTAAATTAAATGTATATCAAATAAGCACCTTTAAATTAAAAGAACTTACCATCTATCATACAAATTAAGTCTACATGAGAGTACTTCTGTTTTATAGTACAATCACCATATGTCCTTTCAACAGCATTATGATCCTCATCATCATCTACTGGCACAGATTCATGTAAGTGGTTACCCACTTCCCTCAAAGCAGCAGAGCGAGTTTTTTCTGCTGAAAGAAGACTTTGCTCATTATTAGTAATTGCTTCATCTATGAGAACTCGGACCTGAAAAATTTGAAAAAAAAAACCATTAACTTTCCCAAAGGTAAAATAGAATTTCACTTATTTATTTTTAACATTAAAATCATTTGTATACACAAAGACAGATCTAGAATTTGAATACCTTTTTAATTTGATTTACTGTTAGTGGTCGTAATTGTTCGCCGGTAAGATTTATTAGGTTATCGCACACGTCTTGAGGCACTGGCTCGTCTTCTGGACCGACAGGTTCTTTAGATTTCATTTTTTGTCCAATCTCTTTACTACAAACATTTTTGAGCTTATTTAAGTTATCTGCATCGTGGCGTAATTTTCGCCATAAGGTATCTTGTTCGACAACTGTGTCCACCAGAGAAACATCTTTAAACCGTTTACGTTGGTTTTCGCGAATTTTGTCAGGATTACCATCTTTATCCGCTCGAAACAAATCCAAATCTAAGACCATTGTTATTTATGAACAGAATAAAGGCACTGTAAGCAACAGAAGATGACGAAAGTTGAAGATTATTGTAATAATACTTTCACGACCTGACCAAGTCCTGACAAGGACAACTCACAGTCTGTCATTGTCAATTGTCATGTGTGTTTTGTTGGTTTTGTGACGGCAGCTGACGTTTCGCAGATGCAGTATTACCATTATCCAAAGATCGTTCCTAATATCGATTTTTCTTCGAAGGAAAGCTGCATTACCCCACCCTATTTCTACCTTTTACATTTCTTAAGCTAGGTATATCTCTAAAAAAGTTGCAGAATATAACATATACTCCAATAAAAAGATGTGTTAATACTTACGGTCTTTAAGCTAGTGCATGCGGCACGCATTACTTATTACAAACAATAACTATGCATAAATAATTTTAACAATAAATAGCAATACCAGATGATATGTCAATTGTCAAATTGAATTGGATTACGCCGGATTGGTCAGATAATTTTGAGCTCATCGTTTTCATATTTTGCTGAATGTTTTGTGTATTATGATAGTGTTCACAAGAACTAGTTAAAATAATATATTTTTTTGATTCAACTAAATACTGTAAGTGCTGATTTATCGCCCTACATTTTGCATTATTCGAATTTGTTTTGATTCCCATTTTGTTTACACGTCTCCAACATCTGTCTTTTCTATATTTACAAAGGGGAGGATACTTATTGATGAAATGATTTTAAAATACTTTTTAAATTAAATTAAATATGTTTTTTTTGCCTATATTGCATATTATTTTTAGTTCTTATATAGTAGCTTCGTTAGTTTTCCCATTACCGACGTTATATTTACACTATTTATAAGGATACCCTTATTTAAGAAATGTATATAAACAAAGTTTTCATTGTTTTATAAAAATGTGTAGAATCTTATTTATATTATAGGCAATGAGAAGATGATTCCACTAAAAGACAATCAAGATGTGGCAACTTTCCTTGTCACAAAGCACTCATGGAAAGGGAAGTACAAAAGAGTCTTTTCGATTGGAACCCATGGTATCACTACTTATAATCCTGATCGTTTGGAGGTGACAAATAAATGGCTATATGCCGATGTGGTTACTGTTGCTTCAACTAAGAATGCTAATATCGATTTCACACTTGTTATGAAGAAAGACAAGAAAGTGGATTCAATGAGATTTTCATCGGAGCATAAGTATTTAATTTTAACCGAAGCTTTTAAATACAGGCATCTGTTTGCAGACAAACCTAAAGATATTTTTGTAAGTATTGTTAAATTGTCAACCGTTATTTAAGCTTTATCTGTTAATATAGGTTTTTTTGATCATTATGTAGTATTTCATAACAATAATTGGATATAGTTAATCTTACCATTAAATAAATACTACATATTACAGAGGTATCAAGCCTACAAACATCATTGGAGTGGTACAAGGCTACCTATAGTTTTGGAAGTGGGACCATGTTCCTTAGAACAGCTTGATCCATCCACGCACACACTTTTAGCAAGCTACCCCTATTGTGATATTCAAGGCATTCTCCCAGTGAGAGATATACCTGGCGGATTTGTATTAGCTGTTGGAGGCTATAGCCGATTGCATCTCTTTTCAAATGCCATGGAACACCATGTCATAATCAACAAGATGCTTGAAATGGCTAATCTTACATTGAGCATAAGTATCAAAGTACTGACAGCCACCATCACATTAGATGATTATCACAACCAACGCTTTGGCAAATATAGGTAAAACACTTTTATATTACTTTTATAAAGAGAGAATGAGATACCAATATAGAGTGTTGTCCTGTTATCTAAATGAATTGTATATCAGATAACATTACTTAATTACAACAGATTAGTCATTTTGTCTAACAACAAAAAAATAATATACTCTATGAGGTTCATAAAATAGGTTCATATCATAAACGCAACTAAACTTTTAATAGGAAATTATTCTGTTGAAACTTATTAGAATGATTCAAATGACCTTCACCCTATGAGCACTTATTTATCTCAGTCCTATCAGTTTAATTGTAATGTAACATATACATTACATTAATTTAGTCATTTTGGACATGTGGATGGAATGTTTAACTAAAAAAAATTATTTTAAGTAATTTCCCTTTTTTTTGTTTTTATAAAAAAGATTACTGGATCTGACTGGATTGTATTGAGAACTACTGGCATTCTTAACCCCTCCAACTAAGTTAAATTCTCATGTTAGTAGTAGGGCACTTCAGTAGTCCAATGGCTGGGATTTAAACTCACAACCTATCAATTGTATATCCATTGCCTGAACCACTGAGCTATTGACACTTTATATGAACTTCTCTATTATTGTTAATAAAATATTAGTAACAATGATAAATTTGTTAGTCTTTCTTTTCTTCCTTTTTCTCTCTTTCTTTTCTTTGTCACTAAAATTATGCTCACTAATTAACATATAAAACGGTACAGATTAAAATAATTGTAAATATATATTTTTTTGCAGTGGTGATCTTCATCAGACATCATTGAGTGAATTTCTGGTTCATAAAGTGAATCCAGCTCGTCACATGGAACCAATGCGGAGGACATTTTGCTTGTCTGATACTTGCATACTTGAAAGGGATCCACAGACTTACTCTGTAAGATTGTAATGATTTCTGACCTTTGCTCATTTAAAATTATGATATCACTTATGTTTGCTACAATCACTTTCACTTGTAAATATTTATGTATGTAAGGTATAATATACAGGGTAGAAAAAATTTATGGGCTAAGCAATAATCCTGTTGATTCATATAATAAAATGGTGAGACAAGCAAATTTGAGAAATCTTGGAATGCAGTTTTGTTTTTTTTTTAAAAATATAGGAATGTTTCCCTTCAGTAAAATGAGCTTACTAAAGGATTTAAGGTACTTCCCCTCCAGGGCCCTATATTTTTTTCACCCAGTATATTACTATAAAGCATTAGACAAATCATATTTATATATCTTTTATTTCAAAAAATTTGTATTGATTAGACTACACCATCATTTTGAATTATTCTTACTATATTCTAGGTAGTATGTCTGCGACCGCTAAGTGACGTTTTTGCATTAGTTCGAGACCCTGAACATCCTCAGAAGTTCTCCATTGAATATTTAAATGGCCAGACTCGCACATATTTAGCTGGTGAAAGGTATGTTTTGAATTTGCTCTTTTCAATGTGGTAGGCTCAATCATAGCAGAAGCAGTTTTTTTGGCTTAATCAAGAAAAATATGTTTTTTATGGTTATAGAGATGCATTATTAGCATCACTGGTGGATGGTGTACGGTCTGCTGGGCAGCGTGACGTGCACGTGCGATCAGCGCGCACTCCTCGTGGGTATCGACTTGGTCCACTGCATCAAGCTGTTGATGAGGAGACTGAATCCAATCATCTCAGGTTCTTTAATTTATACTTAACACTATATATTCATGACCATCATCAAAATCGTGTTTGATGCATGTTTGTTAATGCAGTTTTCTTTTCTATAGATTATTTCAAAACCCAGTGGGCATGTCCAGAGCAGAGGTTATCGAGCGCTTCAATGCCAATGTTGGTTACAGTGGACTAGTATATTCCGTCAGTCAAGATGTAAGTTATTAATACGGTATTAAAGTTATTGTTATTGTTGCTTCTTAGTCATTTTGTTTTAAACTTATCAACATACTTAATTTGAAATGTGTTGTGCATAAAATAACTTCACTTCATTATCCATCGGGCAGCTATCGATAAACTGCTCCCAACCTGTGTAGACGTAAATTTTTCTATTTATCAGTATGCATTACCATTTTTAGTGCATTATAACCAATGGAGGATCTGGCGCGTTGTAATTTTTTTACAAATTGATATAGGTAAACTGCGAAATGAAATGATAATATAAAAGTCCTCTAAAATAAAATCGTAGTTCTCTTTTTCCATTTCTCTAATTGCTATTATGTATAAAATGCGTATTTGTACACAATATATCTTTACATATCATTGCTAATTCATATTTACATATCGCACAACTAAAATAATAAATTTTATTAACAAAATCATAGTAATAAATTGTCAATGGTAAAGTTGCTTATTAATATTTACATTAATTTTAAATGCTTCTTATAATGTTTTAAGTTATTCAGTAATAAAATAATTAAGTTTTCTTGCTTTTCATAATTAATATTAGAACAATTGAGAAGATTTAAAAAAATCACTAGTTGGTTAATAAATATTCTTTTATTAAACAAAATTTATACATTAAAATAAACATGTTAAGTTTTTATTATTATAGTTGTGTGATATACGGGCATGTTAATTTTATTTTGTTGCCTTGTAGGCTCGCCCCCTGTTGTGGCTGTTTCTTACGTGGGATATTGTAAGTCCCTATGATATTATTATCTGTCCCTCGCCTACTTGCATTATCAGAACCGGCCTTAGTTTAAATTTGTATTTCAAAAAATTTTGAACTAATTCCTACAAAATATTTTCTATCATCAAAACTTCAACCTCCTCTCTCCTCTGATATTTTTAATGGCTGAACCCTTTTGAATAGAATTGTTAATAAATCTTTATATTTTTTTAAATGTATATTTGTTCGTCTTACACTGACAATTTTCTCTTATCCTGTTGTTTATTAGGGTTATTATTTTAGATATTCTTGGATTGGTTTTTTATAGATTTATTTCAAAAATATTCACAAAAATCACGGCCCCATTCATTATATCTTATGTCTCAAATAATCTCAGACAGTCGTTCAAGTAAATGCAAAGAATTCAAGTTTTTGTGTATTTCTGTACAGTTGGATAAGTTTAACCTCTTTTCACAGAAATATTTTACTAATAAAAACATAAAGATATTGTTATATAATACAAAGCAAATTACCCAGCTTGATGTTAGTAATGATAGCCCAACATGATTTCCAGTTCACTTTACGATGCCTGACTTACATCAGTTTATCACTTTGTGATCTCATAAACTCAGAATAGGTTGTAGGCATTATTTTACCCTACTACTTTTAGATCTAAATGTGCATATATGTATATATATATAATATAATTTATTTAATAAAATACTTTAGTTGGCTAAGGCTGGTTCTGCTAAATATTTCACTACGCGTTGGTAGACTCCGTATTTATCACGTAACATGACTTATGTGACATTATTTAAAAAAATATTCATTGTGGGTCTATGGGTGCATCAAGGTGTATTTTATATTCATACGAGTAAGATATTAAAGAGATACAAGGCAAATTTTTGTTGTTATTTCTAAGCATATCTAAATTAATTATAAAACTATGTTTACCGGTTACAGTTCTGTTGCACTAGTTGATTAAGTTAAGATGTTAAATATGTATTATACTTTAATTTGTCGTATGTTACATAACGCTTTTTGCGCTTTGTATAAAATGCTACATATAAAATTGGTTTTGTTTAGCATTAAAAACAAAATAAGGCTAAACTAGTGGTTCCTAATAATTGTTAGATATTTTAGCATTACTTGTTTATATAAGTCAATTGATACAATTTTTGATAGCAACTAAGAAATGCTGTCAATTGGTTTTTGGTGTTTATAAATAATTTAACTAAAATTCTAATTTTGTAACAATAATACGTATTGAGCAACATGTTCTTAAGAACCACTTTTCTAGAGCAGATAAATACCATTACCAGTTTTATACTAACAACCCCTTTTAACTTAAAATATATGTAATATGTATTAAGAAGGGTTATTACTAATGTTTATTTTGACAGCGACTTTTTGCGGAGAACAAAGAGAAGTTGATCACGGGCGCCCTCACCGCCATCATGAGCAGTGCTCCGTCAGGGTCTAATTTGACGCTACGGGAGCTGGAGGCACAGTTCCATGCATTGAGGAGACTTTGCGCAAGTAAAGTTGGCTTTGCTGCATTTACTGCTTTAACTGGGTAATCTTTACATTATTTTTTTTATTTAGTTCAAAAATTCTACTACTTACTTACTTGGCAAAAAAACTTTTATTAAATAGTTATAATTATTATTAGTTATTACCTGTTGTATGTACCATATTAATATTAAATAATATATAAATAATATTAAATAAGTACTGGACTGATTTAAATAAGTCTTTCACTGATAGAATAAAGCGGAAATTTGGAAGATTGTTTTTCTATCACTATTATTTATATATTATTCGTACGTAACATAGGCTTTGTAGGGAGACCTACGTTATCATTAAAATATATTATTTTGACTTTTATAGTAATGTGTGTAACAAAGTGAGTTAAAACGGTGATACATTTAAATATAATAGATGTTAAGGTTAAATTTTATATATACAGTTTTCGTGAGTGGATGGGCAGTGCAGTCGTAGGTGCACTGCGGCGTGAATGCGCGGCGTGTTCACACGCTGCACTCGATGCACTTTGCGCTTTACTACAGCCCATGCACGCCGAACCTGACCTTCGTCAAGAGCAACTCAATAAAGCCAGCATGCTGGCGTCAGCTGTCTTTTTGGACGGTTTAATGGCGATGTGGGCTACGCATGTGGCAAGTATAAATTAGAATATTATGGCTTTTAAAAGAAATTAAGGTTGTTTTATGGTGTTACAAGTTAATTCAAGGTTTTATTACTAACATTTGTTTATTCAGTCTGCTGGCACAGGAGCTCTAGTGGTGGCTGCTATGTTGGATTTTCTTACTTTTGCCCTGTGCGTGCCATACAGCGAAACTACAGATGGAAAGCAGTTTGATCAGCTATTGGAAATGGTAGCAAGCCGAGGAAGAATTATATTTAAACTATTCGAGGTGTGTTCAGTTTTATACCTGAATCTTATACCCTATATCTTATTCGTTGCATAAAAATGAAATAGTTTCGTTTATACAATATATTTCAAGTACTGTGTAATTTTAGCACCCCTCAGCAGCGATCGTCAAAGGAGCGGGTTTAGTCGCACGCGCATTAGTTGAAGAAGGCGGGGGTGGAGTTGGCGCAAGAGTTCAAGCTCTAGCATTAGCCGAGGCAGCCCTACCGAGACATCTATTACACGCTTTATATGCTCCGGCAAGGTTACAGAGACGACACCTGGCGAGGCATCTGGTGGCACTTTGGTTGGTCGACCATGCACCGGCGGCTGATCTGATGAGACGTATAATGGTAAATTACATTTTGTCTCGCTGTAAATTGTTAAAACTGGGTTTATTCTAATTAGTTACAGTCGAATCCTCGACATTCTCGAGAAATTCTATAATTTTTTTTCATGTATCATTGTGCAGCCATCAGGTCTCCTAGCTTTCCTCGAGTCAATAGAGGCACCGCCAGCAGCGGTACTAGAGGAAGATCGAATCGAAGAACGAGACAATTTACAATTAGCTCAAGCCGCGTTAAAGCCCCGCGCACCGCACTGGGAAGCACTTGAAAGGCAGGTCAAATACGTGGAGAAGCATATTGAGGTGAGAAAGGAAAATTTTATTCAAAAGTGTGGCCAATTATGATATTCTTAAAATTGAAAGTATAACCTCAGATCAATGAAAACATTGTTTTTCCCGGAATATCCCGCTGTTGTAATGTTTCTACTGAGATACTTAAAGCTATTGGTTGGAGGAGCGTTTTAACACATTTTCTTTCACTGTTGGTGCTAACTAATCATGTTTTTAGCACTACGCATCACTTGCTCTCCAACATTGGGCACAAAGGACTCGCGGTGCGGATCAGCGTAAGGAGATACGTGATAGACCCGTAGTTTTAAGACGTCGTAGAGAGCGGGTCAAGTCCACAGCGAATTGGCCCATGTTTTACTATCAGTTTCACAGGGATCACGCACTACCTAATCTTATTTGGAACCATACTGTAAGTAAGAATTGCAACTAAATATTACTTTTATACCATAATATTTTCATTGTTTTCATTATGGTTGGCACGACAGAAAATTAATTCTCTGGATGGGGACTCAGGATGCAGAAATATCAGTGAAATTGGAAACGTGGAAAAATACAAATTATTATCCAGATAAAATTAGATTTTACTTTAATTTAAAATCATGCTATATTAATAAAAACATAATATTTATAGACACGAGAGGAACTACGTAATGCATTAGAGAACGAATTGCGAGCGTTTGCGTCGGATCGTGAAGTGGCGGGTAATACACTTACTTCTTGGAACCACGCAGAGCTTGAGGTTCATTACCAGTGCTTACAGAATGAAGTAAAAATTGGCGATTATTATTTGCGAATATTACTTGAACAAAAAGATAATGATGATAGTCCTATTCGAAAATCGTAAGTATAATGTCTTATTATTGTAAAACATATTAGGGAACTTGCACGTTAGTAACGTTCTGTTGTTCAGTAAAATTATAAGGGTATACCTCCGGCAGCTATCTGTACGTCTGAGCAATGAGCAATGGTAGTGGGGATAATTGCGCATTGTAAGTGTCCTGCGTGCCTGTATTGATAGTTCAATCCACAACGTTTACTCAGTATACCAGTTTGCTGACGACACTTGCCTTGTGGTGGCAGATAGGGATATCTAAAAGGCGGAATGCACACTTCAGAAAAATTTAGATTCTCTTTGTAAATGGTCGCATGACAACGGTCTTATCATAAATATAGACAAGACGAAAGCTATCCATATACATTCAGCGCACAATAAAGTTAATCACAAACCAAATATAATATCTCACAGTCACTCTTGTCTACATTCCAATAATAACCACAATTGCAACTGTAATACTATAGAAATTGTAAAGGAGCACAAGTATGTCGGATTGATAATAGATCACAGGTTTGATTGGTCCTCTCACATATCTAACATATGTAAAAGACTTAGATCCATCCTGGGTAGAATGTTTGTTTTAAAGTTTAAACTACCATACGAGATTCTCCGCTTGTTATATCTAGCTACAGCTGATTCTATAATTAATTATGGGCTCAGCAGTTATGGTAGGACATTCAAAACTCATTTAATTAACATCTACAATTTACAATTAAGAATTCTAAAAACCATTGTGCCTAATAAAATTAAAATTAAATTTAAAAACGATTATTCTCAATTATTTAAATATTGCAGGGTTATGCCAGTACAAAATAAAATTAGAATTTCTATCTTAAAGATCGAATATAATAAAATTCAATATATCCAAAAAAAACATCGTAATAACAACTTAAGACATTTAAAGGATACACAAACTTACATTTTACCTAGGTATAACAACAACTACGGAATGAGAATTGTTGATTATATATTACCTAAAATTATTAATGAACTGCCATTGGACATACAGGATAAATACTTATCCCGTATTAAAAATACTTATCAAGTAAAAAAATTCTACTTAACACAACCAATACACTCAAACTATATATTATAATCTATAATTAATTACTATTATTAGATATAACTTATTGTAAACTAATAAAGCACGAACTCACTAGTCACACATAAACCGAATGGGTTTTCGCGATTTATTTAAATTGTTAAATGTTAAAATATGTTGTTGTAATTGAAACTTTAAAAATAAATAAATAAAATAGTATTTTGACAAATAGCAGGCGCGTGGGAACAGAGCCGTCTTGTAAGAACCAATCTCGCCACGCCCTCCCAACTGTTAAGACTCCAAAAGCGACTTCTGCGCAGTCAAGCTCAATATTCAGATGCCGGCAGCTATATAGTTGTTGTTTGCTTTAAACAATCCCCCATAATTTTAAATATTAACAATTGACCATAATGTAAGTTTTTTGAGTTAGAACGACACTACTTTAAAACATTACTTTCAGATATGAATTCTTCAATGATTTATATCATCGATTTTTATCTACGCCAAAAGTGGAGATGAAATGTATGTGCTTACAGGCGATGACTATTGTATATGGTCGTTATTATGAAGATATCGGACCTTTTGCTGATACTAAATATATAGTGCAGATGTTAGATAGGGTAAGGTTTATATTTTTGAGGTTTATTAGTTCTAAGTCCAATACAATTTTTTGACAAGAGTTATAAATAGAGGCATTTTTGTTGTATGATTATTTGATAAAAAATTGATTTTTTGCAGACATGTGACAGAATGGAGAGAGACAGACTTGTACAGTTCCTAGGTAAATTAATTTTACACAGAAAAAATGTTAGCGAGATTTTAGAATGGAATGGTATAAGGTATGTTTGATATGTATCGTTGTCATACTAATATTTTATTTTATTTAATTATTGTAACAGCAAAAAATCAGTTTCGTAGATTTAACTGATTTTTTTCTAAAATATTTCGATAAATACAGGATACTGGTAGATTTGATGACGCTAGCGCATTTACACACATCCCGCGCTATGGTTCCTACTCAGACCAATGTCATCGAAGGGCCCACACAGACCAGCGAAGGTGATCGCGAATGGTACTACAATATCGAACAAGGAGACAAGGTGCAAAGGAAAGGACCAGTTAGCTTTCAACAGGTAACATTAAATTTTGAACATTATTTGTAAAAAAAATACCAATTTTATATAAATGACATTTTATAAGCATATTAATGCCAAGAAAATTTAGCCACTATTCTATGTAGACTAAAGGCTGAATATTCTATTATATTTATTTCTGCAGTTTCCAATTAGGATTTAGGTAAATATTAGGGGTTAACGTATGAAATTGCCGATTTGCACTGAAAAATTGAAATTCGTTTTTTTTTAATTTAACATATTTATTTAATCAAAATAATTACCATTATTCTCTATATCTCTTTCAATTCATTGTTATTCACCTGTGTGGGCGGTCTTCCACGTGGTTCGTTCTTCAAATTAAAGTTTAAACGAAAGCGTTAAAGTTTAAACCAAAATCGAACGGTACGTTCATTAGTTCCTCCAAATACAACCTCTAAACGCAACATTGTTATTGCGAGCTGTTTCTGTTGCGTTAGTTCCGCGTCGGAACTTGTATTCAAAAATCACTTGAATGTTTGAAGTATCTATCTTTCTTGTCTAAGCTGAATAAAAAAAACAACTAAAAGTCGATAATCGAATGTTGCATATTTTTTAAAAGAAGAACTACATAGGTACGATGTGAAAAAAGTTTCACTCAAAAATCTCAAACCATGAAGGTTCTATGTCAATTCGAAGTACCTATTACAATAAAACGGCAATTTCATACTTTTATAAAAAAATATAGTAAAGGTTTAGCAAAAATACTTTAACAATATTCTATTTGCAGTTGAAAGACTTATATAAAAGTGGAGAAATCAACAACAAAACGAAATGTTGGGCAAACAGCATGGAAGGGTGGCGGGCGCTGGGCGGTATACCGCAACTGCGCTGGAGTCTTGCGGCACGTGGGGCCCCCGCACTCACTGAGACTGATCTTGCGGCCACAGTGCTAGATCTGCTTATTGCTTGCTCGAGATATTATCCTAGCCGGTAAGCTACATCTACCCACAGACATAGTTAACCACTTCTCATCACAACTTTAAAAGTAGTTAGGAATAACGAAAGTATGTAAAATATTTATCATTAACAAGAGGTAAGTATTATTCATTAATAAAGTATATGTTTTTGGTTATAGAGACGAAGAAGATGCGGTGATAAGACCACTTCCAAAAGTAAAAAGAATGTTATCAGAGCCGGCCTGTTTAGCGCACGTAGTTCAACTTTTATTGACCTTTGACCCAATATTAGTAGAAAAAGTTGGTATTGTAAAAAAATCTCTTATTATTGCTGTCAAACCAAAACACTTACGTTTTTATGTCTGTTGTATCCTTAACTTTTTAGGTGGCCACTCTATTATATGAAGTAATGCAAGATAACCCAGAAATTTCAAAGCTTTACCTAACTGGCGTGTTTTACTTCATGCTTCTCTATACTGGTTCCAATTTGTTACCAATTGCAAGGTTTTTGCGGGTAACGCATATGAAACAGGCTTTTCGGGCGGATCAGGTAGGTTAATTTCAGTTATTGCATTTCGATATTGCATACTTAAAACTATTGTAAACATTAAAAACATACCGCAATTGTTTTAGACAAGTTCGGACATAATGCAAAGATCAATCTTAGGTCAGTTGCTCCCTGAAGCTATGGTGTGTTATCTAGAAAACCATGGTGCGGAGAAATTCGCACAGATTTTCCTCGGCGAATGGGATACACCAGAGGCAATTTGGAACTCGGAAATGAGGTTTGTATAAGTATATATTATAAGTTAATGTTTTATGCAAAATATTATATTTTTATCGCCACACACCTTTTTTTCAATAAATTTTATCATTTCAGACGTATGCTGATAATGAAAGTGTCAGCGCACATTGGGGAGTTTACACCTCGGTTGCGCGCACACATAGCTGCGCGGTATCCGTACCTCGCCATACCAGCCGCGTTATACCCTCAGTTGCGCAACGAGCTGTTCTGTAACATGTTTTACTTGCGACATCTATGTGATACACAACGTTTTCCCGATTGGCCTATACCAGATCCGGTAACAACATTTTCGAACAACTTTTTAGTTCTTTTTGTTAGATTATGTTTAAAATTGTATTTTTGTCAATCTATGTTTAGGTAGGATTATTAAAGGACGTGCTTGAAGCTTGGCGTAGAGAAGTAGATAAGAAACCAGCCTCAATGACAGCAGAGCAAGCTTACATGGCGTTGGGCCTTGAGCCTGGTCAGTATGATGAAGCTGCAGTACGAAAAGCTTACTATCGACTTGCACAGCAGTTCCATCCGGATAAGAATCCTGAAGGACGGGTGAGTAATAAACATTTGCCAAATTCCTTTAAAAATAATAAAATACCAACATAGTGATATGTAATATAATTTAAGAGCTTTCTAACAAAGTCTTACTTCTAAATTTTAAGTAATTCTTCCGTATACATAAATTATTGTCAGTGTCACAATCACAATATATGATTTTAGGATCGTTTCGAGTCTGTAAATCAAGCTTACGAGTTTCTCTGTAGTCGAAATGTTTGGAGCGGCGATGGACCCAACACAAATAATATTCTACTTATACTGCGCACACAGACAATATTATTCCAAAGATATTCAGAAGGTATAATATTTAATATACTTTTATCCATTGATATATTTACAAATTAATAATTGATTGGTTAAATAATTTGACAAAACTACCAGTTTTTGAGAGGTCTTCAAGATTAAAAGATAGAAAAAAGTCTAGTCAGTCTGAAACTAGTCTGAAACTTAAACTAGTGTATTTTTATAATTATAATTTGAAAGATACAGACTATAATTTTTTTTAACAGTATTGGCGCCGTACAAATACGCGGGCTATGGAGCCCTATTACGAACGGCTCGGCTCGAAGCAGAGGCGGAGGCGTTGTTCGCTCGCGACACGGCTCTCTTGCCGGCTGCTTGCGAGCTCGCACACGCAACGCTCGCCTGTTCCGCGCTAAATGCCGAGGAATTGTGTCGCGAGCGAGGATTGGAGGTATGGCAAAATAAATTATATTGAAATTGTGTCCCATAAATTTGACTAAAACTACCACAAACAGTTTGATCAAAATCAACAAATTAATGACTTAAATTGGCAATGGTATTTTACAGACTAATTGAATTTCAAACTTAACAATCTTCTTGTAATCTTATGACTGAAGTTTGGTTTATGCTTATTCCTTAGGTTCTTCAAGAGGCCCTGTCCCGTTGTGTATCAGTATTAGGTGGATGTAAAGAGGGTAGCACAGCGGCGATGGTCTGCATGCACTGCGCACGGTGCTTTGCAGTTGCTGCGCGTTTTCCAAATTGCCGCGAAGCTGCCTCCCAGTTACCACAATTATGTTCTGATATTGTTCCTCTTCTGAGACGACCTGTAAGTACTATACTTATGTACTTTTAATATTCTTAACAAGGAAACAAAATTATGATATGAAATGTACTATATAGGAACTAGGTGAGACAGCGTGTGCAGGTGCAGAAGCAGTAGCAGCATTAGCGGCAGACTCCCAGTGTCGAGCACGATTTGCTCGAGCTCACGTACTGCACGCTCTGCTACCAGCCGTACTAAGATACGACTACACACTCGCTGAATCGGGTTTGCACAAAGAGGGTGACAATAAGCAGGTTAGCATTAATAATTAATTTCTCTCTCTTAATGCATATAGTTTTACCTCAGATAATTATTACAATTCCAACAATAAATTATTTGTACAGGAAGTAGCAAATCGTTTCGCAACACAAAGTGTGGCTGCTTTGGCTGCGTTATACGGACCACACGAGGATGTGACAGAGGAAGACGAACGAGTTCGAGACGCGTTACATATGTTGTTAACGCCATATTTATGTGAAAAGTTGAGCAGCACCGATACTCATGAGGTATATAGTCGCAATAATTTCCAATTGTCTTTCTTAATCGTAGATTGACATACAAGAACAGCTTTTTAAACTTCATAGGCGATATCAATTATAAAAAGTATTTTTTAACTTAAATTTACTAAACCAGTATACATGAGATAATATTAGTTCTATTTCAAATATTTAATACATTTTTAGCTGCTTAAAATCCTAACCTCAAACTGGCGAACGCCATACCTTGTATGGGATAATAGTACACGTGCGGAGCTACAAGAGTCTTTAAGAGAAAAGCCGATTGGAGACGACGCACCACTCGTGCCTGCTTTGAAATACACAGCACACGAGGGCTTGCTACCAGTCGGCGGAGTCTATCTACATATATACAACGAACTGCCAGACTTTACTATTGAAGTAAGTGTTCACTTGAGTCACACTGTCATATATTAAGATTTGATAGTAGTTGTTCATGGATTCTATGGTCCTCTTGATTACCACAAAGGGTCTCTTTTCTTCAAAAGTCCATGTCGATTTTTTTGCCATATAGGAGAAAAGAGGGACACATATTCTTATGGGAAGATTAGGTACAGTAATTTTACATAGCATTATTTAAAACTGACAACATTGGCACACAAAATTTTGTGTAATGAAGACCATCCTAACTTTATAATGAATTGTTATATTAACCAATATAAATATTATAATGTCACTTATATCAAATGTGTTTTTTAGAATCCTCAACAATTCGTATTGGATTTGCTGAATTTTATAGAAAAAGAAACGCAGGCGGATATGACGGAGGAGAGAGCAAAGCACATTACATTAGCATTGAATGCTCTTGCTAATTGTATAGTAAAGAATCCAGGTTAATTATAATTTTGTTTTCTTTCAGTTTTTAATTATCGATGCTTATTCAAAGAGTTTTTATATTTTTTAAGCAATTTGTATTTGTGTTCTTTAATGTCGAATTTTCGGTAACGACTTCCTATTTTAGAGTGTAATTGCTTATACACAGGAGTGGAGATCCAATGCATTGGTCACTTCGGTTTAATATTTGGTCTGATGTCTGCTCGCGCACTGCCTGACGCCTCGGAAGGAGCAGTGGCGACGGCTGCGGCGGCGGCGCGGTCTCGCGAGTGCGTAGAGGAGGTGGCTGCGGGGGGTTTGCTGGGCCACTTGCTGCCGCTACTAGCCCCGCCCCCCAGACCGGATGCGTTGGCAGCGTTGTCTGCGTTATTGTCCGCTACGCCGCTTGTTAGAGAGGCTTTAGCCAAAGGTAGTGGAATACTCGAATTTTAACTTCATCCGTCTATTAATTTTGTAATTTGATTTAAATATTTTTTTATATTATTTCAGGTGCTGTGATATACTTATTAGATTTATTCTGTAATTGTAAGATACCGGAAATAAGAGAAACGGCTGTTGAACTGCTAGCTCGTATGATGGCTGACAAATTACATGGTCCAAAGGTAACATGAAAATACTGATAAATATTATTATTCTTGTATTATGTTCGAAAAAGTCTAAGATGATATAACTTCTATCTCACAGGTACGTCTAACGATGTGTCGGTACGTGCCCAGTGTGTTTGCGGAAGCCATGCGAGAAGCAGGCGCTTCTGCTGCGTTGCATGCATTTGATGCTAGCCACGAGCATCCAGAATTAGTGTGGGGCGATGAGTTGAGGCAGAAAGTACGAACCAACATTGCACAGTTGCGAGATAGGTGAGTCCCAAAACTGCATGAGTAAGCATCTTATTTCTTAAATTCATGATATGTAAATATGCAGTAAAAATAACAAAGGGTTGTTTTGCATACATCAAGCTCGGTCAGCTTTTTTAAAAAGAATTTACTATTACTATTCATATCTGATTTACATCTCATCTGTCCTTAGACATTATATGAATCAAATAAGTGATCCGTCAACACTATTCGAGGAGCGTGATGTGACAGAACACAACGAAGAGGCGTGGGCGCCTCCCGGAGAGGTCGTGGTGGGTGGGGTGTACCTCAAATTGTTCCTACAAAACCCTACTTGGAGTTTACGGAGTCCGAAACGATTTTTGCAGGAGTTAGTTACAGAAACATTGTCGTCACTTCATAAGGATTCCTCTGAAGTAAGTTTAATCTTTAAACCTGGGGCTATATAGTCATTATTACATTGTCTAAGAAATCATATTATTAGTTACAAATTGTTCACAATACTTGTAACGCAGGGTAGTCGCGGTGAGATCTGCGCACGAGCACTCGCCGCCCTGCTCCGAGCGCGGCCCGCGCTGTGTGAGGCGTGTGCGCAGCTGGGCGAGCTACCTCGGCTGGCGCGGTTACTGCCCGTTTGCCCCAAGCACGCGGTGCCAGTGCTGGCTTCACTTTCTAATACGCAGGTAATAATATTATCATATATATATAATACGCGAAATTAATCAGTCAGATCAAGATTAAAGCTTTATAAAGCTGGACTAATTTATGTACAACAAATGAGTTTTTTTCAAAAATGATAATTATTGCATTTATTAGGCCTGCGTATCCGCACTAAGTCAAACGGACGTGATGGTGGGGCTGAAGACTGCTGTGAAGACGTGTCGAGAAGTGGTAGGCGTAGCTTGTGACGCTCTAGCTGCCATCTTCAACAGTACTGTCAATACGGATAAGCTAGTGCTTCAGGTATTTTATTTTATAATAGGTACAGTTCGTTATTTAAACACTAGAGTTCTTTTACAAAATTAGAAGATTACTATTATTCCCATAGTGACACGTTTTCTGTTAATTACTTCTATATGACTAGTACTAATATACTGCCGTGACTTGTTATAGATAATAATTTTATCTTCGATATCCTTTGACAGGCTCTTGAATGCGAATTAGTGAACGAGCTGCTGTCAGTGCTGGAAGGCCGAGCGGTGGAGGGCGGGGCGGCGGCGCGAGTGGTCGGCGCGCTCAAGGCGATGAGCCGCGCGGGGCTGCATGCCGAGCGGGTTCGGGCGCTACTAGCGCGGTCTCCGGTGTGGGACCAGTATGCAGCACAGAGACACGATCTATTTATCTCAGCACCCCAACATCACGCTCTCACCGGTACGTATTGAGCTTATGTCGGCATATTTCACAGATTAAATAGCATATTATATTACAGTACAACTACAGTCAGTAGTAAACTTAGTCATTATTAAGTCAAATATAATGTATAATGTATAATGATAATGAGCAAAGCGAACCGCTATGGTATGGCTATGGACGTGTACTTATAAGTCAAATGATGAAATATCGCGTAACTTGATGTACGAAGCATTGCTCGTACAAGTCATTTGCATAGTACAAAGTCTTCAAAGATTAAAAGACCCTGACAGTCATTAATATTTACAATAGAATTTTTAATTTATTTACTAATCCAACACTTTCATTTATGATCTTTTAAGTCAATATCATGTTAATTTTAGGAGTACCTCAAAGCGCCGGCTATCTATCAGCGCCACCATCTGCGCCTCCCGCACATCCTCCACCCCTGGACTGATTTGGACCTAACCAGTATGTATGTCCTTACTAACGACTGATAAATGTTTGGTGTAGTAATCGATTAAACTCAGCGCTATAAAGACTAACGCAAGTGATGATAAAAATCGAGTATAGGAGTTACATCCCACTTTAGTTACTTCCATTCCTGAAAAAGATATTTGGTCGATTTTTACACCAGACCTGTAGATTTGTGTACATAAGGTAACATAGAATGTATGAATAAATATTCCTGCGTAATGTAAAATGTACGTTTTCGCCATACAGTTTCGTATACCAGTATGTATTCTGTTACTATTGAAAAATATTACGTAGAATATAGATAGGGTAAATAAAGATTATTATGATGTAATAGATTAACAGCACTATATGAGTTTTTACCAAAAAATGTCAATTGTGAAAATATATTAATGAATCTGAATAAAATATTTATTAAAAAAAGGTTTTAAAGTATATGTTGCGAAGTATAGTTTTATAAAACATTAACAGGCTAGGGTAGTCAGTCATGAAAAAATGAGAATTTTTTGCCATTAAATCATTTTATTTTATAAAATTATTAACATGGCGTCATTACACAATGTTTTGACTTAAAGTCACGAAAATAAAAATAAAAAATTATTTCTGTTTATATTATAGCTGTTTGCGTTGACGCATTTCCAACAGAAGGTCCTTGCGGTGACCAACACAAGTCCTTACATTCATGTGGAATCGACCGGACACAAAAAATAGTTTTATAAATAGATAATCTTATCGAATATTAATATTTTATCGAAGATTTCTTTCTTTTTTAAATTTCGATTTTTTATAAACAACTTGCTTTTTTGTTAATTTTTGAACAAAAAAAAGCTTCAATCTTTGTTCGATTGATTTTAGATGAATCTCCAAGGACATGATGGTCACTGCATATGCAGCCATAACGTTTTAATTTTCGTGACTTCAAGTCAAAACATTGTGTAATGATGCCATATTATTAATTTTATAAAATAAAATAATTACTGAAAATTCTCATTTTTTCATGTCTCTGACTACGCCCTAACCCCTTAATACAATTATTTAAACTAAGGTTTTTTTTTTATTATAAAAGTTACGTTTTTATGTTAACGGCTTAGAATCATACATAGATAAATAATTAAAAAAATTATAATAATGATAAACTGCCGGAATGTAGAACTTGTTATATCAAAACCTCAAAGTATTTACATATATCTTAAATCAGTGTTTGTCTGCATATATTATAATCAACAAATAAATATATGTTCTTATGCCAATAGTTATTGTTGCAATGTACTTATTACAATTACAACAAAACTGATCACATTGTACGAAAGTATTAATGTAATGGTGAAGGTACATTGTGTTCCGTCTTTATGTTATTCTTATGTATTAAGGTGATCTCTTTCATTTAAGCGAGGTAAGTAATTGTTCTTATTGCTAAATAAGTTAAAATTCTATTGATTTTGTAATAGTACATAATCGATTTTAGGATAATTTAGTTTTACCTACACGTTATTAACTGATTGATCTAGATAAATCTAGAAAATATGATGCTTAAACAGGCACGCGCCAAGCATCTTCTGCGCTGGTGAGCGAATTATGAGCACTTGGAGAGTTAAAAAAAGGTCGTGCACCAACAAGTAGTTTCTGTTCCTCCGTGTCAACCCAGTCTACAATTAATTAATTGCGCTCTGTTTTTTTTCGTCATATTATATTTTCGGTTTCCTAGCGTCTTTTCAGCCGACGACTTCGCGCGTGGACGGCGCGTTCCTGTGATTTAGACTAGAATAAATCTTCTACCTTAGAGTATAGGGTTGCCATTTATACTCCATTATTGGTTTGTGAGACAAAATGTAAACAAATCGTAAATATTTATGAAATTTACCATTACAAATTAAACATGATATTTTTGGAATTTGTATATCTCTAATGATTTCAATCAATATTTTTAAATTTTGAAACGCAATTTATTATATATTTTAAATAACTAAAATAAATGTTATATTAAGCAATGATATTCTCGTTAAAATGTAATGTTTACATTTGGTCTCTGCCTATGTTGAATGTAGATGCCCACTGCTGAGTCGGGTCTCCTCAGAATGAGCAAGGAATCGGCTATAGTCCACCACGCTGGCCCAGTGCTGGTGGGCAGACAACACACACCTTTGAGAACTTTAGGGAACTCTCAGGAGTGCAGGTTTCCTCGGATATTCAATTTCTTTAAACACACATAACTCGGAGACGTCCGAGGTGTGGGCTATCCCTGTTTTTTTTTTGTTTTCTTTTTCGGATATTAGTAAAACTAATTTTTCCTAAAATCGAGTTTGACTGGTGATTAGTATAGCATTGGATATTTAATCCCAAATCTTGCCAGGATTTTTCTAATTAATTATATTGTTTTATCTAGTCTGAAATTGGAATCAGATGCATGTTTATAATATGCACAACTTTTAAATTCTTAAACTCACCTCATATATTGCGTAAATAACGAGAGAAATAAGTTATGGATATTAAAACTTAAAGAGTGGTAGCGATTGAGCTAGCATTGTATTGTAATGGTTTATATGCAGTATTGTAGTCCAAGAGCCTTAATCAGCGAGACTATATGTATGCCTGCCACGCCAGGGTTCTCGGACTATGAAGATCGATGTCGTGTACGAATATTAGTGTGATATTACTATATTAAATGTTAGTCATATCATAGCATAAGAGAATTATTATAACGATACGTTTACATGCTCTCTTAAGTTTATGACACCATGGAATGCTCAATACCATCTTTTTGTAATTGTATATAAATAAAAAAAAAAACAAAATTTGAGCGAGCTATACCAGTTAAATAATAAAATATTAGCTTTATATAAAAGGATGTAAACGTATTTTAAGGGGTTAGGGTTAGTCAGGACAAAAAATAGATTTATAAATAGATAATCTTGTGCCTGATCGTAGTTATTTGCTTTTTTTTTAGGTTTTCGTGAAAAAATCTACAGATAATTGTTTATAAAAAAATTAATGAAAATTCTTTTCTCTTAATTTTAATTTCTCTGACTACCCCTACCCCCTTAAGGTGATTTTATGTTGCTCAGGTCTCGAGTACGTCCTAATTTTGTTATTAATATGAAATGAAGGTTGGTCATTGCAATTGTGTGTCCTAGACTTATAGGACTCTGGATTAGTAAATATTGATATTTTGATAAAACTATTACAAACTTTACAAAAGGCTTTGTATAAAAATTAACTCCTGCATTTTGTGTATAATGTTTATTTCTGCTTTATTTGAACATTCTTGTTAGCTTTTCTATTGGTTTCTATAAAGCTATGCACACACAATGAATGAATGGTATGGACTGAAGGCAACACGAGATGTAACAGAAAGTAAATGTTTAATATTTTTATATTTAGTCGTAAGATATACATGTAATGTAAAGTAATATATTGAATTAATATTAAATTTGGCCTTTTTTTTCTATTACGAATATTTTATATAAATTAAAACTTTCAAATATTTAATCTATCATTAAACATATTACATAGGCCGTGTTCTGGTACACTGGAGCACTGGAGGGTGTGACGTCACTTCAGCATACTGGGAAGCCGTTCCTTTATAGCTAGCTATACTGGGTCACTGTTTAAAACCGAACAGCAGACATTACAATTTTTAATTTTTTATAAGTCCTAGGCCTTTTTATAAGGCATTAGATAACAATTTAATTATCAAGCCGTTAAAAATTTTAAATTCTTGACCCTGTTGATCACGTGATCAAAACACTGGGAGCACTGTACCTGTCAGCTTCAGTAGTTACAGTACAAAAATGGCGTCGATTGATGACGTCATGGATTTCCATATGATACTGCGCCAGTATACTGACAGTTATAACGGAACACATTTCTGACCACTGAAAGTGTATATCGGAACACGGCCATAGTTAGCTATACTGGGTCACTGTTTAAAACCGAACAGCAGACCAGTATGTATACTATAGTCTGTCAATGTCATTCATGTTTTTGGCGCTTTTTCAATTTAAAATTGAATAACTTGCATAATAAAAGTATTTATTCTTTTTATCAAAACTAGAAGAAAAAATTGTTTTCAAGTAACTACTTATTAATTAAATTTAATTAAAAAAAAAATTGTTAAGGAAAACGAAATAATTGCCACTATAAATTTTTAAACAGTCGTTTTCTTTGATAATATTACAATTTTAAATTTTTTATAAGGCTCGATTTCATTAGATAACAATTTAAATAATTATTTATTATCAATAGTACAGGCATCAAGCTGTTATAAAAATTCTTGACCCTGTTGATCACGTGATCAAAACACTGGAGGCGCGTTCCACTAAGCGATCTCAAGTCTCAACGCCCCAAACGCTCAATTAGCCGTTCCATTTGACGATCGCGGGCTTTTTGGTCGTGGCGAAAACGTCATGACGTGCTGACTCGAAGCTCATGACGACCCATGTCAAATCGTGGGTCGTTGTGAGCGTTGCAAAATTAGTGATCTGTGGTTGCAAAATTTGGCGGCATTTTTAAAACATCATTAATGGCGACGATATAAATAATTTTATTTGATACGGATAGAGATTGTACTTGAATGTTTCTGCAGCGCATATTTATACAAAATTCATTTTAATAATTTAATTATAAATATAAAAAAATCAATCAATAAAAATTAATTTAACCAATAATTATAAATTTGAAACAATTTTTTTGCCATTTGAATTATTTACGTTAACGCTCAAAACACTCAATTACCCGTTCCACTTGGGTTAACGATTGTAACGCTCGCGGACACGTGGAACGGGAAAAACTGCGGTCGTGAGCGTGGGCGTTGAGATCGTTTAGTGGAACACAGGGTGGGAGCACAGTACCTCGGCAGCTTCAGTGGTTACAGTACAAAAATGACGTCGATTGATGACGTCATGGATTTCCATATGATACTGCGCCTACACTTACTGACAGTTATGACGGAACACATTTCTGGCCACAGACATCACTGGCCAGTGTTGTCAGTGTATATCGGAACATGCGCGTATAAGTGTTAAGAGATTCATTCATAATTATAATTTGCTGTCTCTCTTACTCATATCGAAAAACATGAGTCAGAGTAATCCTTGAGATACTTTTCCTGTAACGTGACGTCAAGACAATTAACAAGATCAGTCAGTTAATCAGATTTAGAAATTAATTTATTATCAGCCCTGATAATGACCGAAGCTTATTTAGTAAGGTTTAAGTAAAAATATAAACGATCAAAAGCTTAAAATAAATTTATTAATAGACTAAAAACTTATAATTTTCTATATAAGTGTACAATTATAATACTTAGAGATCATATAAAATTTCATTTTTAAGACGAAACTTATTATGTATTCCAAGGGATTATTATAAGTAACTGTAACGTGTACATAAGTCACATGAAAAATGATTTTTTTTAATACGAACAAAATTATACGCTTAATGTACGATTTACTACAGTCAGTTAATGTCGTGTTACAGATTAGCTGAACTGTTGACAACCAATATATGTTAATCCTTTTTCATTACTTACATTATTCTACATTTCTAAAATATAAAATACGCCATTATCCGAATATTGTGGATGAATCTTGTCGATTAGAAACCTTTAATTAAATACGTTATTTAATTTGAGGTGAGAGTTTACCGTATCGACGGGATGAACATTAAATGTTTGACAGTTACGAAACCCATCAACATTTTGTATGGGAAAATTATTTATTTTCCCATACAAAATGGCTATTCGTTCAGCCGTTCTTGAGTTATAAGTATTCAAACATGATTAATATATTTTATGGAATTAATTTTTATATATTCCTAATCTAGATGTCGCATGGAATCAATAAAAATTGATTTGTTATGGATATAGATTTCTCTAAAACAGTCTATGGATTTAATCAAATCTTGGTTTTAGATCCTACGGGTTGGTGACAAGAGGTTGTTCGGTGTAGTGGTTAGTTAGAGCTGCGAGCGGCCTCTCGTAGCTCTTAGCGCGTTTCCGTCTGCCTCTGAAACAAACTGCTGTAATATAATATACACGAAACTTCATATTCATTATTGGTAGCTAATTCATTATTTAAATATCAATCATTATTTAAATATACAATTAAAATATCATCATAATCAGAACAACCCATCAATGGTCCACTGCTGAGACGGGTCTCCTCCTCAGAATGTCTTCGCATCGTAGGTTGGCAGTCTTCACACACCTTTGAGAACTTTTAGAGAACTCTCAGGAGTGTAGGTTTCCTCACGATGTTTTCCTTCACCGTTAAAGCAAGTGATATTTGATTGCTTAAAACACACATAACTCAAAAAAATCAGAGGTGTGTGTGGATCGAGCTCGGACCTCCTAAGTAAGACAACGATGTCTTAAATACTGGGCTATCACTGCTTTTATAAAATATATTAGCCCAAAATTCGACTGGGCTATGGAACCAGCATAAATTAATATACAAACATTCAGGCTAATTTTGGTTTAAATGAATACCAGCAAGTGGTTAAAATAGGTTTGCAAATGGTGGACATTGTCTTTACGTTAATTAGGGTAGTAATTTTTTTCGTCTTTACCTATATATATATATAGTGTTAACTAATTAAGGAGAAAGAAGTTGTAGTCTATACGCAGACTAACAGCATGACGGCTTGACTAGAATATCCTCCTGTGGTTATACTTTAGACTCAGAGCTTCAGAGTTACTGCTAGGAATATTCTCGATGTAATCAATAATTACTCTGTTATGATGGCATATTCATTTTGCAATCCTCACTTCCTTGATTTGTGTTTATCAGTGAGCCAACATTCAAGAAAGTAAATGTGCTACCAATATCAAGAAAGAATACTACCAACATCAAAAAATGCTACTCATATCAGCCCTACCAACTTCTAATAACAAGATGCTACTCAAATTATAAGTGTTGCCAATATAATAACAACTAAAAGTCCCAACATTGCTCGGTTTTCGTACTCTTAAATAAACTTAAATCTTATATCTCAATAAAAAAACGTATAAATTTTTTGGTACAAATCATTATTTTTACTTTAATAATTTTTTTTGGAGAATTATATCTAAACGATAATTTACCTTATAAGCATGCGCACATATCGATACGGTTTCGAGTGTGTTTCTGGAATGTCGACGGGCATCGAAAGGCACAAGTAGTGATCGGCACACACAGCACACAGCAGTTCGTCTAGTTTACTGTGCAACATGGCAAAAGTAGGGCGACTTCGAGGGCGCTCGTTCCAGCAGGATAACATTAATTTGTATCTGGAGTTAAAAGATAAGTTTATTAGTAGCACCAATGCTGTTTAATCCCGAAGTTATCCTATTTACAGATGTAAGCTGTATTATAGACTTATGTACTATTTGACAAAATTGTAGGCTCGCTATGAGTCATAGCGCGTCGTGGATTGATCATTGAACTATCTATACATAGGTTCTACAGTTACCTACTCTGTATAATGAACACTTTTAAATATTATTTAGTTTAGAACCGCATAAACTTACACTCTTAAGCATATTGTTGAATGTAAATAAAGCTATAATATACTCCTATATGTAAAGTCAGTGTTGTTGCTGATGAAGGTTTTGTTTATATCGGATGGTGATACTAATTTTTTATTATTAATATCTGGTAATGCTGATTTGAATGTTCTTTTTTAAAAATGAGTACAACTATGAAATTGTTGGTAAAAATGATAATTTTATTAGGCATTTTAAATAAAAGGTAAGTTATAAGTAATACTGTGACTTTTAATTATCAAAAACAATCAATCTTCATACATGCATGAATATAAAAATTCATTCATACATGCATGCATGCATTCACATAATTTATTATTTAATAGAAATAAACTTATTAAAACTAACCACGCATCTTAGTATAACTTGTTATAATACTGTTTCTAGCTAATAACTAATGATTCTAATGCACTTTCAAC
The DNA here is from genome assembly GCA_905147385.1 of Limenitis camilla. Classification (NCBI taxonomy): domain Eukaryota; kingdom Metazoa; phylum Arthropoda; class Insecta; order Lepidoptera; family Nymphalidae; genus Limenitis; species Limenitis camilla. The sequence goes on from LR990242.1 coordinate 3,848,138, forward strand.
ATTGAACTTTTTCCTAACATAGCACTGAATGACCTGTCTTAAAGGCACACGTTATTTCTAAGACCTAAGTTTCTATTATATATATTCTAAAACTGAAGATAAACAATACCTACACTAGAGTCAAACCAAAGACAAGCTTTATTTTTTGTTTTGTTTTTATACCACGATGGAGGCAAACAAGCATACGGTCCACCTGATGGTAATTACTGACGCCTATGGACACTTGCAACGCCAGGGATGTCACTTGTGCGTTGCCGACCCTTCAGAAACCTAATCACCTCCCTTTTGAAGTACCCAAAAAAATCAGCATCGATTAATGCAGATACTCATATTTAAACCAATGCTGATAATCCGCTGATGCTGATATTCGCAACAACCCTACTGTAGGTTCCTAAACAGTACACGAAACGAATTGCGACCTATGCTGCTTAACATCGGTATATTATTATGTATTTAATAGAAACTTTTGAGTTCGTTTTAAGAACAAAAAGCTGTATAATAGTGTTAAATAAGAGTTTGTTTATGACCCTTGATACAGTTAAAATCTGTTAAGTATGTAAAATTAGTTTTTTTATATTCTGAAAGCTGAACTTCAATTAAACAGTTTTATTCAACGTTCTTTCTCGATAAATTAATTTCAATCAATTGTTGTTGTTGGATAAAATGCTCCAGGCATCATGGAAAAATAAAAGTAATGTAAATGGCTAGTGATGCTTAATCTATTTAAATGAATAAGGATAGAATACTTACAAGCTAGGGCTACAATTAGGAGGTTTTGGCATCCTGTATCCAGCAGTCAGTAACCGCGGTAACCTCGTCGCACTCACGCCCGCGTACGGAGACCCGCCCACTGTCACCACTTCCCAGATAACCACGCCAAACGACCATCTATCATAATTTTTTATATAAATATTTTTTTTTATAAACTAGTGACGAGCTCCCGCTTCGCAAGTTAATTTTTTACTCAACACAGGACTCACAATAAACATAAAAGCATACCGCCTTCAAAGTTTTAATATATTCTATATATTTATTGAAATTGCTATGTAAAAACTTTTAAAAAAAATCTCATAGAAACGAATTTTCCCAAAATTAAAAATAGCTATGCAATAAAATCACCGCTACGGTACAACGTGAAAGAAAAATAAACTTTGTAATTATCATCTTCTACTCGTTCCTCTCCAGTCACTGGAGGTTGGACAATAAAATATCGATATGGACATGTGAATTTACAGTTACTGTTTCTTTTAAAAAAATAGTTTTTAGCTACCTATCTTACACTTATGAGTAAAATCGTTCTATTTGAAATACAGATATGCCTAGACAATTTAGAATTAAATGCCAATCCAAAAGAAACGACACGTCTCCGTATCGTTTTTAGAAGTTATACTTACTTTTTAGAACTAATAGTTTTTAGAAGCAAATGTAATTTAAATATTGTTATTAATATAGAAACTTCCATATAAAAGACATCAACGCGCACATGCAAAATAAATTAAAATTTTAACATGACTTACACATCACTCTGTGTGGTATAAATTCGATGAGTTAAAGACTCCAGAGCCATCCACTTGACCGGAAGCTTGCCATTACCCTTCTGCTTGTACTGGTTGTCTTGATAAATATCTCGAGATAGCCCAAAATCGGCAATTTTTAACGTCCTATCTGATGTAACTAAAATGTTTCTGGCAGCTAAATCCCTGTGAACCACCCGATTTGATGCAAGAAATTCCATGCCCTTAGCTATTTGTCGACAAAAAGAGAGAAGATCGAGTAAAGTTAGCTCTGTGTCACAGACACCTTGAAGATCGTATAGCCGATTTGTCGCAAACTTTGAATCTACCGGTTTGTTTCTGAAGAGATCATTTCGGTAATTAGTTCCTTCCTTGTTGTTATTGTAATATTTCGTATTTCTACGTGATATCATTATGTCCCAAGAACACCTGTAAAATAATTTACAATTCTTAAATTTTGACATTCTTAAATACAATACTTAATAAATATTGATATGATAAAAATATTTTTAATGATATGCCAGAAACGTTGTCTTATAAAACCTTCAATATATAGGAACAAATAGTAAATGATGGTACCTGAGATACGACAGTAGGTCTCCTCTACTGCAGTACTCTGCAATAATGAGTGGACGACGACCACTACAGCAACCCACTAAACTCACTAAGTGTGAATGCACGCCTACACTCTTCATCAATTCCATTTCTGCTCGGAATGATCGAACTTCTTCCACTGATGGAAAATCTATGGGAATACAATAATATAATATAATCGAATTTTAAATAAATTATTTTTTAAGAGTTATTTTAATACTTACTGGTCCTAGTATCTTTAAATAATCTTTTAATTACATACCTTTAAGCATTTTAACAGCAACATCTTTATTAAATGGTGCAAGGGTACCCCGACGTACCACGCCAAAGGCTCCTTCACCAATGACTTCATGTAATAGTACGCGTTCAGGACGGATTTCCCACTTGTCCTCCGAGCCAGGTTCCAAGTCTTCTGAGTCATCGTTTTGAAAGATCTCTAGACCGTTCTGTTATTTGAATAAAATTACTTGGTAAGTCATATATAAATGTTCATAAATTAAATAAAAATAATAATAGTTACCCTGTAAATGTAGTTTTTAGCGTCATTCAAATGTAACCGCCGTTTCCACAAAAATAGGACTGTCAATAAAGCGCCGACCACCACAATCGCAGCGGCCCACACACCCATCAATAAGCTCAAAGGTAACGATGCATCGAATTCTTCTGTAAGAAAACTTTTATTAATCGACACCTTTCTCAAGGATTAAATTGGAAAAGGATGATTTATCAACATGAAGGTAAAGATGTATTTTCAGTCAGTTTTATTTGAGTTCTTATCTTCAGTTAAACCAGAGATGTATGAATTTTTGTTAATCGAATTACTTTTTAAATATTTTAAATTTAATTGACTTTCTTGCGCACGTGTGTAGTGCGCCCATTTATATTTAAGATATATAAATATTTGTTTTATAATATGTAAATGTGTTTGGAAATTAGTATAAGCCGATTAAGTTATATTAAACTGATAAGTTTACAGTAAACACTTAAAAAAGGATTTATACTAACCGGGGAACGTGCCACTGATGCTCGTAGTCTCCGTTTTATTGTTCACTTGCACCTGAACCATCACATTGTAAATTCCTCTGCCTTTAATGTTTTTGAACTGAAGCTCTGTGACATTCTGTGCAAGAAATATAATAAAAAATTGGACGTTAATCAAAAAACTTTGGCAATGGTTAGGGTCATAACTAGCACTGTCAGCGTCCGGGCGCGTTTCAATAATTGTGTCTTTAGATAAATAATATTCTCAAATAATTCCAAAAATATGATGTCCTACTCTAACAACAAAATGAAAAATATTATTGTATTCCTTTCTCCCTAACAGGTAAATAGTTATTATACTCGTAGTTCAATAAACATCAGCCCGAGAGACAATCCCGTTTTTCCTTTTAAGCGATGCTATCTTTGCACTAGAGAGGAATAATATTCTAAAATATTCTATCAACCTTAGTAAATAAAATAAATTTTATAATTATTTTCAAAAAATGTTTACAAGATAAATTAAAAGAATTGGTCTTACGGGTTAGTAAGTTTATTACACTTACCCCTTGAAGAAGAACGCTTTGATTAGTATTACTTGTGGACAGAGTAACATTATTGTTGTCCGGCGTGTATTTTGGTTTGTTCCATGCCACTTGGACTGACCACGAACCGTCGGAATTTTTCGTAGTGTGCGCTGTCAAGTTCTTCGCTCGGTCTAATTATATTAACCAAGAAGAAAAAATGCTATACCGAAATGAGGTTTTGGCAATTATAGAGTTTTGACAAACTTTCTTAACTTTGTAATATTTATCAGAATTTCTTACTTTATTTTGACACTAATCCATACAAATAAATAAAATTGGAGTGTCTGTTTGTAATATTAAAATAACCGCTTTTTACTAAGTGCATATGGATATACACGGTACATATACCAAAACAACATTTTTTACAATTTCTGTCTGTTTGTTCCGGTTAATCTCTGAAATGGCTGGACCGATTTTGACGGCAATTTCACTGACAGATAGCTGATGTTACAAGGAGTAACTAAGGCTATTGACCATCCCGCTACGACCCATAGGAGCAGCGCAACACGCGAACGAAGTATATAAACTTTTCGTGTCACGGTTCTAGTTACGAGTACCATACTCTTCCCAAAACAGCTTGACCGATTTTAATGAAATTTTATATGTTTCAGTAGCTTATAAAATTTATTATAACTTTTACGGTTTCCTGTCGCAATCGGTCAAACAATAGTACAAAAATGTATTATACTACTTACATATAAAACAATCTTGATGATTGCAAGCTGGTGTGCGATATTTTTTCTCGCTGGTCCCATACCAGCCCTTTACTTTGACTATACAATTGTCGTTTACTAGCAAATCATTTATTGTCACATTGCGCTTTTCACATGGCTGAAAAAATGAAATATAAAATGATATAGAGCAACAAAGAAATTGTATTTGTAAATTATTTTATTATAATTACCTGACCTTAATAGATATTAACACACTGACACAAGTTTTTTTTATGATAGGTAAGGGACAAACGAGCAGACGGCCACCATCGCCCATGGACATCGACAAAACTAGAGGGTATCTCTTGTTTTGTCGATGCGTTGCCGCCTCGTAGATAGAGTGAGGAGGGGGAGCAAAGAGAAGAATGCTGCGGTTTCAATGGACCCGGAGCAAGAACCCGGTGTTCATTAGAACCGCGGCAGTAATGGGATGGGAGAGGAAAGGGTAGATCTGGCCCACATGTGGCAAGGCCGAGCTCTTACGAGACGCTCTCCCAGCGGCAGAGGGGCATTGTATTCTAACCCGTAAAGATTCAAGTGTCTCATAAAAATCTAATTAAAACAAGCATGCTTAATTCTGACTTAAAATGCTATATCAATATTCTTAAAAATGCAATGTATCTAATGATGTACTAAATCATTTAAACAAAAGCACTTACTCTAATTTTTTTATAAAAGAAGTCTCCCTGAGTTTTTCCTTTACAGGTATTGATAACATGAAACGAATCTGATTCTGAAATAAATGAAAAAAGTTCATTAAAAAAACCAATTAGATTTAATAACGATATTTCTTTTTCAAGGCAAGAAAGAAAAAAATTATAAAAATTAAAAAAAAACATGTCTACCTTCAGTTGAATTCCATACAACGTTCACTGATACAATTGAGCTATTTTTCGCACTCAACGGTTTTACAAAACTTATGTTGATATCGTATGATTTATTTTCTTCATTTCTCTTAATTTTTTCCTCCACGTATGGTCCTCTTTTCCAATAAGATATACGACCGTCATCGTTAAGTATTGTTGACCAGAGTGAATAATTTCCACTTTGTAGGCGAAATGTATCATCCGGTTTAAATGGTTCAATGATCGTATAATCTATCTGGAATATGGAATAGTCGAATACATTATTGCGTGGGCGTGTAGACTACGATTTTAAAAGTTTTGTGATCTTTGTATCCTGATTTCTCACCAAAAACACCTTATTATTCACAATCAAGAGGTGGATACCCTGCGTTTTAGATACTCACTTAACACTCCCTATGCCCTTGTTAAGATTAGCGTACATACGACTAGGAGACACTTAGGGTTATGATTTAATGGTTGAATGAAAACCTCACCTAGATTGAAAAGGTCAAGCTCATTAAATTATTAAAATTAGATCGGAACAAATTATTTTCTGACCCAGCATAAAAGTGGTCTCCGGTCAGTGCGAAATATGGTCTGAAAATCAATTTCGGACTCGCTTCTTTAAACTCAATATTGATGTGCTTATCCTCGAAAAGAGAGCTTTCAACAATGTTATTTTGTACTCAGTAGGAAATATACAACTTATTTATTACTCACCGTCTCATTTTCGTAATTATCACTAACCAAAGTAATCAACTGTTTTAACTTTGAAGGTGTCACGCTGAATGATACAGTATCATACGTTTGACATGTTATTTGTAATGTGGGTAGGTTCTCCGTCCAGTTCTGGTTATCCCGTTTATCTAAATCAGACCATGTATTAAGGTACAAAAATGTGAAATATTCCTAAAAATAATATTTTACTAAGAAATGTATTAACTTACTTAAAAAATTAGACTGACATTCTTTAAAACTTGTTTTCTGTAAACGAAAAATAATTAATTTTATAAAAAAATGACATTTTTCCACAATTTCAATAAACTCTTCAATAAATGTAAATTTTATAGTTATGTTATACTAGCTGCGTCCCGCGGTTTCACCCGCTATATTTTAAATAATTCACACCATATCATTATAAATTATAGCCTATGTGTTATTCTGATGTTTAAGCTATATTATTGTAAAATTTCATCAAAATCCATTCAGTAGTTTTTGCGTGAAAGAGTAACAAACATACATCCAGACATCCATACATTCTTACAAACTTTCGCGTTCATAATTTTAGTAGGATTGTAAAAAAGTAAAACGAAAAAATTGAGAGTTCAGAAAACTACTTAAGATTAAAGGCTAGTTAGGGTTTTTTTTATTTTTTATCTAAATACAAGCTAAAATATAAATGCCGTGGGGCAGGGTAGAATTCCCATGAAAATCCAATTTTAGTTTAAAAACAGTTATGTCAGCATTCGCTAAATTTCAGCAAGGAATTTTTTATCAATATTACATAATCTTGAGACTATTAAGTATGTATTAAATTAAGCTTTTAAAATCAATGTGATAATAACGTGTAGGTGTGAGTAACTCGTAGCGATACTTTCTCTACTTACAAATATTACATCACATCAATCTTCTAACTTACTAAATTATATATTCATTAATTATTTGTTATCATACCAAATTTTATAGTCTTTAAGATGTATGTAGTTTTCTCAGATAATGCAAATTTATATTAAATACACTCAACATTGAATTTCAATCTCGGTATTATTTTTTTAATACATTTTTCAGTCAAAGCATGAAATGACATTTCATATTTTGTGGCGACATTTTTATAGATCTAACTAGCTGACTCGGCAAAGGTTGTTTTGCCATATAAATTTTAAAAAAATGGGGTGGGTCACCCTTATCACTTAGGGGTGTAAAAATAGATGTTGACCGATTCTCAGACCTACCGATAGGCAAACAAAATTTCAAAAAAATCGGTGGAGCTTTTTCGGAGGATTTTGGTAACAAACACCGCGATACGAGAATCCCACTAATATAATAAACGCGAAAGTTTGTAACAATGTCTGGATGTAGGTTTGTTACTCTTTCACGCAAAAACTACTCAATGGATTTTGATGAAACTTTACAACAATATAGCTTACACTTCAGAATAACATATAGGCTATAATCTATAATGATATAGTGTGAATTATCCAACCTATAGCGGGTGAAACCGCGGGACGCAGCTAGTTTTATATATAACATTTATATATGAATAAAATATAAAATGTGTGATGAGAAATTAAATTGAATAATGACATTTTACATGTACTTAAAAGCAATGCTATTAAAAAGTTAATTATAAGGCCCATATACTGGAGCTGTTTACGAGGCGCCGGTGACGGATGCCGAATTTGAACGATTGCTTCATTGCCACACTTTATGACCTGTTTATCAACATCCAAACTGAAATACACACTTCAGAGGTTATCCCCAGGTTACTACTGCTCTAGCACTCGACAACAATTTCGATGACTAAATATAATCATTACCATAATGTGGATAAATGAGAGCTTGAATGTTTGATTATACATTTATTTTTACTAGAAGAAGAAAGTTAAGAAGTTACTTAGTCCGTCCTTTAGAGCCCATGAAATGGAGTTATGGACTCCATTAATGACTTAGGTGTTGCATCCTTTAATGTTAACAAATATGACCCACACTTGACAATAATATTATAACTACGCCGGACGGAATCAAGAGAAGGGAAATAACAATTTTTTTTTGACCTGACGATTTCCAAACATTGTTCCAAATGTTCATGTTTTTAGGTGTTTCCCCATCATCCTAAAACGCATTAATTATATTACAGTTTCCAGATTTTTTACAGGATACTCCTATAAATACATTTACGCGAAACAGACGAATAATTTTGTTGTTGATATCGACATTGTACAGTTTAAACTATATTCAACATTTGGTATTGTTGATGCCCATGAATATCTGAATAAATAGCAGCAACTGGTCACCGCAACGATCTATATCAAAAACAATTTTATTTAGAATTTATAGTCTATAGTTATAAGGCCAAAGCGTTTCTCGAATAGGTTAAAAATTATCTCTTTGAGAAAATATTTTTTTGTTGTTTTTTCTTTGCGTTTGCCTTATATTGAGGTAATGGAAATTTAGAGTAAACTGGTAGCAACTATACAAAACACCAGTAACGAAGACGGATATAAACGTACCTAACGTAATTATTATAGTGATATCCGATATATAAGTGAACTAATAATAACTACCCAATATGTTTTTTAGTTTATATTGGTGAAGGATTACCGTATCACATTAATACAATAGATAAAAGATTAGCAAAGCTGACCGCTTCTGTAGTAGGATCCTGAGCAAATATTAATATTTGCTACCCAAATACTATTATAGATGACACTATATTAAAGTTTTTCCCTCGAATTTTCAATCACATTGATCGAAAAAAATATTGCTTAAACTGAATATTTAAAAAATCCTTACACGTACAAAATTAAATATGATAAAAAAAAAATGTTTAAAAATTATTCATGCAATTAATTAAATTTTAATTTAATAGTATGTAATATTTACTTACCGAATTATAAAAAAAAATGGTGCACAGAGAATCCGCAAGTTGTATTATCTGCTGGGGAGACGCGGGAAGATCCTTTTCAAACGTCTCCTTAACAACTCGCGTGCTAACACCAGCACACAAAATAAAAAATAAAACTAAACCTAGCTTCATAGCCAAAATTTCAATCCTAAATATAATTAAGGGTAACTTAGAATAACACCAAGATGCAATTCTTAAAAATAACATAAACAAAAACTATTCATTGCGGTAGAAGGAAATTTTCAGCGTTCGGAAAATGTCGAAACTCGTGTTTGTGGATCGCGCGCTCTGTTTGCCCCCACACTTTTAACTGGACGTAGAGCTAGAGCAGCGCCGGCGGACTTACGGGCTGGCGTCCCCAACTGCCACCACTCAAACTTAAAAACCATCACCAAACTCAACCAGACCCAAATATTCGCAATCAACCATATTAAACATTACTCAATATTTTATCATATTGCGTTCCTGCATACTATTAATATTTTGATGAAATAGAGCGTAATTTATAGATGTGTTTTCGTAAACAGAAAACACATCTATAAATTATGTTTTTTTTAAAGTGCAATATAATTATGCATAATGTGTGGTAAACATTATATCCGGAATACCCTAAACACGTTTGATATCCTACTAATATTATAGACGCGAAAGTTTGTAAGAATGTATGGATGTATGTTTGTTACTCTTTTATGCAAAAACTATTTAATGGAATTTGATGAAACTTTACAATAATATAGCTTACAGATCAGAATAACACATAGGCTATAATTTATAATGATATGGTGTGAATTATCCAAAATATACCGGGTGAAACCGCGGGACGCAGCTATTATAAGAAAATCCTTTCAGTAGTTTTTTACGTAACAAACATTCTTACAAATTCTCGTTGCGTTTATAATATTATAGTAGAATAGTAGGATTTATTCTTGCGTATAACTTTTATATTTGCATCTATTACAAAAAATTATATTCTTATACTAATATTATGTTAAACTATCTATAATATTCAACAGACAAAGTGTTTACTTATAGAAATCTAGGATCACCATATTTGGATTTCCTCTACGTTGAGAAAGAAAAAATATGATTGACAGATTTAGTATAACATTTGGTTTAAAGTATTTTATTTATTCCGAACAATATGTCATTAGATTTACATAAAGTAAAAAACGGTAAAACACTATATAGATTGAAAGTATTAAAGAAATTTAGTATTTACTTAACGTATTTTAACGGTTGTCCTCGTTATTCGAAACTTTTTAACATAAGAGGTAACATTTTTCCTTACATGTAAAAAATATGTTGGCGCTCGCGTTCAACGCAGAATATTTTAGAAACCACTATACTCATGTATGACGCATGCTTATTTTATTTAAATAATAATTTAACATAATTTATAGGTTCAGATAACTTCACAAAATTGATAGTACGAGTAATTTTAAAATATAAAATATTAGCCGTACTCGCGGCTACTTGAATAGTGCCTTTGGGTCTTCTTCTTCTTCTTCCCGTTCCTCTCCAATCACTAGAGGTTGGACATCAGCATAGAGAATTTATCCTTGTTCCTAGCGAGGTGGAACAGCCTGGGAGCACTTGTTATTCCGGTCCACTCCCGAATATTCCGTAGCCAAGATTTTTTCCGTCGGCCAACTCCATGTTTACCCGCAATTTTGCCCATCATGATTAGTTGCAGTAAATGTTATCTCTCGCGTTTTTGGTTAGCATTTTTAATTAGTTAGACTAATTATTTTACAAATAAGACACATACGTATAATTTCTTTAATTATTTGCAGAGTTTCACTGCAAAGACTTTCATCCCCTATTGTTATTTTACACCCTTGAGGGCAAAACTTTTACAAACTTTGAATTACATATTTATTTATATCGAATCAACAGCCTAAAAACTAAGTTTCCATCTTCTAGTTCTAAAGATGACGATACTTCCATACAACTTTTCACCCTCCCTTTCGACCCCTTAAAATCACTTTATCGCATTAAAAAGTAGCCTATGTCCTTTCTCAGGCTCTAGACTATCTGTATTCCAAATATCAAATGTAGTTTTGGCGCTTTTATAATATTAAGTAAGGATTTAATTTGATTTACGCTAAACTATCAAAATGTTAAAAATAAGATTAATAAGAATTCCAAACAGAATTAACGAAGCAGTTGCAACTTATTTATTTAAAATATTGTTTAAAACTATTATGCAAGAACCCGAGATATTTTATTTTTTATTTTAACTCTTTATTGCACACCACATACAAGAATACATACAAAAAAGCTACAAAAGAAACAGTGGCACACAAAAGGCGGCCTTATGGCTTATTAGCCATCTCTTCCAGACTACCTTTAGGGTAGGAAAACTATAACGAGATGGGTATAGGGTGGTGCAACCATAAACTACATACAAATAATTACAACCTAATACATGAACATTTTACTTGTATAAATACTATAAATATTATAATATATATGTTAATAATAAACTAATAAATATCCGAAAAACAATAAACTAAGTACTATTAAGGAATATATATAAATACACAAATTAGATAATAAATGTCAATCATTTTTATGATCTGAGTCATCGTCGTTCAGCGAGAAGATAATGTTCTTTCACGGATTTTTTAAAAATTTTAAGGGTTTTTGGCAGTCTTATACTTAAGGGTAGATCATTCCAAAGTTTTACTGATTCCAAAATTTTATAAGTCCAGTATCGGAAATTGATCCGATATAATAAGTTTACATTATTGGAACGATTTAGCTACTAATGTAGATGGTTACAGCAATAAAAATGAAAGATTAAATCATAGTTTTTGAGATTATGTAATACTATCTGCACCCCGCGGTTTCATCCGCTATATTTTTCATAATTCACACTACATCATTATACATTATAGCCTATGTGTTATTATGATGTGTAAGCTATATTATTGCATAGTTTCATCAAAATACATTCAGTAGTTTTTGCGTGACAAAGTAATAAACATCGCGTTTATAATATTAGTAGGATTTAAATTAAATTTATATAAACAGTTGAATGGTAAATACTTCTTCTACAACAAGATATACATATTTTTGTGAGAACGGACGAGGCCAACAGTATTCACAAAACAATTGTTTTGTAATTGTAATAGCGAGTCGGGAGCAGACGAGTTCTGAAATATCTAATACTAGCTGCGCCCGCGGTTTCATCCACACTATATTATTATAAATTATAGCCTATATGTTATTCTGATGTGTAAGCTATATTACTGTAAAGTTTTATCAAAATCCGTTGCGTAGTTTTTGCGTGAAACAGTAACAAACATCCATACATTCTTACAAACTTTCGCGTTTATAATATTAGTAGGATTTGATATCCTAAAATTATTAATTTATTTCCACTGCCAATTTAGGATTCTTTAATTAATAAACGCGACTCTGTCTTGACCTTTTTTATTTTACGAATTTGTTTGTACGTTATAGCAATAACATTTTTAGTTACATATCCTATTAATTGTTAGTATACCCCAACGTAATAAAATAGTAGACTTGCCGTGTTTGCGTGCGTCTCTCGGTAAATACACACTGCCGATTCGAATCGATTGACCCCTCAGCGAAGCCAGGGCGAGCAAACAGCTATTAATATGTCGGAGAAAAATGATGACAATGGAAGGAGGAGGAGAGGAGGCATGTTAAAAACATTAAGAAGGGTGATGAATGAGGATATTGAATGTACTATTGGGTAAACGCTACGTAGGTACATACTGCCACTGAACCGATAAATAATCAAATATGATATCTTACAATTACGAAATAAACCTAAGCAGTGCCATAGACTTTTGTCAAACGTCTTTTATTCAAATAGAAACTCGCCTCCACTGCCCAGGTTCAAACCTAAGGTTAGGTTAACCTAAGCCTAACTTAAGCGCCAATATGTACAAATCGGGGTGATGTAGGTAGCATCCAACGGCTTAGAATAATTTATCTCAAACTTAAAACGATACATAACAAAGTGTACAAAAGGAAACACGGTAGACTATTAAGCACAATAGGTACCTACGCTCGATTCATTTTACAGTCAAAATCTGTTCAACATGAATTATTAAACAACACACATAAGGCACTGAAAGATTGATTCGACCGCCAGAATAAATGCTGTAAAAATAATACTACCTGGCCTCTAAAAGTCACCTACTTGTTGCACCTGCACGTGTTTTTTGCAGGATAAATATCATATACATTTATTAGCGCATGATAGATAGTTCAATCCATAACTATGTGTCAAAATAAGACGGGCCGTGCAACACCGTGGTTTGAACTATCTATTCCCGCATGACGACAGTTAAATCATAATGAATTGAAACTACATAATGAACTATTATAATTAACTAGCTGTGCCCCGCGGTTTCACCCACTATATTTTGGATAATTCACACTATATCATTATAAATTATAGCCTATGAATTAGTCTGATGTGTAAGCTATTTTAAACCGACTTCCTACAAAAAAGGTTCTATGTTCGACTGTATATTTTTTTTATGTATGTTCACCGATTTCTGCGTCAATTGTGGACTGATTTTCAAAATTCTTTTTTTATTCGAAAGAGTGGACCTCCGAGGTTCCACAAATCTCAAAGGCACTTACAATGTTTTTCACATATTTTTTATTGTAACGTGTCATCAAAATCCATTCAGTAGTTTTTTCGTGAAAGAGTAACAAACATACATACCTACATTCTTACAAACTTTCGCGTTAATAATATTAGTAGGCAAACAACTAGACCAAGCTTCGGCCGAGCCGCAAAAGGACATCACGTGTAATTCGGCCTACTTCGTAAAGCTGGTCAATATTAAGTGACGCTCAGCCACCAGCACATTCGGGGTTAATCGGGTTTACTAAAGTCCGAGATTCTTTTTCATTTTCAGCTGACCATTCATTTTAGGTCGGATACTGTTTAAATTTCCAAAAAATTAGTCCTAGTTTGAGTTGTGCCATGTGCGTCGGTATTCCAGTCAGGCAGACAGAATTTGAATTAAGGGACAAAGTTAACTAAACCTGCTGTCCCGATCAACATAGATAGCATTCAGTTTACCAACTGCAAAAAAAAAATATATCTAGTTTTGCCGATGTTCATGGGCTATGGTGACCACTTACCATAAGGTGGACCATTTGCTCGTTTGCACCTTATCTACTATTAAATAAAAGGTGTGTGTGCGATTCACACACGATAGAAGTGAAACTTCAGTAAATCGACAAAAGAATGAGATGAATATATATAATAATATAAAATAGTATGTATATTTCTGTTTCATTCTTTCCTACACATTTTTGTATTTGTGTCTCTTACCTGTCGTTTTGTATATTTCTGTCTCATTCTTTCCTACACATTTTTGTATTTGTGTCTCTTACCTGTCGTTTTTTCCGTTGCATCCGGTTTGAAATCACAACGATTCTAAAGAAGTTTCACTTCAATATTTTATGTAATTATATGGTTTTCACATTATTACTTTAACGTGTGCTGAAACCCATTACTTTTTACCAAATTTAATGACTCTTAGTCAACGAAGAGTATCCAATATATATTAAAGGATTAAAATATGCTTAAGCAGCCATATATTATGATTACGTTAATGTAGGTAAAAGTTTTATATTTTCGCAGCTCAAGGATACTATAGACTGTGTTTAGTATTCATTTCAACTTGATATCTTCACGAATTTACTTAATAATGGGCCATGAACCAACAGAGAAAAGTTACAAGATCTTGCTCCAAAAATCATGTTTCTATGTCAATGGAAATGCCTTCGGATAATTTGATTGTAATCCGAGAATCATAATAATAGGTATAAACGACTGTAACTTTTGATTATGTTCACTTGAAAGTTTGATATTTTCACAGATAACCTACAAATTTCCAGATTTCAGATTTTCTCCATACTTGTGCTATAAGACCTTCTAAGTTTCATGGCTCCAGGTCCACGGGAAATACCTAATAATTTTGTGAGTAACACTTTAACAACATAAATGGCGGTACCTTTTGATTACGTTGATCTAGGAGTATGACTTTTTGCAGCTTCAAGCTTGAATATTTGATATTAATTTCATCTTCGAGCATCACGCGGACGAAGTCGCGCGAGTCGACTAGTGAAAATATAAAATCCCCTTTTTTATACATTTGCCATATTTACTTTCCTAAGTGATAAAAAAGGGTATCAAAAAATCTATTTTATCACAGCGAAGCGACGTAGTAAACGAAATATTAATTAATATACATATAAAATTATTTTTATCTATAATCACTATTAAATCAATTCGAGTATTTTAGATGGGTGCAGCATTTCAAGGTAAATGTTTGTAGATTCCATTCAAGTTATTTATTCGGAATATAGACCAACAAAAAAAAATAATCTTTTTGCCTGATCTTTTAGAAACGCTTAGAGATCGTCTCGTAAATTGCTACTTAATTGCTCTATCTTGTGAATGAATGTGGAAAAAATGTAGCTATTTAGATCCTTTCAGTGGCGGATCAACTAAGCTTGGAGCATGGGGCTCTTGGTATGTAACTGTTGCAATGTTTTAATCTGAGTGTCCACAGTGACGACCAAGAAAAAAAGGTTTCCCAGATCATGTTTATTTTGATGACGGATGAGTACATACAGTATGATATTGTGTATTTTATATCGTCGCGGTTTTCCACCGAAAAGATGCTTATCAAGTATTTTTGGGTCATTCGGTTCTCTATATTGCGATCTTTGTCCTCTCTACTAAAGGAAATTAGCTTTTAAATCAATCAGTCGAACTAGAAGGTCGAAAACCTTTGAACAATTTCCGTATAATATACATTCATGTCATATTTTTTATTTATATTTTTTTTTTGCTAGAGGGCACCGCTCGATTTCGTCAGCTACCTGGGCATGATTAGATATAACCTTCAATCGTATTTCATCTGTAAAGGCCGGTCATTGACCTATGTGGACCAAATTGTTCAAATTCAATCTCACGTCTATTTCATAATAAAATTGTTTAGATAATTTCATTTTAATAGAGATAATTTCGTACAATATTGCATTTTGTTCGGGATCCATGTCGGCGACGCTACAAGATGATTCTGATGATCCAGATCGCGTTATAAATATCTACTGATTTTATTTCGTCATCCTAATAATGGTATGAAAAAATAAATTGAGAATTATTCCAATTCTTTTTTACTTTTATTCTTAATCATGATATTGTGTGTGTGACGTGTTCTTATGAATACAAGATAATAATTGATTTGGAAAAAAAATTTTTTTTGATCATTTTTTTATATATAAATTTATTACTTCTATATATAAAAAAAAATCTCGCAACTATTAAAAATATTATGATTTAAAAAAAATCTAAAAATTAATAACAACCATGTACACAAAATTTTTAAAAATTATTTTTTTTTAATTTTCTTGTTAAATATGTAAATAAGAAAGGCTCCACGAATCAAAAAAACTTTACGACAATTATTTAAACGTTTTTTTTACATTTACAATGAAGACGGAAGTCAGTTAACAATCGTTTAACTTGTTGAAAAATTAACTTTATGTAAAATTTCCAACGGGAATAAATTTTTTAAAGTGTTCAGCGTACACCATTATCTTTTCAAATTAGCAAAAAATTCAATATCTTAAAAAAATTAATCAATGTCTGTCTCGCTTTTGTCACCGCGCGTGCAACCTGAACATGTCTCGCAGAGCCCCATTTTCAGCGTTAAATTAAAATTATAAATAATAGAGATATAGTTCCGTGAGATGGAAATCTCCTTCTCTTTAGTAAAAAAAGTAACTTTTATCCTTTCTCAGGCTCTAGACTATCTGTATACCAAATTTCTTTTAAATACGTTAAGTAGTTTTGGCGTGGAAGCTTGACCATCCCCTATTCCCTATTGGTTTTTTAAGGGTGTAACCCTTGAGGGAAAAACTTTTACAAACGTTGAATGTCATATTTGTTTATATCGATTCAATAGCCTAAAAAATAAGTTTCAAGCTTCTAGCTCTAAAAATTAGGATACTTCTATACAACTTTCATCCCCCCTTTTCAACCCCTTACTACCCTTTTTTTGCAATGAGAAGTACCCTATGTCCTTTCTCAGGCTCAGCACTATCTGTATAGCAAATTTCATTTACATCGGTTCAGAAATTTTGAAACACAAAGAGTTGCTTTCGGATTTATTTTATAATATTAGGATTTATAAAATATTGGTGAAAAACGAAATGTATTTATTTTCATCTTTAATTGTAGGTATGTAACATTTGCAATTTTTTATGTGCTAATATACGCTTTATCACATTTTTCTAGGCGTCGTGCCGGATCCAATGAGCTATCACACATAATTTTAAAAGCAGTATCTCTATTTTAGATTATTTTCCACTTGTCGACTAGGCAGATGAGTGACTCAAGTGATGAGTTTGAGTAAAGTTGCTTTAATAAAAAAATAAAGTTTAATAAAGTATAGTACCCTGTGACGGTTATAAACTTTACATAAAGTAAATTCAACATTTAAAATAATAATAATTAATAATATAAAGAGGTAATAAAATAGTAATTAATAAATATTATAATATAATATGTACAAATAAACATAAAAAAGTAATTTATTTTATATTTAAAACGTCATTTAATTCATCAGAAGTAATAATCGATCATAATTTTCAATAATAAATATATTAAAAATAATGCAGACGGTTCATGTATTATGGAGACGGCTTGTGTATTAGTTAGTATGGGAAAGTATGAGAAAGTATGGAAACTGCCGATAATCTGACCGATCGCCCAGCATATATAGGGAGGCAGCATGAGATCGTCGGCACGGCATCTCACATTCATGTACCTACTTACTACATATGATACCGATATAATAAGAGGTCATAAAAAGTATTTATCATAGATGGTTTGTGGATGACCATCTATAGAATTATAACAATATAAAACATGTATAGGGGCGATGCATGTAATAATAATGAACCTCTCAAATAATGAATATTAATATGTTTTAATAATAATATCTTATGTAGTTACGATGTGATGGTAATGCATGGTAGTTTTGCAGGACCGCCTTATTTCGAACGAGCTTTGGCATACGGACGGAAGGTGACTCTTAGATGATTTTGATTGTCTTTGAGAAGTCCATCTGTCCGTTGCTGGAGCCTTGCCTATCTTGGTGGTACGGACGCGAGATGTCTCTTAGTGTGATTAAGTTCTACTTTGAGAATTCTTGTGTCCGGTGCCGGATATGCTTCATTCTTGACGATGCGTTGTGGACTGGTTTGTAGGCTTTGTGGTTACATTAGCTGTTAGCAGACTACCCCCATGACAAGTTGTCTTGAATATTTCGTGATTTGATACTCCGAGGTCTCTGGTGACTCTGACGATGTTGTTTGTGTCTATCACTCTGTGATTTGATACTTCAACGTCTTGATGTCCTAGTTGATATCGCTGTGTCTATCACTCTATGATTTGATACTCCGAGGTCTCTTATGGCTCAGACGATGTTGTTTGTGACTCTCACTGTGATTTGATACTTCAACGTCCTGGCATCTCAGTTGATATCGTTGTGTCTATCACACCATCGTATCCAGCTGCTGAGCGGTGCGGAGGCTGTAAGCCAAAGTGGTACGTTCTAGCGATGCTGGGTACATCAATAGTCCTTGTCAGGACTACACCTTAACTTAGTGCTTTTAAATAGACATTGTAGCATGTCATAGTGCTAGGGCGTCTGGTGAATTATCCTTATGGGATGTTTACTAGCATATAGGACAGTGTGGCCTACTTTGTCTCTTTACTTCCGTGGCTTGCCACGTAAAATAATGAACTGGCGTATTACGTCTCTTTGTTTCACTCATATGCTCGATGGGAGCGTTGCTTTTTGTAAGCGAGTTATACATATCTCATATTTCACATTCCACTTAGGTGGACCATAACATATATTTATATCAGCTACGGCTGCAACGATTATCAGCTCCGGCTGCAAAGATTATCAGCTACGGCTGCAACGACTTATCCACTACGGTGGTTATGTGTGTGTATATGTGCATTCCTTGCAATCAGCCGCCTAAGTGCTGTGAGTTCTTACGAACTGATGTTTGAACCAGTGATTTATTTATCACTTTATTTATAACCAGGGCTTGTCCCTTTGTCTTCCGACACCTTGCAGCTTTGCTGTTTTAATGAATTTATTTCCATCACAAGGCTCACGCCTTTTTATTATTACAGCTTCGGCTGATTTACTAAAGCTTCGGCTTTCAACACTGCAGTCTTGACTGTATTACCCGGACTTCGGTCCTTGCTAATGTAGCATCAAAAGTGTAGGCGCACTATAAATAGTTCCCCCCTTCTATCCTGGAGGGTTCACGATTTGATTGGAACCCATAGTCGGTGGTGGGTGTGGGGCTGCCGACCCCTTTTCTCTTTTATATTTAAATATTATAAGAGGAAGGGAGAGACTCCTTCATCTATCTTTTTTATCACTAACATCCCTCTGATGTCATTATTTATAAAATTATTATACATCTATGCGTCATCACAACATCGTTATTACATTAATTTAATAAAATGCAATCGATCTTTATTTAGTTTAATTTATCTTCTTCGATGACCTATTGAACTCATGCCTCTGATACTCTAAAAGAACTTTGATGGTTATTATTTACACAACGTATTAAGGGTCTTAACTAGACGATTACTAGCCCGATTAAGTATTTTATAAATGCTTTAACCGTTATTGACTTGCCGTCTTCCTCTTGCGTTATTTATTTTTATTTTTATGTATTCTATGTATATATTTTATAGGGTTAGCTCGATATAGTCACAACCCGACTACGTAAAAAGAAAGTGGTTTAAAAAGGACGAAACAAGAAAACAATTTAGATAGAAACTTAGAAATGCGTAGGTATAATTTTTCGACCAAATGCGAGTGTGGAACTCGCACTCTGAGGGTTCCGGACAATTTCAATAAAGGGACAAACACTATCAAATTTTGATTTCCGTGTGCGGGTTAAAATATTATCAATAACAGTATTGGGCATTTATTCCCGACATTAATAATGCGTATTTCAATTTACATATTTATAATTACTTACAAAAAGAATATAAGAAAAAAATGATAAAATATTTTTAACAACAAAAATGCAATAAAAAATAATTTCACTAAAATAATTTTAATTAAAATATGTATTGTCAAATAGAAACTTCTTTATTTCGACTCAATTAAAATATTTTACAAGTTGTCATTTAACAACATCTCATATCTTCAACAGCCGTTGCTAAAATTTGCGACGATATAGCTTTAGATTCATTTCACACTATACGACAATAACTTCCATGTTTGCGATTTTACTAACATTTCGAATGTTATAAATATACGTCTTCGACACATATTTCAGCCGTGTTGAATGTTAAGTTTTTGTTTAGTTTAGAGGGCTCTATAGGAAATCTACTTGTTTAGTATAAATGCTGTCTTAAGAATAAATGGCCATATTTATTGATTGCGTACACTTAGAAGTTTAATATTTTCACAGCTTTAAGATACTATAGACTTACAAGTTTAATATTAATTTCAACTTGATAACTTCACGTATTCTTCAAATAATGTGTCATAACCTAAATGTATAAAATTTCATGTTTTTCGCGATGTAACGAAAAATTGGCATTTTTAAGATTTTTTCCCATATTAGATCATAAGATCTTGCTTCTTGCCAAAAGTCATGTTCCTAGGTCAAAAGACAAAGCCTGGGAATTTCGATTTATCTCGAAAATCAAAATTACAATACATGAGACAAAAGCGGATGTATCTTTTCATTAAATTGACTTAGAAGTTTGATTTTTTTACAAATCCGCGAGACTAGAGACTATAAATTTTAACTTGATATCTTCACGTTCTGAGAAAATGGGTCTTTCGTGGCAGGCAAAAAAGTTAATTTTCTAGTGATGTAGAAAAATTTACAGATTTTTAATTTTATCCTTTATTTGTGCTATGAGACCTTGCTTCATCCTAAATTTCACGAAGCTTGGTCATTGAGAAGTACCTTATAATTATATGAGTGACATTAACAGTCATGTCGTTCTAATGCTACAAGGGACCGCAGGCTTGAGTATCTGATGTTATTTAAACTTGATACCTCCACGCGATCCTGAGAAAATGGATCTTGACAGACTGGACAACGAAATATGGAAATGGACTGGAAAATTGTACAAGGGTTCCTTTTTTCCTTTTAAAGTACGGAACCCTAAAAATGGTCAAGGTAGAACCGTAGTCGCACCCACTGTATATCAACCATGTCTGTTTCATGAAAGTGTTCCCCTAATCATATATATATATATAATCAAAGTATACATGGGTGCGACCACGGTTCTACCTTGACCATTTTTATACCTATGCATTTCTGGGTATCTATCCGAATTATTTTCTTCTATAGTCGTATTATAGCTTTTTTAAACTTTATATTTTTATTTAATAGTTTTCCATTTCACAATCGGAATTACCTTTATAATCATATTGTAACGTAATGTTGGTTTTTACTGCTTAAACGAGTACCTACCTAAATAACTGGAACGAGAGGACGACGCGAACTGCTCGACCGCATTTTAAACAAATATTTTGACTTTAACAATATGATATAATATACATATTTGTAATGTGCTCGCCAAGACCTTTCTTTTGATACCAAACACGTGATGATTATCTCAGTTTAATTTTTTTGGAGGTGAGAATTTGAGGTTTAATTCTGTCATTAAAAAAATCATAAAATTTATATAGCCTATGTCACCCGCGCCATTATTACAAATCTATTGCCAAAATTACCCTTCCTTTTGACTTCGATGTAGTCGGGTAAAAATAACTTAATATCTACTTGTACATACGTATAAACTAGTACTAGCAGCGTCCCGCGGTTTCACCCGCTATAATTTAGATAATTCATAGTATATCTTTATAAATTATAGCCTATGTGTTATACTGATGTGTGAGTTATATTATTGTAAAGTTTCATCAAAATCCATTCAGTAGATTTTGCGTGAAAGAGGAACAAACATATATCCATATATCCGCGAAAGTTTGTAAGAATGTATCATCCATACATTCATAATACAGTTTATAATATTAGTAGGATGTATTATTAACAGTTGGAGAGGAATTGAAAAAAGTGTTTTTGAATGGCAATGTTTTCATACAATACTTTAAATAAAATAAAAAATGTAACCAAAAACTTTCCATATGACTTATCACGTATTTGTATAAACAAATATAATATTATGATCAACCAGATCAATACCGGTAATAATTTCGTAGTTTAAACAAATATTATTAGCACGCAGTAACCTTAAGAGAGACGCGTGGCGTGGGCACATAAATATCAAAATAAAAAGATTGTTATCCATCATTTGATATGCAAAAATTAATTGTAAATAGCTTGGCGCCTAAATTCCGCGCAAAAAAGCCTTCGACCGACCATGACTTGAACACAAAAACTGTTGCGTTGATTGGCCGCTGTTTAACTGCGCCATCCACGTATACATGACAATTACTCTACACAGTTACAGATTTCATATTAATTACATAATTTTAATTAACTACACAAAGCATTTTGATTAGGTCAATACTATAAGGAAGTTTTTATCAATGTTTAATGTACTTTGTCTACGTCTTATTATGAATATTATAAAATATTAGTACTGATTACATAAAAATAATAAACACATATAACAACTTGTTTGTTTTGTTACATTTGACACGATGTGTGATGTTCACCGTCGACCATGGATGGAAAACTAGAGTGTGTCTTGTAATAGTCAACGCATTAGCAACTCGAAGATAAAATAATGAGGGGGACTGAAGAGAAGAATGCTACGGTTTCAGTAAACTCGGAGCTGGAACCTAAGGTTCAATAGAACCGCAGCACGCAATGGGAGTGGGAAGGGAAAATTTAGTTGAACGGCGCAACCGGAACGCGTCAAACACACTTGATAGTCTGATTCGCTTTCTGGTAGTCACAAGCTAGCCGAAGAAAAATACCACCGCCAAGTGTTTATTTTATTCGCAAATGTATTGAAAAACGTCGTATGTGCACTCGTGCGCTTCGACCAACTTGTACTATTTTGATATTGTAAATCAGTGTTTTACATTCTTTTTTATTACGGGACCGAAAAAAAAATAAAAATTGTATTTATTGCTCAACTGTAATCTTGGCATATATTTAAATCAAACGCTTTCCTGGTCTGAGCAAATAAAAGAAATTAGTAGAAACACTTTTGGCACATTGATGTACTTGCGCCGTCTCCTAAATATTCTACCGAATCCTACCAAAATTATGTTAGCAAACTCTCTCTTATTATCTATTCTCGATTACACGGATGCTAGTTATATTAATCTGACCGAGGAACAACTTAATAAGTTTGAGCGAATACAAAATCTCGCCATCCGTTTTGTTTTTGGTCTCCGAAAATATGACCACGGTATCAGAATTCCGTTCTAAGCTCAAGTGGCTCCCTAAACGTCGTCGCCGGGATATGCATATTCTTTCTCTTCTGTACTGTGTGTTAAAGGACCCAAACGCTTCTAGCTATCTAAAGGAAAAATTTGAATACATAGGGTCACCTACAAAAAAATGATCATCTCGAAGACTTATGCTTAAAACGCCCGTACATAACTCTAAAATTTATATTTACAATCGTTTACCGTACAGGCCGTAAGACTATGGAACTTCTTACCACAAAACATTTTCAATAATAAAACTATAACCCGACTACGTAAAAAAGTGGTCTAAAAAGGACGAAACAAGAAAATAATTCATATAGAAACCCAGAAATGCATAGGTATAAAAATGGTCAAGGTAGAACCGTAGTCGCACTCATGTATACCTACTATGATTAGAGGAACACTACCAAGAAACAGACATGACATAAATAAAAAATTTTGCGACCTTTTAAGTCTTATTTTATTTTAATGATTTTTAATTTTGACTTTTCCCATGACTCCTCATGGAGGTTCGCAACCCACAATTTGGAAAATAATTTGCATAAGTTCACCTAATTATCCTGCAGAGTTTCTGTTGATTTAATTAAAATTGTGCCTGTACTAAATTATAAAGCAAAATCTTAATTCAATGTTATTACAATCATTTTCAATTTGCATAGATAAATTTATATCTAAATAAAAAAAAAGTGTTTTGTTACTTTTTAATTCATATATATTGTTATGTACATGATATATATATATCCTCCTTGTAAACCTTTTTAGAGAAAAGAAAAACCTAAATAGAAGAACTGTTATAAGTCAATAATTACTGTTATAATTATGCAATGTTTTGTAATACTTGAATTTTTAAATAAAGCCAAGCGTAAATTGGTTAAACGTTTTATTCAGTACTATACATATGAATTTATATTATTTATTCTATTCAGTAAAAGTTAGAAAAAACTGAAAATTGATCAGATTTTAGTTGTATGTGTGAAGTATAGGAAATACTACATTAGCGTTATAATTTTTATTACATAACAACAATGAATTTACAATAAAACAAATAAATAAAGCTACATTGTTGAATTTAATTTTATATGACTGCAATAAATATTCCTAGAACCCATCAATTCTGGGACTTAAATATTGTTGATCTCCTTTAAGCTTGCCTTCTGCGATTTGTTTCTCCCTCTCTCTACGCATAGCCTAAAACAAATAAATTCATATAAAATACAAAAAGTACTTAGAATATTGTGAAATGCTATCAACTACTTTGGATATACTTGGAAAAAGCAATTGGAAAAGAAGGAATTTTTATGTTATTCTTACAAACATGTTCAATTATTGTTGGATAAAGTTTCCAACTTTTTGTGAAAATACTTTGGACAATAGAATATAAGGTCAAAATTATATACAATTATTATATTATATTATTTTATGGCTAAGTTTTTGACACCTTGGGTTGGTTTTAGTAAGAATTTCTGAGGATCTCTAATTTTTCTAGTAATAAATATAACCTATGTTACTCAGTGATAATGTAGCTTTCTAACGGCAAAAGAATTTTTGAAATCGCTCCAGTTGTTTTTATGTTTATTCATTACATACAATAATACAAATCTTTCCTCTTTATAGTGTGTATATATTACAGTAGATTTAGTTGCAATCGCAGCTTGGGCTACATTATGTATAGTGTTTACAAATATTTAATTGCTCCCAGTGTTGTTATAATACTTTATAACAAAGTATTTTTGGTATTTCTATTAGCAATCTAGAAAGTCATGAAATTTCAAATTTTGTTGTAACATGAAAGAGGGAAGTTTGTGTCGGTTTTATAATGAAATTAATTATACTAACCACAAATCTCTTAAATTGCTTCGTCTTCGTCTGGCATTCATGGAAGTCCTCAAATACTTCAGCACATTTAACCTGTCCCCGATCCAAACCGTAGGCTTCAAGGCAGTCCATGTAACGCATCTCTTGTTTCTGACATTCGCCCAAGATTTGATGCGATACTAGACCTCCAGTCAGGTCCGTGAATGGAGAACGTAGAAAAGGTGATAGCGACATCACTTCTCCTGAAAATATATTCAGAAAAATGATTAGAGAACAATTACGTAAACAGATTTCAAACAAAATGTATTAAGCTGTAGACATATACTAATCGATTCGTACTAGTATGATAGTTAAAATTATATTTGTGAAATTTTACTAACCTGAATATTGTTTTTTATCAAGAACAAATTATAAAGTAAATTTTTGATATTTATAATTATTGTGTTACCTACTTTTGTATTTGTACTTGACAATGACAGATAATAAATCGAAAAAAAAATCGATACTTCGGCACTTATTGTTGAAATATATATAGTTATGGTAACGCAGCAAATTTTAATATAGAAAAAGAAAGTTTTAAGTAGAAAAAGAAAAAGAGAGTAAGTCTTGATTTTAAAATAGAAAATATGTAATATAATAATAAAAATTCGATTTAATGAAAATCAAGAAACTTACTTATAAATAATTAAACAATTAATTAGTAAAAAAAACGTATTTTTAATTTAAAAAGTGGTTGTGAATAATTCATTATAACAAAAACTAATCGATTAATGTAAAAACCGACTATTTTTTCTCATCCTTAGGTACCAAAGCTGGATTGCATATTGATCCAATTCCAATAGTAAAAAAAAAATTATATACTTATCATCTTTGATACTTATCTGTCTGTCGTGTTATTGAGATTTATATTGAGAATTATTGCTTTTCCCTCAATTTTGTTAAACACCACATTCAAATTATCTGCATTTAATATTTGTTGTTGATATAAAGCAAATCATGGCCCGTTTTACTAATGAACATGAGGATGATAAAATAGATCCCGCTTCTGTGGCCTCTAACGTAAAAAACAAAATTAAACAGGTAAATTGATCGATTACATGAAATATATTTATACTAATGTAATTTTGCGTTATAGATCAAAGTAGCCAAATCTAGCAGCAAAACCACTTGCTAATTTTACTCCTTTTACAATTTAAAAAGTACTGTACATATGTTTAAATTTTTCCCTAAACCTAAAAAAACTTCAGAATTTTTCATTTTTCCTTTAATAAATTGAATTGAAAATCAAAACTAGAAAGATTATTTATATATTTAGCACAAAAGAGGATTATTTTACTAATATTTTTGCTTAACTCCAATAGGATATAATAAAAGAGTTACTACTTGGTTCATTTGAAGACAACAAGACTAAACTGGGAAATGATGCTTTGACACTGGTGGTAGAAGTAGCTAAATGTTTAGTGATTGAGACATGTCTTAGAGCTTCCAAAGAAGCCCAGCGTGAAGGTTCAAATAAAGTTACTGTGGAGCATATTGAAAAATGCTTACCGCAATTGGTAATTTTACTATTTAATTTGTGTTAAAATTTATTATTATTTAATTTACATACTTGTTTTGTTTTACAGATGCTGGACTTTCCATGAACTCCATTTCATGTTCTGCAATAACTCTTGTATATGGGTTATTAATTAAAATTAGGTTAAGGACATTAAGCATAAGCCCAAAATGTTAATTAATACATTTTCATCAAATTAATTCTATCTAGATTTATTTAAGTAAGATTTTTCCCATATTGAAATCTTTGTAAAATGGACTTTTATTACTTTGTAATTATGCATCTCTGCTTGTTATTGTTAGTAAATTAATATTGTACCTGCAAGTATTTTAAAAATATATGACATCTAAAATATAATAAAACTAGTTTTTTTCGTAATTCTTAAAAGTTTCTAATTCATATGCACATATTATTTATGCCTACAATCTATTAACTTCACATTCAAAAACAAATATAAGAGTATCTTTTTGTTTATTTTGATAAACTAGATATAAGATATTGATCTAACTATATATAAGAGGTTGACAGAACGAATACTAATTCCTTGAATCGATTGATAAAGCAGCAGGACATAACAATCAAAATAAAAAGACCCAAATGGAAGTGGACTGGTCATCTCATCAGAGGAAAAAATAAATGGAGCCAAAGAGTGACTGAATGGTGTCCACGACATGGAAAACGGATAAGAGGCAGACCTTTATTAAGATGGGATGATGACATAAAACCATTTGCAGGAGTAACATGAAGTAGAGTTGCAAAGGATAGACAGGAATGGAAACGGTTGGAGGAGGCCTTTCAAAGCGCAAACAGACACACAAAAACTAACGAAATACCAAATTCTAGATTAATCCTAAGTAGTTTGTAAGACTTGAGTAGTTTCTTAATTCAGTTGATGTTTTATATGTTTCAAGTTTGTGTTTCTGAATAAAGGCTATAATAATAATAATAAATATTGGGTGGACCGCTATTCCCAGAATCGCATGTTCCAGAAAGATCAAAAGTGGGTATATAGAACTTGGTAGCGTCCCGATCAGAATGTGGACGACATGCACCGGCCGGATGAAGATGATACCAATAAATTCTGGCGCAGCATCTGGTCGGTGTCTGTTGATCACATTGAGGGTGACTGGATGCGGGAAATCAGGTAAGCGTGTGGGTGGACCTTTGCAAGCGATGGAAAATATATCCATCAATTTCA
This sequence comes from Limenitis camilla, assembly GCA_905147385.1. NCBI lineage: Eukaryota > Metazoa > Arthropoda > Insecta > Lepidoptera > Nymphalidae > Limenitis > Limenitis camilla. The sequence goes on from LR990242.1 coordinate 3,876,045, forward strand.
AAGACGTAGCCGATGCAGTACGATCTGTCCCTAACTGGAAATTACCGGGACCAGATGGACTGCACAACTTCAGGCTAAAGTGGCAGCTCGTATGCTTGCCTGGCATCTCAGTTTCAGTCGGCTCCTTGAGTCGGGATCGCTGCCACAGTTTCTTACGACCGGAATCACCCACTTGCTCCACAAATCAGGTAGTACCACAGAACCATAAAAATTATAGACCTATTACATGTTTACCGACGGTCTATAAACTTCTTACATCCATTTTGAGTGATAAGATTGATAGCCATATAACCAAAAATGCTATTATGTCTGTTTCTCAGAATGGATGTAGGAATAGGTCACGTGGTACTAAGGAGTTACTCTTCATTGAAATGACCATCAGCCAACAGGTTCGTCGTTCTCGTAAGGATTTGTCGACATGCTGGATAGACTATAAGAAAGCTTATGACTCCGTGCCGCATGGGTGGCTCATGAGAGTGCTTAAGTTGTATAAAGTGGATGCAACTCTTTGCGCTTTCTTGGGATCATGCATGAGGCAATGGCGGCCGGTCCTTCGTTATCCAGGGTGTCGACCAATTCAGGGAAATAACGAACCAATAAGGATTAAGCGAGGTATATTCCAGGGCGATAGTTTGAGCCCATTGTGGGTTTTGCCTAGCCCTGAACCCTCTTAGTACATTGCTGGAGAATTCAGGGTTTAGTTATGATGTATATGTGTGTGTGACATTCTTGCGGCTTCGACTACAGTGTTCACCTAATCAGTAATAAGCGAGCTACCACCGGGGTCCGTAGTTTCATTTGTCGCCAAGATATAGCTATCGTTTGCGGAGAGGTGGTCAGGTAATATCCCACTTGCTTTACATGGATGATCTAAAACTGTTCGCTCCTACCAAGTTACAACTAATCGAGTTACTAAAAGTAACCGAAACTTTTAGAATGGAATTTGGAGTGGATAAGTATGCGATCATGCATGTGAAGCGAGGGAAGATTGAGGAATCCGAGGGAATCCAACTGTCGGATTCCGTAAACCTTAAATCACTCTTTGCTGACGAGACCTACAAGTAACTACTTAGGTATGTGACATGAAACAACCAGGGCGGGAATGCTTCCTTGGCCGCCTGAGAAAAGTATTGAAAAGTCTTGTCAGGACGGAATAGGGTGCGCGCCTACAATGGTTGGGTCATGCCAATTCTTATGTACTCCTTCGGCATACTCAAGTGGACTCGGAAAGAACTAGACGACTTGGATAGAAAATTTCATTCATTGCTTACCGCATATCGAATGCATCATCTTCGGTAATGAGATTGTACATCCCTCGGAAATGTGGGGGTCGAGGCTTTTTGAATCCATAACCGGGAGGTGTGCAATCCCAGGGAGTATTTCCTCCAAACCGACGTGGAAATGCATCGAGATGTGGTTGCAAGGGACTGACCCCGCTCTCCTTGGCAAAAGAGAACTGGCGCAAACCTATAGTACTTAGCACCGACAACCGCAAGGAGGTATGGAAGAGCAAGAAGTTACACAGGCGCTTCTACCGCGCCCTTTACGGGGACGAGGTCGACTTTAAAGCGTCCGTATGTTGGCTACGGTACGGCAACCTATTTGGGGAAACCGAAGGTTTTGTCTGTGCAATTATGGACGAAGTTATCATGACGAGAAACTACCGGAAGTATTTTGTGAGGGATGGCACGGTGGACATATGTCGGGCATAGTCCTCGTCTTGCTAACGGCGAGTATTTGCACAGACACAACCAAGTGGCCAAGATTATCCACCAACAACTTGCTTTTCGATACGGCCTTGTGGAGTCCGAGGTGCCGTACTATAGGTATACGCGCGACCGAGTTCTCGAAAATGGTCGTGTCACGTTGTACTGGGATCGAACTATCATCACTGACAGGACTATTATTGCCAATAAGCCTGATATAGTGGTGGTAGATCGGTCGGAGCGCTGCACAATGATTGTTGACGTCACCATCCCGCATGACGGGAATCTCGTGAAAGCTGAGAAAGATAAACAAATGAAATATCTTGATTTAGCTCATGAGATTGTCGACATGTGGGATGTGGACTCAGCAGTCGTTATGCCGATTGTCGTGACGGCCAATGGCCTAATGACCAAGAGCCTCGATCAACACCTTAAGAGGCTCGCGTTAGATGGATGGGTCAAGGGCCTGATACAGAAAGCGGTAGTACTGGAAACGGCACGTATCGTGCGGAAATTCCTCTCTGTAGCCCTGACTGTCGGTAGCTTGGACCGTGTTCTCGCTGCCGGTTGGCCTCTATTCTTTTATATTTTTAAATGTATTTTGTTTTTTTTTAGATATATTTAAAAATGTAAATTGTAGGAATTTTAAAGAAATAAAATTATAATAAATATATAAGATATAAATAAAAGCAAAAAAAAAATAATCTTGGTCTTATTGTCGTTTATAAATATAAAACTCATATTTTTTACAAAAACTTTATTATACAAATATTTCAGTGTTTGTTCTATAACATTCAAAGAACTTCAAACATTCTTATTCACTCAGCAAAGAAAGATATAGTCCTACTGTAGTAGAGTAACGTTAATCCCATCAACTACCATTTAAATAAATAATAGTAAATACAATACAGTTAACAAGTTTCAAAAACATTAAACATAATATGTAAATGTCTAAAATTGTTTATTTTATAGTCAAAATAAAAATTGAATTCATATACTTCGAGACATCGATAATTAAGTGTAATTATGCAACATTGATAAATGGTGTTACTATAGCACACACAAAAATTTACATTCAGTCCTTTTGTTATGCACAAATAGTCCGCTTATCGTTAAAGATGAAAAGTTATATTAAACAAACATGTGAATGACAAAATATAGAATATATCAAAATGAAAACCGTTTTTCAACTTTGCTTGAGCTTAATTAACAGGTCTAAAAAGAGCGAATCTCGTGCTATAGATATACTAAACAACTGGCGGATCGCCTGCGCGGTAAGAGGAAGGAAAGTAATTTCATCGCGCACCGTCAAATAAGACACAGATAATACTTAAAAATCATAGAAATAGAATGTTTAATTTTTTCCGAATTTGAATTATTTCCAGGAATTATATCCAATTTTTCTTGCTTTCATTCTAATTCAAACTATATTGCTAGTTTAAAAATAAAAAGGGTACATCTGACCAGCATTTAACTAGTTATGATCCCAACACTTTATTTTTATAATTTTTTATGCCCGTTAATATCCATCACACTAAAATTACTTACAGTGAAACTTTAGTCAGAATTATGTTGTAAATAAATTATTAATTAATTCATAGCGTCGTCGACAATAAAATCGTGTTTGCAGTATTTATATCTAAAGCCCCACGATTCGCAAATTATATGGTATACCTACAGTTATAAAAACTAAATACATATTGCACAATTCAAATTACTATCCTCCATTAAACTAGTTTTGCACAAAAGCTACTGACTCATTTTAATTATTTGTAGTTATAAGTTTGGATTTTTTTCAGCACAGAGGGAGTAGATAACTTTATAATGAATTTGTCGAACCGCCCGGATTCACACAGGTGGAATAATCCACAGATTAATTTAAAAAAAACCATTTAATTTCCAACATTGTTGTTAAAAAAGACAAAGAACTGATTTTTTTCGGATACAAAAAAGTTGCCTATGTTTGTTAATCCAGTTTATAAAGTGTCTATCTATGTGTCAAATTTCATTGAAATCCGTTTAGCCGTTGAAAGATGCAGCGATTGTTTGTAATTTTTCATATATTTTTTTAATTTTACAATGCCTATTTAAGATCAATAAATCCAAACAAGTCAGTAATTTTTGTATCAGTCAGTTAAAACCTATCTTAAGCTTTATATTTGTGTTAAAAACACCATGTTATCAGAACTTAATCAATAACACCATGTTATCGTTACTTTTGGTGGTAAATAACACATGCAAGTGGTAATAGGGCTTGTTATTTAAAATATTTATGAACTAAAAATAGTTTTAAATAAACACTATCCAAAGTAGCCTTTGGGGCATCGGGTTCAGGTTCATTTTATATACCAGATATAAGATCTGAAACTGATACATATAAACACTTCAACTTCAGTCTTTTAAATTAAATAAAAATACAGGCCTTGCACCAAATATGTTTGCACATCTTGCTGCTACCAAGAATCGCCCTTTTTAGACATGAAAAATTATTTATAGACAACTATAATATGATAGAATTGATTACAATAATATACAGTACTGAGTAATCTAAACCATCATTTGATAAGCTAGTATAGGTTCTCCTGGTAAGTGAGTTTTAATTAAATTTGTATTTGTTTGGACATAACCATAAAAAAACCATTCAAGATTCTGTTGGAATAAATATAAATTATAATGTTCTAACAATATAATAATATAGTACCTATTATTGTCTACATCTATAGCTATATTATACAGCACAGTTTGGAACCATTGAGATATGGTTTATATAAAAAATATTTCATAGGCGGATGTATAACAATGCCCAATTGCCCATTTTATTACAAGGCTGCCAGAGACTATTTTATAAAAATAGAATTATTTGCGTTTCAGGCATAGATTTATGTAGGAATTATCGAATATGATACAGTACTGTTTCTATTCTAATCATTTGAAACCATTTCTAACAGATATTCCGCCTAAAAGACATTAAATGAACAAGCATCTTATTTTCAGTACTATTTAACATGTAACACATAATCCACATTAGTGAGATCAGTTTTGACACTATTTGAATTCAAAATAATTTACTTATATCATACCATAAGCCACTAATTGCTTCGACTTCTCAATAAAGGAATTTCTATTTATACTGCATCAATTATAATATAAGCCCATTTTCATTCCCAATACAATTTAGCTGCTTTTACACATCAAATATTAAAACTGTAACTGTAAATAAAAACAATCCCAAAACATCTAAGTAATGTTTAAAGTACATTCACAACTCTCTGAACAGATTAGGGGTCATCCATAAATTACGCCAAACGAATTTCATGATTTTTTTGACCCCTTCCCCCTCCTTGTCACATATTTTGTAATTTAATACATATTTAGAAATTATTAAACTAAAACAAAATGCTGAAATAATTATTTAAGTCCTTTTAAATATTTTTTAATAAAATAAATAACAGATCAAACATCTTAAAAAACATTAGACATTTTGTTAATTGTTTAAGTTTCTGGTTTTGATATGACTTTTTTACAATTTTGAAATGTTACATTTTGATATCATTTTCCTCCCTCCCCCTTATAATGTGACATAATTTATGGATGGCCCCTAATATAAAGTAGTTTTAAGCTTATATAATAAACTGTTGTATGTTTAGATACAAGGATCATTTCGTATTTCCAAGGCCATATTATTCCACTAATAAGTTGTAAACAGTGTAAAAAGTCACAGCCACATTTTTAGATGCGGGGAATGCGCGTTGGGCCGTTATTTAATGCTATTAAACATAGCAAATACTATATTTTACAGGCAGAAACACAGCACCGGTGAGTCTCAGTTTAAAATAGGTCCATATCGTCATTGCACATGACTTCTAAGAAATCGTCGTCGTCGTAGTCCTGAATTGTCCGATCGGGAAGAGGGGAGCGTGGGCGTGAGGGAGATGGTGGTTGTTCAGTGTGTGAATGTGCATCAGTGTCGCTGGAGCATTCCCGAGCATCTGTCGCTGGGGATGGTGGGGGATTGGAGCCATGCTCTGATTGCACTACTGCTTCTCCCCGCGATAGTAACGAAGGTAGTTCAGAATCTGAAAATATACAGCAGTCAATGACAGTGAAACAGTTGCTTAACAAAATTAGGCAAAAAATCTTGCTTCACAAAGCATAAGCATGGAATCATCCTAAATCTGTCATCAGTAAGCCACATGATGCATGGTTGAATTTAAAATGGTTGTTTAGTTGCCTCACTATCCTAACAACTACCTATCCATAATTTCCAAAAGAAACAATTCTGTTTAAGATTGCACATAATTGTGGAAACAAAATCCAATTTCATGTATAAAGCAAAATTGAAGATATAAATTGAAAAAGCTACATTGTATAAAATATAAAAGACAAAAATAGAGAAATTTTTCATTGAAAAAAAATATTGTTAAATATGATGTTGGCGACACACTAGTTTGAGTAGCATCTTATTACACATGTAGTTGGTAGCACTGATTTGAAAAGATTTTGAATTTGGCTTTTTTTGTTTGACAGGTAAATTATTCTGTGTCCTTAGTTGTTTGATGAAAATCGGTCCAAGATGGCAGCCGCCACAAAATGGCGGTTTACATATTCTATTCTATCTCCCTCAATATAGGTATCAAATGTAAGGGCTTGACTAGTAGAATACTATACACTGTGATAAATTTAAAATCCAAGATGGCCGCCACCACAAAATGGCGAATTACATATTTTTTCATACTTCCCTCAATGTAGGTATCAAATAAAAGGGCTTATTACTACTAGTCAAAGTAGAATAATGTACACTACATTGAAAGGGAATGAGGAATATTAACTAACATAAAAATAAAACTTCATACGTAATTTTGTAGGGTCATTTTTCTTTTTATAGGGTTACACATTAATATATTTTTTGTTCTATTTGTAGCTATGTTTTCATTTTTTTTAACTTGTTTTAGGGTTTTTTACGTTCATATTTTAATTATTTTATGTCAGGAGTTTTTAAAATTTTGAATTTAATTTCTCATTACTTTCAACTGTTGGACAAGTGATACACATCAATTGGAGAAATAGGGATAGCAAAATGAATACGCCGAATAATGCTGCCCTGGCTAAAATATAAAAGTCAGGAGTAATCATCTAGTAAACTGGCCATCATACTGTCGGTCTGCCTTTAGAGTATAACCAATAGTTAGCAAGTCTTACACCATCAAAACTTTACAAGCAACAAATAATAAATGTAGTATATTACAAAGGGATACCTGTAAGACTCTGCTTTAACTGTTCCATTACTTTTTGCCGACTCTTGGTACGTGTCTTCTTAATTTTACGTGCAGTCTCCTTCCGATCCTCATTAAATATCTGATTTATCATTGTTTGAGCGATATCTTCATCTCTTTTCAATAGAAAGAAGTATATACCACCAGCTGTACGTCTGCGAGTACCATTCTGTGAAATGAGTCATACATATTAAAATGCAACTGTGTATTTGTTTCTGGACAATTCCATTCACTCAGTAATGGAACAAAGAATAAAAGCATTCTTTGGTGAGACTTTAAATTAAATTAGTGTATTTACTGGGGATAAGTTTAGTTTCTAAATTACTTGTTAATGCTAATTACGCCTTACATTGTATTGGTTCCTTTTTTTTGTTATTTTTTTTCTTGCAGGCATCACACTACTGTTTGTAAGAATCATCAAAATTGATTTAAAAATCAATGTGTATTGTGGTGAAATTCTGACATCTTCTAGATAACTTATTGAAGGAAAAGTATTATTTAATTTTCATCATAAAAAATAAAATTAACCTTAAGTTGTATACAGGGCTGGTCTTAGTCATCTAGGTACCCTGTGAGAGTTTTATTTCTGACGCCCCTTTGGTCACATTGGCATATCGTGCTGATTTTTTTACTATGATAATATTTATCACTTATGTTTTATGACATTATAGCTAAAAAGTACTTTTTCTAAAAAAATATACTAGTTTATTTGTATAGACAAAAAGTATAATCATGAAAATTTCTAAAACATTAATAGTGCCAACCTTAACATAGTACAAACCTTAATATTACATTATCAAAGTAAATATATAAATGGTGGAAATTATATAAAACACATAGTATGTTTGTATAGTGTCATAGGATGGTTTGGACAAGCACATCCGAATTCCTCAGATATTGAATTAACTGAAAAAAAAGCTGCCTGTACTACCAAATTTAATTGTTCAGAGGATCCTGCAAGTTGTTGATGACTTACTTGATATATCAAAATGAGAACTGAAAGCGAGCAGCAATTAATGGGGATTTGATGGGGCACAACTGAGCAGTCGACTGACTGACTTAGATAATTAATCGTATATATGTATTCCTGACAGGTCTTGTACCTTTGAGGCTAGTCGAAAAACGATTTTATTAAACAACAAGATACTGTGATGAAAGAAAAAATACGAAAAAAAGCTGTATTCATGGAGAGAGGGATATCAAAATCATATGCAGTTGTATATTTTTAAATATGTCTAGGGAAACCGAGTGAGATGAATGATGTCTCCAAAACTTTAGTAAAAAAAAATTAGTGCAATATGTCAACTTCAATTTTACCCATACATTAAGTATGAAAATATTTTAAGTGCTCTAGGAGCCAAAGTGACAGACATTTGGTACTGCTTGTTAGAAATGAAATATATTATGATGTCTGATCATGCCTACTATAACGCCATTATTCCGCCATACCTAACACTATTAATGTCTTAGAGATTTTCTTAATCATCAATTTTCCTCGATACAAAATTTTAGCTAAAATTCCATATAACATAAATTATTCTTTGATTGACTAAATAAGTTGTAAGAAAATTAACGCAATCAGACGACTTTGATTCCTATTTCCACATTTTTCACAAATCAAATTTCCACGGGGCATATGACCACTTCATCTTAAACCAGCTTACTGGAGCCGAAGTTAAACTTACCATTACAAGCATTCCACCATCTGCTTCAATCCTTTGTGTTTCTTTATATAATTCTATAGCTTTACTTGCACCAATTACTTGAATAATCCTACCTATAATAAAATAGAAAACAGCACCATTAGATTTATGATCATATGGACAATCTACATCATATGGACCATCAAATGTCTTGGGGACTTTATTAAACAATGAGTAGATGACGCGCTGGAGTCACACTCTTCCGGCCAACTGGAACTGATCGTACACGTACGGCACAGAGAAAAAAAAATGTGGACCACCTGCTTGCTTGCACAAATATTTACAATTTATTAATTTTACTAGTTGTATACCACATTTTGATAAAGAGGGTTTTTGCAAATGCAGCCAGATGGCACTATATATAAGATAATATTGTATATAAGTTAAGAAAGATCATGGTGGACTTCATGCAGTGTTTATAGGGAAACTACACTAGTGACATAAATTTGCATAACAGGATATTATACATACCAATTAAGTCCTTTTTTTCTTCTGATAGCTTCTCAGTTATCTCTTGAACTATTTGGTCTTTGGGAAAATCTGCTGTCACTGTTAAATCTGGTAAAATTCTAGGATTCTGTTTTCCCTCCGGGGGTTGTTCACTGTTAACTCTTTTTCCTAATCTTAATTTAACATTCCTTCTATCTGAATAACTTCTTTTATTGGATGCTGGATCTTTATTTTTAAAACCATGATTATTTGTAAATACCTTTTTAGAATTAATATAATCATCATCTAGTCTATACTTAATAGTATAATCATAAGATTCAACGCCATATCTACGCTTTTTTGATACATCACATGAGACCATGTCCTGGGTTAATAAATCTTCCTAAAATCATAAATTAGTATTCTTAAAATGTATTTTGTTATAATGTAATTTTATAATGAAACATAACTCCAGCAATTCACAGGCTCTCACTAATTATGACTTTGTAAGAGATTTTACATTGAGATTTCATAAATATATTTCTTGTCAACTATGTTGCAAGCACCAGAAAGTTATGTTTTATGAAATTTAATCTCGTATTATACTTGACAGTCATTAACTTAAAAACTATTTACCTGCAATGGTTTACACCAAATGTTGTATTTGTCTTTTTTATCAGTTTGATTTTGTGTATGAGAGCGACGAGGCCGTAATTTGGTGCGCTTGGGACGTCTATTTGGTTCATCCGACTCTGAACCTGATGATTCCTGAACCGATTCTTCATCACTTTGTTCATCTTGAATCTGCATGTTTACTAAAGAAGGCGGGTTGAAGACTTCAGGTCGCACTAGAGGAATATAAGTACCCTCTTCCACGTCCGAATCCTCTAACTACAAAAGAGTAGGTGATTACAGTGACGTGACGCTAGTAATTTAAGACTCATATACCATTGTAATATATACATTTTACGTAATGCTACTAAGATTGGACATTATATCTATAATGTAACGAATGTTAAAGTCGATAATTATTAAAATAAAAGCCGTATAACAAGTGTAATGAACATTTAAACACAAAAGTTTCTCATTATACCTCGCCATCTTCAAGTTCATGGGACACCTCGACATCCAGTTCTCCTTCTGTGGTAGACATCATACTTGCCAAACGTAATCAGAGTTGGATAATAATTGCACATGAAAATGTTTTGCAACGAGCAAATAATTCCTCCTTTAATCCCAATCACTGGCTTTTGGCGCTGTCATTTACAAATAATAGACAAAATATAAATACAATAGAGTATAGACTCAGGGCTAAGATGTCAAACAACTCTGTTTCGTGCTTACAGACTATAATGTTATTAATAATCTATCACACTCACAAATTAGGTAGGTACATAAATATAGGTAATTTCAGAAATAAGTAATTTCAAATATTTTATTGTTATTATTGACAAGGAATGAAAATTGACAAAAATATCAATGTATATCTTCGAAATTTTTAAGAATATCAACTACAGTTACGAAAAATTATCGATATTTTGATATATCGTAATTTTTAGCTACAGAATATTTTTTTGCCTTAGCTATAATTTTTTAGAGCTAGCAAGTTGCAACTGGTATGGTAACTAAGCTTGCCAATGCCAATAGTACGTTCAAATAAATGCCGCCTTTGAACTTTACTTATTCTAAAATAAGGATTTATGCATAAAGATTTGGATAATATTTTATTTATTGTAATTTGACATTTAAGTCAGATATTGTAAATGTGTGACCAGCCTGTCCTGCGACCACTAACACTGATAAGTATTCGAAACGTTAGGAAATTAAATAAAAAATACTTAACTCGATAAAAATCGCAAACCAAAGAAATCGCTACACAAAAACATGTTTTATTTTTTCTTTTCGTTATCAATGAAACGCTGACCCCGACGTTGGCTCCAATGCATGTATTCTAATCTGAAGGTGATACGTAAATATTATAAAAATTCAATAACAGTATTATAGCTTAGTTAAGGCAACTTTATTGATACGTTTAATCGACATTGACCTAACATTGACATTGCATTGACATCTTTATTAAACCTATACGTATTCAGCATTATTATACCTTATTTTTTTTAACTATTTCCATTCACTATATTTTTGTAATTCAATTGCGTGAAGTCATGAAATATTGCATGAAACGTTTGTAGCGAAAAATAATGAAAGTACAAATTGATTGAATGGTATAAATTGTAAATCATATAGCAAATTATATTTAATTATTTTACAGGGCTGCATTCGAGGCAGTTAGCAAACTTACCCTGCATCCTCTCGACCGTGCCTCTATTATTGATGTCCGATATACCTATTTACCACCAAAAAAACCACCGCAAGGTGATTTTGACCCTTTACAACACAGAGAACCGAAACAGCCTATAAAGTTAATATTATTTAATTTGTTTATTTTAATGTCACTACATATTCCTACTTATATTATAAACGCGAAAGTTTGTAAGAATGTATGGATGTATGTTTGTTACTCTTTCACCCAAAAACTACTGAATGGATTTTGATGAAACTTTACAATAATATAGCTCACACATCGAATAACACATAGGCTATAATTTATAATGATATAGTGTTTTTTTTTATTATCTAAATTATAGCGGGTGAAACCGCGGGGCGCTGCCAGTATAAAATAAAGTCGCTTCCCGGTCGTCTGTCCCTATGTATGCTTAGATTCAAGAGGATGGTTTATTTGCATACTATAGTAGAGAAAGTAACCATGCGAAGCCGAAGGGGGCCGCTAGTCCTACTAATATTATAAACGCGAAAGTTGGTAAGAATGTATGGATATATGGATCTTTGAATGTCTGGATATATGGATGTATGTTACTCTTTCACGCAATAACTACTGAATGGATTTTGATGAAACTTTACAATAATATAGCTTACATATCAGAATAACACGTATTTATAATGATATAGTGTGAATTATCCAAAATGTAGCGGGTTGAAACCGCGGTGCGCAGCTAGTTGAAAATAATTTCAAGTATGATTGAATGTTGCAGGTGTTCGTAAATAATTCTTATTATAATTTTATAGATTATGGATGGCATATTTCAATCTTCTCCGAACTATGTTTGGCGCTGGAATATTAGGTTTGCCACTAGCCGTCAGCCAGGCCGGTATTGTTCTTGGACCTATAATGTCTATGGCGCTAGGACTTTTGTTATTGCATATGCATCTGACGTTGGTAATGCTGATAACTTTATTGTATTTATCATATTTAGAAAATTCTTACCTATCTTTTTCGAATGGCATGATATATTACATATTAAGACTGTACAAATCGTTTAAAATGTGTTTTATTTGGATGCTTATTGCTTAATCTAATACAGCTTTTAATTATTAGCTATCTTTTATCTGCTATTGAATAAAAGTAATAAAAATAACATTTTTGAAGCTTTGGTGTTTAAATGAAATCAGTCGTCGACTGAGAATTCCTCATATATCATACAGATATGGATTTCGTTTGGCTTTATTGCATGGTCCATCATTCCTTCATGAAATTGGGTATCGTGGTCCGTAAGTCTTAATATTTTTAATTACTAGCTATGCCCGTGATTTCTTCCGCATTTCATCCCCTATTCCCTATTGTTATTTTACACCTTTGACAGTAAAACTTTTACAAACTTTGAATGTCATATTTATGTATATCGAATCAACAGACTAAAAAATAAGTTTCAAGCTTCTTGCTCTATAAATGACGATACTTCCATACAACTTTTCATACCCCCTTTCAACCCCTTACTACCGTTTTTTCGCATTAAAAAGTAGCCTATGTCATTTCTCAGGCTCTGGACTATCTGTATACCAAATTTCATTAAAATCGGTTCAGTAATTATATCATGAAAGCGTGACAGACAGACAGAGTTACTTTCGCATATATAATATTAATTGAAGATAAATTAAATTTACTTTCATTAAGTTTTGTTGTACAGTTGTTATGATAATGTAACTTTGATTAGTGTTATATATATCGAGAAGAATTCTATTTTTTATTAAAAATACTTCATAATTTTGTTCTTCATTTTCTTTGATTTAATTTAGACTGTTCTTGCAGGACCATAATAGCAACTTTCATGATTCTAAGCCAACTCGGTATTTGTACAGTGTTTGTTATATTTACAACAGATAGTTTGAGAGACGTAAGTTTCAGATACTTCTTGTTTATTTAAAAACTAAGAATTTTTAAATAATAGAAACTGATTGAAACTTTCACAAACATGAAACAAAATACAAAAACATTTAAAATTATTACAACTATATGTTAATATTTTCAATTTAGATTATGGATTGGACAACTTCAAGACCAGCAATCGCAGCTTTATTAGTTCCTTATCTGTTACTTGAACATTTTATGAAGACCTTAAAAATTGTCAGTTACATATCTATGACTGGTAAATAAAATGACTTGTTAATGTTCTTTTAAAGAGCAAATTATGCTAAGCAATTTAACTTAAGGCTGTGTAATTATAACTGTATTATTTATTTCAGGAAACTTTATGAACCTTGTCGCTTTAATTATAGTGACGTACCACATATTTCTACCACCTCACGGTAGACATGTTCTAATCAACGGCACTACGGATGCTTTGGCTCTTTTCTTTGTTATCGGATCTTGTTTGTTCAATCTTAGTATTGTTGGTGTGGTAAAGTTATTTCTTTACTTGAAATATATGTAACTCCTTTTCGACATTCTGATAAGAATGTTTAAGGACATATCGTAATCTACATCATATCATACGAGATCATTATGTTCTAGCTTAATTTATAAATATTTTATTACTAAAAGCTATCTTATTTTAAGTTTTTTAAGCAATATCTTTAAACTAATTTCTATAATGCAGATTGTAAAAAGCGTTACTACGCCTGCTCAGTTTTTTTTATGACAGCTTAGGGACAAAGGAGCAAATGGACCACCTGATGGAAAGTGCCCACCGTCACCCATTGATATCGACAAAACTAGAGAATACGCTGCCACCACCAATTTGAGTTAGGAAGGGGGGAAGAGAAGAATGCTACGGTTTCATTGGACCATGAGTAAGAACCCAGATTTCTCTGGAACATTCATGGGATGGGAGAGGCGGCGCGACCAGAAGGCGTCAAAGACACTTAGCGATCGGAATCGCATGCTGGTCACTCAAGCCAGTCGGGGAACAGATCCCCTATAAACGGGTACTGGCCCGCTGGGTAACTCGCCTTTTATGAGATGCTCTCCCTGCGGCCGAGGGGAATTATATTATAACCCGTCCCCTCACGGGAGAATCAGTCACATAAAGACAAATGAATTACATTCATTTCACAAATATTTTATTAGCTTGTGGGGTGATTGGGTACTGAATCTGAAAAGATCTAAATAATAAGAAAAACGGACTGGAGTGAATTGATAAAAATCACTAAAATTTAGTACTGATTATGGGATTGTTAAAGTGAACGACGTTTCCTTTAACGATTAAAGAGTTTTTAATAATTAAAGATGCGATGAAATTCGTTTTCGCAACTTGATAAGGATTCCTCCAGAAATATTCTTGTAACTTCGACAAATGCACAATCCAAAGATTTTCAAGACAATCCCTATTTGGTTTTACGTTCGGGCTAGTGAAAATACTTCCCCCAACTTGGTGTTATTTGGTAACTTATTTGGTGTAAATTTTCACAAAATGTTGTAATGTTCTCAGGTTTTATCCCTGGACAAAGCATTACTCAAACCGCAAGTGCTTACACAATCGTATGGTGCAATTACCGTCAGTATGTTTATGACTACTGTTATTCTAACAATATTTGGTGGCTTGGGATACTGGGCTTTTGGCACTATGGAGGAAAATGTGTTGCGCTTTCTACCCTTCGATGATGAGTATGAAATAAATTTAGTAAACTTTTTTTATGCAATTGGTAATCTGAAAGCGAGTAATAAAATTAATATTATTTATATTGTTAATTGGTTAGTTCAGTAGCTTAGTCCAGTGACCGTCTATATCGGTCGATCCTCCAATCAATCATGTTGTGTTGCTCCGTTCCTATGGGTCGTAGCGAGATGTTAAATGGTCTAAGTTACTCCTTGCTACATCAGCTTTCTTCCAGTGAAAGTCCCCTCAAAATCGGTCCAGGCATTTCAGAGATTAGCCGGAACAAACAGACAGACAGACAAAAATTGTAAAAAAAAAAAAAAAAAACATATTGTTTTAGTGTGGTGTGTCTACATCCATATGCACTTAGTAAAAAGCGTTTATTTTAATATTACAAACAGACACTTCAATTTTATTTAATTTTATGGATAAACTTATATTCATTAATTTTATTTTTGATATATGTATACCTATTTATGATTTTTTATGTAGTTTGTGTGTTATAATGGTATATATTAGTTATAGTTGTAGTTGTAGTTGTAGTTTATCTATTGTATTATGTAAATTTTTGTATATTTATTATTATATTTGAACATTACTTATTATTTTATTTTCACTATGCTGTAAGTCCCTATTTTACGTGTTTAACTTTTTTAACCATCAAGGGTTGCTGGAAGAGATCTCTATTAGAGATAAGTCATCCATTGTGTACATATTTCTTATGTGTGTAACATTTGTTTGGTATATACATAAATAAATTAATAAAAAATGTGTAGGTATTATTTATACGTACTTATATACAAACAAGTTGCAAAATATTTTATTTTTTTAATCTGTATAAAATACAATTTATTCCAATTTTTAGCTCCGCAATAGTAGCAATTGGATTGTATCTAATAGCTATAGCATTCGCATATCCTATTCAGTGCTATCCAGCGATTCAGATTATTATAGAAATAATTAAAAATAGACAAATGATTGATACGCCCTCCGAAAGGACACTAAAGACGGTTGAGCTTTTTGCAAGGCCTATTTTTGTTTTAACTTCCTGTAAGTTTCTTTTTCTATATAAATATTGTAACTAGCCGGCCCTTGTGACTTCGTGCCCGTGATAATCCGCTTCTGTAGGTCTTAGCGTGATGATATATAGCATATAGCCTTCCTCGATAAATAAGCTATCTAACACTGAAAGAATTTTTCAAATCGGACCAATAGTGCCTGAGATTAGTGCGTTCAAGCAAACAAACAATAATAGCACTTTGTATAATAGCACTCATAGATAGTTTAGTTGTTTAACGCACATCTCGTGTCATCTTTCTTAATATACGTAAAACTACTGGAAATTAATATTGTATCTTTTTGTTTCCAGTTTTGATCTGTTATTTAATACCTATTCAAGGTGCGTTCGTCGCTTTTGTTGGCAACCTGTGCACAACTATGATTGCTGTTGTTTTCCCTGCCTTAATGGAACTATGCATTTTGTATCCAAATGATTACGGTCAATTTTATTTTTATTTAATAAAAGACCTAATCATCCTTGCTTTTGGTCTTTTATCATGGATATTGGGTGTCGCACAGTGCGGCTACCTCATTTACGTTAGGATTCTTTCTCTGAATTCACTTAACAATGCTATGGAGTATTGATTTAATTATTTTGATAAAAATAAAATATTTAAAAAAAATCACCAATGTTTTTCTTACCTTTATGCATCAGTACTGCACAACTTGTTAATTTAAAAATCAAAGAAATAGAATAGTATCTATAGTGTAGTTTTAATTTTTGACAAATTACATCATCTCTTCAGTGGACGGTTATGAATGTCAATAATTTATTACAGTGTAAATTATATATTTTAAAATTATTCATTTTTATAGAAGTAATTAAAAATATTATAAGCTTTGAATGTTTCGATACTGTAAGAACATTCAAGATTTTAAATGGAGTATTGTAATTTTACTATCTTTGAATTCATTTATATACACTAAGAAGTCAACAACGTAAATATTTTGTATATAAATTATATTCTATTTGGTTTAAATGTTGAATATAATATTTAAATGTTTTGTAGACAGGAATTACCGTTATGGACATGGGATTGTATCTACAAAAAGTGTGTGCCGATGAAAGCAGAAAATTCAGGAAAACTGCAGTCACTAGAAACGTGCAACATGTTATGTGGGTCTCTGCACTTCTGGCCTTATCCTACAGGAAAAGTTAATGTGTCTCCCACAGCAATGACTGTCCGAGCTGATCTATTTTATCTCCAAGTGCTGTCATTTCCTTCGATTACTGTTCGAGATTATTTAAACCAAGCTTTTGAACTTTTTCGACAAGATTTACGAGTTAAAGAAAATAACATAACCCCTTATAAAGCAGGGAACACAGTCATAGTTCGAGTAGCAATCAATGAAAACGGGAGTGATGATCCGAGACTGCGTCTAGATACAGATGAGAGTTACAAGCTACGACTACAACCAGATAGTAATAGCAGTGTGACAGTCGATATTATTTCAAATTCTTTTTGCGGCTCACGTCATGCTTTGGAAACATTATCTCAAATGGTGTGGTTGGATCCATATGTAAATAATTTGTTTATTATTAAATCAGCATCAGTGGACGACGCTCCTCGCTTCAGATACCGCGGACTTATGTTGGACACGGCGAGAAACTTATTTCCAACTTACGAAATCCTTCGCACTTTAGATGGTATGGCCGCCTCTAAATTAAATACTTTTCATTGGCATGCGACAGAATTACAAGCCCTTTCAGTACATTTAAATGGTATGCCGCAACCCGTTCAATTTGGACAATATGAACAATACAAAACTTATAAAATAAATGACATACAGACAATAGTGAGACATGCACGATTAAGAGGGATAAGAATCCTTTTGGAGGTGGATATACCGGCTCAAGTAGGAAGCCCCGGCGTCTGGGGAACACAAATCTCTGACAAAGATATCCAAAGTATTTATGCTCATATTATTCAGCTAACGGGAGTAGATGATGTTTTTCATCTCGGCGGTGATATCATTTATGAACAGTGTTCCGCACTTCTTAATGCAACACAGTCTTTCAATTTAAGATCAAAATTCACACTAAATGCTTTACAACAGTTAGAATACGTTAACGGAATCTTACCAAATTTGAATATTTTATGGTCGACCCATTTGTCAGAAAGAATAAAAATAGACCTAAACACTTTCATTGACAAGCTTAGTTTTCAAGCACGTAATGTTAGATGGACGGAGATATATATTTCTGGTGTGCGTACTATAATATCACACGAAGATGCATGGGATTTGAATAGTGGATATGGAACTTGGCAAGAAGAATCAGGTGGAGCGCCTTACAACTCATGGCAACGAGTTTATGAACATAGACCATGGGGCGGAAGCAGTACTAGTAGATGCGTGGAAGGTGGAGAAGCGACAGTGTGGTCTTCGACACTCGGAGCAGGCGGACTGGATACACGGATATGGCCTCGTGCTGCTGCCTTGGCAGAGCGACTATGGTCAGATCGCGCAGAAGGCGCAACTCAGTCCGTACATGCGCGACTTAGTGTGCATCATACACGCTTTGTTATCCATGGCATAAAACCCACTCCCTTCAGATCCATGTGGTGTACTTACAACAAGTTGCTTTGCTGAAACGTAAAAATATTTTAATAGCATAATAGATATATTATGTTTTATCAATAATATGTATCTGTATTTTCTTGAGGCTAGGCTGAGTGAAAAATTCAATATAAGAAAATTTTATTTTTTCAAACAATATAAAAATCATGTCACAAAAACACATAGTAATAAAATTGTATAAAAAAAATAAAAATTTTCTCATTAAAGCACAACCCTAATCAGAAGGAAACGGTTGTGACGCCAAAGGTTATTTCCGTTTCCGATTAGAAACTTACCGTTCAGAAATGTGATTAAAATTAAAACGAAATAATAACTATAGTAAAGTAAAATCCTTAGAATTAAAAAAATGTCTTTAGAAATAGCTAATTAAAATGCTGTTTAAGTTATTTATTCTTAAGTAAGCAGTAATTATAAGGAAACGTATAAAGAATTGTCAGGAAAGTTTTTGAACGCAACGAATATATATTAATTATTATTTTTTACTTCATAATGATTATAAACTTTTATTCTACATTTAAGGCCACGGCTTAAGTTATATGATATAAATACATACATTTTCTTTGTAACGAATAAATAAAATAAGTAGATAATAGTTTTAGATAAAAACTTTACTTAGACTACAATAATGTTTTATTTGTCATTTAAGTTGAAACTTAAGCATCAAAAATATAATTAAATGCAACTACCCCATTGTCCGCAATCTGGCGTTCGTTATAATAAACCTATATTACCATCATTATAAAAAATAAGCTAGCTCGAGAATGTTACGTTATCTGTATATGTTTGTAGACTTATAATAATAACTTTCTAAAACTGATACATATTTAGGTTTGTTTCAAGAGAATGGATTTTAATAATAGTTTTAGTTTTACAATTTATGTTGAACACTTGGTTGAAATTGACCATAGTGCTTTTTTAAATTAGTTTATTGATATTTCTTTAAAGTTTTTTGTGTTTATAAAACAAATAATTAAACCACGTTTGTTCAACCCTACTGAATCAGGAAAAGGATGTGATGTCATAGATTAATTGTTTATGGTTTAGTTTGGCTGAGTTATTTATTGAAATATTAACTTTAATCCGTTATATTTGGATATTCAATAAATTTATACCAATCGAAACTTGATTGCTGCAATTATATATACTTATCTACATATATTCTTATAGTAATTTTGAATTTGAGTCGGTTTGCCACTGAAAACAATTTGTTGTCTATGGTCAATCAATGTGGCGGCCGCACACAGACCAACAAGCGTCAAGTTATGGCGTTTTGTGAGAGACATTCGTAAATAGTTTATTTATGTGTTAATAAATAACAGTGTTACTTTCTATCTTAAATTTAATATGAGTAGATATTACGATTACGGTAACGCGATATCATGGTGAGTACAATTTTTTCGTCTGACATCCATATTGCCTCAGATTTTGTGTACGTTTTACCTTGAAATACAAAAGTTGAGTTTTGTTTTCGTGTATAACATCAACACATGTTATGAATAAAATATATAATAAATATATCTCTAACAATGTTAGACTCAGTTTTACTATTTGCCGGGCACTGATGAGACCTCAAGGGTCTCGATGAGTTTTATATACTTATCCTAATTTTTTAATTAATTATAAGCTATTTCTGTAGTAAAGGTTTAAAAAATCAATAAAGTATAATAATATTAATTTTTAAATTCAAAATGGTTGTTGTTTTTGTTTTCATTTGTTTTTGAAATATTTTGATAATTATATGCTTAGTTAAAATAAGCAATAAGTAATAGTAGTTAAAATAAAAACAGCTCTCGTCGTCAATTGTCTCCTAAATTGAAAGTACATTATACTAAATACTAGTCCTCAATTCCTCATGTCTCTAAGATAAATAGATACTGTAACATAGTATATAATATTGTTACCCACACTAAAACATGAAGTATCATACATATATATGCTAGTAAAATATACTACACAAAATAGTGGTATTACATTATACAACAAAATACTATATTTAAAAAAAAACAGGTATTTCTATCTTAGTATCATCATAATCTGTCTTTGGCCTATTGCTGAGTCAGGTCTCCACATCAGAATGAGGAGGTTGTTAAGTCATAGTTCACCATGCTGGCCCAGTGTGGGTTGGTATACTACAGAATATATACCTTTGAGAATATAGTCCAAAACAAGTAATATTAAATTTCTTAAAACATGCAACTAAAAAAATAAGTCAGATGTCCAGGATTGAATTTGAACCTCCTGAATAAGACTACAAAGTCTTAACCACTAGACTATCACTGCTCTTATTAATAAAAGTAATTTGCTTTCTGTCTTGATGGTTGAAGCGAAAAGTACTAAAATAATTATTTTTTACATTCTATTTCTTAAACATATTAATAAAAATAAATGTGTGCTTATATTGTTACTAGATTTAATTCAAAAATAAAGTGGAGATCCTAAACATATAAGATGTTTTCATATATGTTTTCATATTACAGAATATATAACAAAAAATTAAATTCAATTGATTCTTTAGTAATTTATATGGAGACACACAAAAGTAGTAAATTTTATTTTATTTCAGCTCAAGATTTGTAAATGTTAGTGATATTGTGAGTTATCTTGATTATCATATGAAATAAATAAAATTTTCCACATTTTAAAGATGTGCTAATTATTTAATATTATTTATAATAAATGTAAATTTTGGTGAGCTACCTTATAACAAAAATATACAGTTTCATAACATGTTCAGAGGTATAGTATGAAAATATTTTTGTAAAAGTTCAGTATGAAAATATTTTTGTAAAAGTTCTTCCTCCCTAAAAGTTTTGAATAATATATTATGAGTAGTATTAATTTACAAATTTAAATATCTGGAAAATTTCTTCGACAGGATCAACTATTATTTATTTCTCTTACCTAGCTCCTGTCGTCCCAGTTCTTTTTCCTATTTTGTCATTATCTAAATTTTTAATACAATTTTTCTCCCTAGCAATGCTTCGTAGTTGCAGTGGAATAATTGATCTCTATAAAACAATGGGACCGCCAGCAATGTTTCAAATTACAGAAATCACATCTTCATGTAGGACTTTGGTTTACTTAGTACAAAGCTGTAAGACATGTTTTAACCATTGTAGACTTAATGGGTAATTATTCAATTGCAGATGATCTGTATCTAGCCCCCCTTGTCCTGTTGAAGTCCAGCTGTGGTAAGAGAAATAAGAAGTCACCATTCAGATTTTTTGGTGTGTCCAAGAAATTTTCCAGAAAATCACAGTAGTTTGAAAGTGGTTTTATAGCTTTTTCTGTCCATTTTTGGACTCCTTATTTCAGTTGACATGAGACACTCGGTCGTCAACAATGGTTAAAACACGATCTTCAGCGAGGGTAGTCAATGCTGGCCAGAGTGAAAATGCTGCGAATGGAAACTCTTCCCAAATTAGTTCGCGGGTAAATGCCTTTGACAACAGGCCGCGTTCACAAAAAAACAACAACAATAGGCAAGTGTCACGTCCAGTCGCGTTTGTTAGCAGCTCTGTCAGCATGACCCTAAATACAATTTAGCATATTATCTTACATTAGGTTACTATGAAAGGTAAATATCATTGTATCTTGGTAAGGCTCATGTTATATTAAAAGTATGTTACATATAATTCTTACCAAAATAAAATGATATATATTGCTTTGCATATGTCTGCTGTGCACAAACAAAGTAGGCCTTCTGAAATAGCATTGGCTTAATCTCACCCACTTTTAATTGGGTGAAAGATAAGTTAAGTACTAAAGTTTTTCTATTTCTAATCTTATTACAGTTAAAATGCATGAATTAAGGCTTGCGGTGTTGGAAAATATTGATATTTTAAGTTTTTGAGCAGATTGTGCAAAGCATGTGTTTAAAGGAATAAGCACTAATAGCACATGCTGGCATTACCTTATTTTATGATTCATAACTCTTGTGAAATACTTGAAATTATTGTATTTCAATCCAGAGGAAATATAAATTGAGTTTTAGAATATATTAATATATACTCTTAAACTTTATGCATCATGAAAAAACATTGACAGGAAAGGGAATTATGTGAATTTGTAAATTAAATATTTCAATATATGTGATTTATGAGTTCTGTAAACTCTAAAATTTGGAGTGGTGTTTATTCTTAAATATTATTTATTAGGAACAGCCAGGCGCTGTCAAGTGGGGGCCCTGGAAGCGGTTCTCAAGGAAAGGATCCTCTTGCGCCCGCTATCCCGGGTTCGCGCAATATGTATCAGCACCCCTCGGTCACAGGATACAATACACAAGATTCTCGGGCTCAGTCCATGCCCGTTACGGTGAGAGATTTGTAATATTACAGCTTGTTTTTCATCACCATGTTAGCAACACTGTTTATAAATTAGTATTCGCGGGTAGTTCATTTTATCTTATTTCGTTTATGACACTATATATAACTGTCGTTCCGTCATAGTTGAGCCATTTTGTGAAGTGGTGTCGCGTAGTAGCCTAGTAGGTACATATTAAGGTACTGATTCACTTGTAGCTCCGCTTCTATTGGTCATGGCCTGATGATTTATAGCCTCTAGCCTTCCTCGATAAATGGGCTATCTAACACTGAAAGAATTTTTTAAATCGGACCAGTAGTTCCTGAGATTAGCGCGTTCAAGCAAACAAACAACTCTTCAGCTTCGAGGAAGGCTGTAGGCTATATATCATCACGATGAGCGGAAAATCGCGCAGACTCTTCACGGAGTAGGCCTCTGTTATCGAGGTGCACGTAAGTAATCGAGTGAGTCGATCGGTGGATGCATAGTAAAACACGTTTTAAAAACTGCTCCTAGGTCTCAAGCCCCAGGCACTTCTGGGGTTCTATGTAGATTAAATGGAAAATTATGTTATCGTTTGAGTGTTACTGCTCCCACACAATTACTAATAGTATGGTTAAATTCATTAAAGTTATTGATAATAAAGACATACAGAATACTTTGTATAAGTCATACTAAGCTGAGTGATGGTTTTATAGAAATGGCATATCAAATTACAATCTTGCTAATAACAAACTGTAAAGTTTCAATTTGCAATAGTTGTATTTCGATGATTGTAGTGATTACCTATAGTAATTATTTTATTACTTGTGAATTGAGAATAATGTGCGTATTTCATAGTACTATCTATATGACGTGCTTGTGGGTTTCTTAGACAGTGTAGGTGAGCGCTAAGGAAGTATATTTGAAAATTAATGCCTATAGATCGTAAAAATTCGACCATAATTAATTTAATAAATTTCTTAAACAAAAGAGTATATATGCGTGCGTGTGTGAAATACATGGTAGTGTGCGTATTGTTTCTTTTTGTTGATTGATTTATATTTATGTATAATTAAAAAAAAATTTAGCATTCTGCACTCCTTCTCTTCGTCCGCGCAATTTTCGTAAAAAGGGGAAGAATGTATTTGCTTGACGTATTAATATATATATTGTTAATTAATAATAAGAGAGAAGAAGAAGTGTTGTATGTCTATACGCAGACGAACAGTATGACGGCTTGACTATAATATCCTCCTGGGCTTATACTTTAGACTCAAGAGCTTCAGCGTTACTCCTAGAATACTCACGATGTAAATTTATGATTATTCTGTCGTGACGGCGTATTTATTTTGCAATCCCCACTTCCTTGATTTATGTTTATCAGTTGGCCAACATTAAAGTAACAGGATGCTAATCATATCAGCCGTACCAACATCAAGATTAAGTAACAGGATGCTACCCAAAATTAATCATAAGTGTTGCCAACATCATAATTAACAATATGTATGTAGATAGATAATTTACTATTGAATTCGTAGCCTATGTGTTATTCCAGATTATAAAGTATGTCTATGACAAATGTCATTGAAATCCGTTGAGCCGTTTTTATGTGATTGAGTAGAGTATATAAGTGTATCCTTCGCAATAAAAATGTAATATATAAGGAACAATTAAAACGTGTACACGGCGCAGTCCCGACAGAACCCGATGTACGCGAGCGGGATGTACCACGGGTACAGCGGCGCCGGGGGCGCCACTCTCGCGCCCATGCCGTCGCCCTCGCCCACTGCGCCCTTGCCGCCCTTCCCCGTGCATCCAGATGTCAAGTTTAAAAAGTAAGTGATAAACAATTTCAAATGTTACAACATTACGAGATTGATCTCGGCCGCTTGAGGTAGCGGTCGCGTGAGGAGATCTCGCTTAGATTCGCTTGCGTTGCGTGCTATGTGAATTGTGTGATGTGAACTGAATGAACCTTTCATTTGATTGGAATGTTTTGTTAATTAATCTATAATTTATAGTTTTCAACACAACTCAACTTAGTTAATGAGTATCATTTAAGTTTTTGACTTCTTGTTGTTTTGTTATAAAAGAACTGTTTTATTATTAAAAGACTGGTTGGACATTAGAAGATAGATAAGACTGGTTGTTTATTTCATTTCTTATTTAATTACATACGTCAAACAGATACATAAATATAGTTATTATTATTTTTCCTAATTTATTCAAATATTTTGATTATTTGTAAGAATAAATACACAAAAATGCCAATCTCGATTGCATTCCCTAAATATTAGGTTTGCTAATAATATCAAAAGACTTGTTATTTTAGTTTCTAATATTAAAGTATTGTCGCTCACGTGATTACCGTACCACTTTTATGAGTAACTGCTCTATGGAAAATTTTAATTGAATCAAGACTCAATTTCGTAGGCATCGTTATCATTGGCGTATTTTTTTAAATACATATTATTTTAATACGATTGTAATCTAAAATTATAATATAGCTATGATTTAGTTTTCCGTCAGTCAAAGAAAATGGAATCTTTTCTTTTTATTATTATTGTTGTGTATGTCTTTTCCAACCATGGGTCAACTAAGTGACCCCTCCGGGTCTCTTTGGAAGGCGTGCACGGAGGCGTAGCCAACGCGTAAAGGCCCTTTAAAGCATTTAATTTTTTTTTTTTTTTTAAAATTTAATATGACAAGTGACACAAACCGGCGATTATCCCTTTTTGCACTACCCAAGGACAATGCTCGGCTTGTGTAGAACTATGGGAATATGTGGAAATTATTATTATTATATGAGAAGACAGTATATATAATTATTTTGTTTACACACATCAACACAGTTAACTGGTGATTCAAGAATAACTATTACTATTCGTATATTGGATGAGTCTAATCAATTTTGTCAATTTGTATCAAATGGTCTATTCGACTGATAACACTGGTCAACAGTGGTTTTGTTGCCCTTGATATAAAGGTGATTTCGAATAATTTTATGTATTAAGTTTTGGAAAATAAGCTCCACTTTTTTTTTAATTTTTTCATCCATATCAATACACAAAGCATACTCTCACTCTTATACAAACTAAAGAAATAATACGTTTATTTTATATTACAAAATTTTAGTTCAAACTTTTGAAATTACTTTGAAACTTTTCTTTATAATTTGACATCATATTTGATAGTCTGGGAAATTATCGAGAAATCTATCCAGATGATTAAAGAGAAAGTATATCATATTTTCATATTTGGTCCTAAACTCATAAGTACGTATCATAATATTCGTTTTCTGTGTACTTGGAAGTCTAATAATCTGTAAAGAAAAAAATATTATTTTTGTTGAGCCGTATAAAATTTTCTTATTAGGTTACCATTCTATGATGTTCTCGCGGAACTAATGAAACCTTCCACAATGATGCCCATGCAGGCGGGTAGAATGCAAGAAGGTACCTTCATATTCCACCTTACACCACAGCAAGCAACAGAGATCGCATCAGGGAAAGACGTCGTTGGAACTAGTAATAAACTCGATTATGTTATACAAGTATGTTTTATATTCTTCGTAGTATAACTACTATGTCGTTATATAAAAAAACTAATTATATATTGTCTTATTTCAGGCTCAATTAAGATTTTGTCTTCTAGAAACTTCTTGTGAACAGGAAGACTACTTCCCACCTAGTGTTAATGTTAAAGTTAATAATAAGATGTGTCCTTTACCAGTAAGTATTTTGTATCAAGTATCAACAACTGGCAAATATAGTATGATTAGAAATTACCTAAGAATTTTTGCTTATTATTTATAGAATCCAATACCAACAAACAAACCAACTCCAGAGCCAAAAAGACCTCCGCGGCCAGTGAACATCTCCTCCCTAGTAAAACTATCACCGACAGTAGCAAATACAATTCATGTGACCTGGGCCTCGGACTTCACTAGAGCTTATGTACTGAGTGTGTTTATGGTCAGGAAGTTGACCTCAGCAGAGTTGCTTCAGAGGTTGAAGAACAAGGGTACTAAGAATGCTGATTACACAAGATCATTAAGTAAGTTGCTTTACTACCATATTTTTATTTCAAAAAATATCATAAAAGATAGAAAATAAAATAGAAGAAGATAAAAATAGATCTGTAATATCAATGTATAGTGTGTATTATTCTTTATAATACGTCATCATCACAACCCATTAATGGTCCACTGCCGAGCCGGGTCTCCTCAGAATGAGGAGGGGGTTAGGCCATAGTCGACGACGCTAGC
Organism: Limenitis camilla; assembly: GCA_905147385.1. Taxonomy (NCBI): domain Eukaryota; kingdom Metazoa; phylum Arthropoda; class Insecta; order Lepidoptera; family Nymphalidae; genus Limenitis; species Limenitis camilla. The sequence continues at coordinate 3,903,240 of LR990242.1, forward strand.
CCACTTTTGAATACTTTAGGGAACTCTCAGGAGTGCAGGTTTCCACACAATGTTTTCCTTCACCATTAAAGCAAGTGATATTTAATATGAGTTAAAAAATTTATTGAAATACAAAAAGCCTAAAAATGTTATAACAACAACTTATGCTATTACAATAATGTTTAAAAAAAATTTTTAAAAATTACAATTTTATATTTAAAATATGTATTTTAAATAAAATGTGCCTTTATAGGTTAAGTAAGTGTTTGTCTTGCTTGTTCTTCTGCAGGTTATTAAATTAATTTTATTTAGAATATGATCAAGCATTCTCATTCCGTAAATATTATACAAACAGCTCAATAATTTTTCATTGTCATTTATGGTACAGATGTATTTTTTGAAGTAATATTTCTATGCTCAGTAATTGTTTGATAATGAAGTGTGTATTGAATTGCATGCATATATTTTAACTCAATATTATCACTGCTAATTTTCTATGTAATAGCTAAGTAAATACAATAATTTGTTTCAGTAAAAGAGAAACTATCGGAAGATTATGACAGCGAGATCGCAACAACTTCACTCAGAGTGTCCCTCATGTGCCCGCTCGGCAAGATGCGGATGTCGTGTCCGTGTCGACCGGCGAACTGTCCGCACCTGCAGTGTTTCGATGCTTCGCTCTTCCTGCAAATGAACGAGAGAAAACCTACTTGGTTGTGTCCTGTGTGTGATCGACCAGCTCCATATGATTCTTTAGTAGTTGACGGGTAAGGATTCCAGTCGATTCCTGTTTCAAAACCATTTAATATTTATTTATTTCTGTTATGCATTTATTTTCCTACATCTTAGTTAATTCACACATTATAAAATCCCACATTAACTTAATCAATGAGAACATTGTTTAAGTTAATACACTTAGCCCATTCTCAATTACGTCAGGCATTTTTGACATTTTTTCGACCCTCCTGCCCCCCACTCTTAATCTCACGCGAGGTTCTTCATAATTTATGTTTTGGCTGTAAACATGATGGATTATTGAGAAAAATAAAAATTGCGCTACTTTGCGGGGTTCGAACGAATACGAGAAACACTATTGTGTCAGATTTGGACATATTTTATTCTAGAAAATATTTTTCACGAAATTTTACATCGTTTTCTGCTAGAAAAAAATTACATGATATTTGCTAAGATACCCCCTTCGCTCTAAGTGAGATTTGGAAAAATTTAGCCTGATCCCGTCCCTCTCTAGAACACCTCACATAATTAATAGATGCCCCTTTACATATGAAGTACTGTAAATATTTAGTATTCTATGTAATCATAGACGAAATGTATAGAGAAATGATTTATAATATGTATATTAAAAAAAACTGTGTACCGGCATTAAACTTATATTATCATAAAAAAATTGTTTATAAACGTTTAAAATATTTTTGCAGATATTTTCAAGAAGTATTAACATCATCAAGATTAGCAAGCGAATGTAATGAAATCCAACTCCATGCTGATGGCAACTGGTCAGCACATGTACCGCCACCCAGGGCTCCTCAACCTGTGCAGCCAACCGTTGAACCTGTTACACTTATATCTGATGATCTTGGTAAATGCCATATACTTGTCTAAAATTAGTAGTATCTATCATTCTGTGATATTTACAAAGATTCTTAAAAAAGCTCAACCTTTGAACACATTTGTTTTGTTGTCAATGGAGAAGTTTCATGATGTTGATAATTCTATATTTAACTTCGTAGAAATGAAAGATAGATTGAAACCTGTTAAAAAAAAAATTTAAAATCCGTCAATAAATGATTGATAAACACTATTTAAGTTTACGTATTTCATCGCGGAACAATTGTGGGCCTCTGACGTCATCTCATCTATAGTTGCGCCAGAGCGCTTGCGCGCCGCTTTTACGTACAGCTGTTTGTTGATTATTGATAAGTAGTATAGTTCTTATTATAGCATAATGGAAGAAAATTTCGCAAAAGGACAAAGTGAATATTTACATAAAATTGATATATAAGCAGTAACGGAAATTTTCTTCAAATCCGTCTTATGTTAGTGCTATAGCCATATTATATCTTAACGTCAGCCATTATAATAAACTAAACACAAAGCGAAAATAACAGCAATGATGTATACGCTTCACGTGTCGACAAAATGAAGTGACGTCAACCGCTGACCTGCAGCATGAAACGAAATTTTTGATACAGGCGCAATTATTGAATTGAATCAGGCGTTACTTTGCGGAAATTCATGATTTAAAGGGAATCAAAAGGTTACCTTTTACAGGCGCAATTTTAAAGTCCCATAACTTTTTCATTTGGAGAGATATTTTAATGATTGTTTCAAATTAATTTTCATTACGTTTTACTTTAAATTTTACAATTAATATTAAAATTGAAAACTTCTCCATTAGACTAGTTTATAAGTGAGTATAGCCACAACCGCTCTACTTCAAACAATAGTCAATGTTACGACAAAAACAAGTTTATTGTTTTATTAAACCTTAAATAATGCTATGAAAATGATTTTTTTTTTCAACAGAAGTAATACCAGTCGATAGTAACAATGCTGCTAAGCGGGCAGCAGTTGGAGATGCAAGAACACCTAAGCCAAATGAGGTGCTTGTCGATCTGACATCTGATTCTGAAGATGAGCTGCCTCTCAAGAGAAAGGTTCCTCAAGCTAAAAGCTCGCCCCCCTCTGTAGAGACTACGATAAAAACAGATGGTAATTAAAGTTGCTATTTAAAAGAAACTTCAATAAATGAATAACAAATTATACACTTAAACCTTCCTCATAATTCACTGCCTATTGACGAAAACCGCATGAAAATCTGTTTAGTATATTTTTAACTTATTCGCCGAATTACAGACGCGGCGTGTGACTTTGTGTTTAGGGTACCTTAAAAAGAAAAGAGGAACCTTTACCTTTGAATAACTACGTTGTTTGTCAAGACCCTTTTTCTCTGAAATGCGTGTAGATATCAAATTAAATTAATATTAAATAAATCAAGCCTGCGGTCCCTTACAGTTGTCAAAAAATCAAATTTCTAAGTCAATGCATTGAAACGATATGATTGTTAATGCGTTTACTCATAAAATTATAGGGTACTTCCCGATGACCTAGAATCGTAAAATTTAGCATGAAGCAAGGTTTTATAGCACAAGTAAAAGAATAAATTAAAAAATTGAAATTTTCTTACTACATCACTGGCAAATCAACTTTTTTGACTTTCACGCAAGACCCTTTTTCTCAGAAAAATGTAGATATCAAATTGAAATGTATATCAAAATATTCAAATTTCTATTCTGGATTGCAAAAAAAAGTCAAACTTCTAAGTCAATGTAATGAAAAGATACATCCACTTATATCTCATGTGTTGTTAATTTGATTTCTCACAAGAATCAAAATTCCCATGTCTGGTCGTTTGACCTAGGAACATGATTTTTGGCAAGGAGCAAGGTCTTATAGCACTAGTATGGAAGAAATCCGTAAACAAGAAATTTGTTGTTATATCACAAAAAAAAATTATCTATCAAGTTGAAGTTCATATTAAATATGTTAAGTCTGTAGTCTCTTGAAGATGTGAAAAATTTCAAACTACTGAGTGTAAGCAATCAATAAATATGGCCATTTATACTATAGTGGTCTTAAATAGCTTTTCTAATGGACTGATCCACATATGCGTAAAAAAAGTCAATGCCTAATATTCGAATATGTTATAAATGTGCCTCGATACATGATAATGTAATATTTTTACCGCTTTAACTCTGGTTAACGAATATGTTTATAGAATTGAAATTTAAAAACTTTACATAAATTTATTCTAAGAAAGAAACAAATAATTTGTAATGCTAAATTGTATTTAAAAAGATTATTTAGTAAAATATAAAATTATTTTTTAGGCCGGTCAATAAGGTATGAAATTAGTTAACTCTTCCAGTTTCTCAAATTTTCAGTCTTGTAACTTGCCGTTATTTAAATAACAAATACACACGTTTTTGTCGTCCTATCGTGTGAAATTAATCTAAAGCTATATCGGCGCCTATCTTTGCAACGGCTGTTGACGACATGACATGTTGTTAAGTGACAACTAGTAAAATATTTTAAACGACTCCAAAGCAAGAAGTAGGTTCTGTATTTGGCAATATGTATCTTATTAATATATGTTCACCGACTTTAAAATTATCTAAGTATCAGTATTTTTTTACTTTTTATTACATTTTCAGTTTGAAGTGGGTTAATTTTTTTCCTTAAAAATGGTTTATCACGTTAAGTAATTATAAATATGTCAATTGAAACACACGAAAATCAAAATTTGATAGTGTTAGTCCCTTTATTGAAATTGAACGGAAGCCTCAGTGCGCGACTTACACACTCGCACTTGGCCGAATTATTATTTAATATTGATACTGATGGATGATGCTTCCAGCAGAAGCAGTTTCCTCAAGTGGGTACAGATCGCCGAGTGGTGGCGCGGTCATCTCCCTGGACAGCCCCTCACCACCGGCGCCGGCCTCTCCGCAGCAAATTACACAAATCCCAATCCCGAGCGATCCAGATCCCCGAGATGCCACACCTAGTGACCATTGTAAGTGTTCTTATTTGATTATATACATTATTACTAAGAAAGTAATGAGGTACTAATATGTATTCAATCTGACCGCAAATATCACTTATTTTTTTTTCTAGTAGAAAATGATGTAAATTTACGTGAAAAATTACGTAAACTAAAATGTGGCCAAAGGTGGACACCATGAACTGAATTAAAAAAAAAAAAGATTACTAGCAGTATGGATTACATACTACTAGTATTCCCTTTACCCTTCCAAATAAGCATGAATTAGAACAAATATTTTCAAAATTCTTGTTTAATATTTATTATTTAATTTTATGATTGTGATTTTAAATTACATTCACAAATAATAGTCTTTGCTAGTCTTCAATAAAACTAACATGTTTTCAGCCAAAACGTAAATTTGGAAGAATCTCGCGTGGGATTAGGAGAGGGGAGAGGTTTTCAAAAATGCCTCACGTAATTAATGAACGCCCCCTAAGTGCCAAGCATATTATAATTATAAGTCTTTTTAAAGGTACAAGCAACAACACAGAACATGAAGAAAATGACGCTACACCACCAGCACACTGGGCGCCTTATGCAGAGTCGGATGCTCATGAGTCATTTCGAAGGTAATTTTTTAAATATAATATACGCGTGGAATAGTGTTTTTCCCTATTGTTATTTTACACCCCTTAGGGTAAAACTTTTACACTTTGAATGTCATTTATTTATATCAAATCAACAACCTAAAAAATATGTTTCAAGCTTCTAGCTCTAAAATGACTAATCGTCCCCCCTTTACATCCCCCTACAATCCTTTTTTTGCATTAAAAAGTAGCCTATGTGTTTTCTCAGGCCCTAGACTATCTGTATACCAAATTTTATTTAAATCGATACCGTAGTTTTGGCGTGAAAGAGCGACAGACAGACAGAGGTACTTTCGCATTTATAATATCAAGGTAGGATAATATTTTTCATATTTACTGTTACATATTACAAATTGACATAGAAGTACTTATAATGGTTTAATTTGTTTAGATACTGACTGAGGGAGAAGAGTGACCGCCCGCCTTTTTCCTGCGGTCATTCTTCTGAAGATGAACAGGAGCCTTGTTTCCCAGAAGTACCAATTCTACCGCCATAAATATTGCCAGATGTAAAGTGATCGTAATATATTGCTTGATGCAATATTTTTCAAGTTGGACGACATCTGGCAATTCTGATTATATTATGGATTTGTTGTATTTGCGTATAGAGTGCGCGACGCGACTATCGAGTGTATCAAGTGACGAGTTGGTACTTGCACATTCCTGCAACCGTGCATTCATTCAATGGTACAGTCTAATGATTTTTTTATACGTCGAAATTATAAGGTAGTTAAATCAAAACTGTCATGTCAACGTTTTAGGGTATCTTGAAATGGCAGTGTGTATTTTTTAATTATTTAAACAGACTTCATTTAATTTATTTTTGACTACATAACAAAATGAAATTCATATTAGTTCTATATAATTGAAAAATCTAAATATATATAAGACAATGAATGTTCAGTTTAATAAGTTCAATAAATTACGCTTATCGATTGATAGGATGTGATGCTAGCTCTACTCAATCTGCGATGCTGATCGCCAATCGGCACGATCATCGTGCAAGCATCTACATTATCGTCTATTCTCTGTAGTAGTTTGCCGATCGGCAAGCGTCAAGTTGGACGTGGAAAGTGTTGCTGTTGCATCCATTTAATTAATAGCGGTATACAACCATTATAACAATCAATAATTACTCAGCATTTATTAGATAATTATTAACTAATAAATTAATGAATCAATATAATTCGATGAAAATACAAACAATAAGTTGATAGCCTTCACTGTGCGACGATGAATAATAGCTGATTGTGTGGACACGTCAAAGAAACAATCGATGATTCCCTTTGATGTGAGTCCGAAAAACCGACAACTCATGGATCGCAGGCGATCACAGACGATGATCGGCGAGTCAGGCAAGTATGCCCTCTACACAATCGTGCTCGCGTGTAATCGTCTGTAACCGCCGATTGTGTAGAGCTAGCATGAAGTTGACATCGTTTTATATGTCAACAATCAAGATAGTGTCCATTTTAGTTGTAATTCCCATCCCATAAGGAATTTGCTCTAATTTATTTATTGTTAAGATGTTGTATTGTGTAATGTATTATAGTGATGCAGCGAGGTTACTTCACTGAAACGCGATCACATTTCCAAAATCTAAACGCTAAAGAATAAGATAATGTAGTTTAACAATAAATGTAAATATCTCTTATCTGTCTTTCACTTTTTTCAGCATCTACACTAGTTTTAAAGTTTTCATGACTTAAGAGCTTGAATGGGTTAGTCTCAAAGGAGAGACTTATAGTGATTTTGAATATTTTGAAAGAAGTAAGAAATCTAGAAGTTAGCCAAGTCAACAAAAAATAAATATTTAAAGATGACAATTTTGATCTTTCTTTACTTTGACAATCATTTTTATATAATCTGAGTATCTCAAGAGGGTCACAGGAGTATTTGATGGACATCATTGACTTTCGTATGAGAACTGAGGCATAGATCCGGTTTACTAACGCCTGTGTATTCGTTAGTGTTTCTCACAATTGAGCCCTAAAATAGCAACTTAATGTCACTGTCTAAAAAAAATTATAGAATTAAAATTATATATTTAATTTTCATATTTAATAAGTCAAAATAATATTTATTAATTAAATGTCCAAAGTGGGCGTGGCTTGCGCGAGCCGTAGTACCCGTTTTCGGGCGAATTTTCAACCCTCTGGGAAAATTAAAAGTATTAGTCCTACAGTTCCGGAAGTACTGACTTTTCTTTGGGAAGTTTCCTGCTCTTTTTTCAAATTTCAAATAGTTTTCGAGACATTTCAAAAAAAATCAAACCCCCTTTTTTCACTTAATTGTTTATAACTTTTGCAATTTATGCGAGCGGCCCTTCAATTTTCTCAAAAAGTTTCTTCATGCCATTCCGAATTAGAAAAAGTTTCGACCTAAGAATCACTTGTTGACTAGACAATACGTAAAGTTTGTGAAAGAATTATGCAAAATCAACTTCTGGAGCATTTTGAAAAAAATAATACATTTCATAGTGAGCAATATATGGTTTTACTAAAGGTGGGTCAACAACGGATGCAGGAGTTGCGCTCCTCAAGCATATTTACGACGCATGGGAGATACACATGGGATTTTTTTTTGCTGATAACACTTCTCTTATATTTAAAGTTAAGAGAAACCCACACAGTTATGACGACAATATAAACAGCGCTTTGTCGCGGATTCTTCAATGGATCCGAGGAATAATTTAGTACTAAACGCAAAAAAGACTAAATGTGTGGAATTTGCTTTACCGAATGTTAAAAAGCAGCAATTCATCCTTTTATCAAATAATGAAATATTTAATGTAACTGATTCAACAATTTTTTTAAGAATAACTTTAGACTCAAAAGTTTAGTGAAACTCCCATTTATCATCTTTAGCGTGAAGACTCAGCTCCCCAACTTAGCAGTAAGGAAAGTATGACAACTAATTGATATTGATACAGCCAGACTTGTTTATTTTAGTTACTTTCACAGTATCATGACCTACGGCATTTTGTTGCGCGGACTTAGAACCTATTTTATCCTTAAAAAATAAGTATGAGTAAACAAAACTTACTACTCTATACACGATTACTTAAATGATGACAAAGCTTGGATTCAAAATGACGTCGATGCTCAGCTAAATGATTATACCTTTGTAAAACAGACTGATGTAAACAATGGCATTTTGTAATGAGCAACTGTTGAGTTTCTTGCCAGTTCTCATCAGGAAACTGCTATTCCGAACTGATGGTAGCTTCAGACAGACTGACTGACCAATTTTGACATGTCAAAAGTACTACGTATAAAATCTAATGGAGTAAATATTTTGAGTTTATACTCAGTCTTATATTTATGGAAGCTTGTGTGTGACTTTAAGAAAGTTTTTGAAACTAACCAAACGATAGGCTTGCCTGAACGTTTCAGATACAAAAAATAGTGGCGCCATCTGTCAGAACTTGTACGAATTATGTGATATATTGGAACGTGACAGCGGACTATTATATGTACTACTAATTTTATAAACGTGAATGTTTGTGAGAATGTATGTTTGTTACTCTTTCATGCAAAAACTACTAAATGGATTTTGATGAAACTTTACAATAATATAGCTTACACTTTATAAATAATGATATGGTGTAAATTATCCAAAATTTAGCGGGAGAAAGCGCGGGGCGCTGCCGTGTGGATGCAACATTATAACGTAGTACGTTAGCCTTACCAAACCTCAACAAGTTACAAATTCAAACTGTCTCGTTTGTGCAAAAACTTACGTTCTTTTTGTGTGAAAAATGAATGACTGTTCAACTGAGGTCATGAACTTGAGGATTGACAACACATTTGGGAACATGTAAGCGTGGGGTTGCCGCATTTGATCTTAAGACCAATCTAAAGTACGTTAGCCGGGTCCTTACGCCAGTGTAATGTATATAATACAGAAAAAAAGTTTAATTTTTTTATAATTTTAAAAAATCAAAAAAGCTGTCTTAAGTTACTAAAAGAAAAGTAAGATAAACTTACTTTTAAAAACAACATTTAATTGATTACAAACTTGAAATGTTCAATAAAAACTACAAAATGATTTTTTATAAAATCCGTTTAAAATATTTTTTTTCAAATGCTTCAATAAAATTCATTATTAAGAATATAATAATATATTAAGCAAGAAATTAAAAAAATTGCAAATTTAAATTAAAAGACTTCTAATATAATTTTTTCGCCTATTGAAAGAAAATATGTGTCATTAAAAAAAGTTTTTTCAAACTATCTGATTAAACGTGGAACAGCTATAATATATATATATAAAAGCTATAAGTATATCGTGATAACAACATTTTAATATATACTAGCAAACTGCAAGAAAAGTAATTGTAAGGCAATATTAGGTGGGTAATATGAAAAAAATATCCCTGAAAGTTATTTTGATCGTTTTAAGTGGTAAGCAGTCAATTAGCGCGAGAGCTCGGTTACGATATTTGGGTCATTGACCTTCGCATGCGTAAGTTCTGCTAGAACATTTACTGTAATAGGATGTAATGAATGAAATTCCTAGATTTTCAGGACATGATGCTATTGACTAGCTATTATTTGTAATGTAAGACTAGATAACACATCAGCCGAGATCTGTATGCGCCCTTCTCACATTTTTGTGTGGATTGTTGAAGTTGAACGTAAAAGTTTTTTGTCTCGTTTATACATATTGAATGTCGTATAGCGTATCCCGTTCGCTCTCGCAGCTAGCTGGCGGCATGGCAGGGCCGGGGGACACGTAGCGTTCCTTGTTCGAGTTCCTCGGTCGTCCGCCGACTCAACGCGGCGCTGACGTTCGATACCCCAAACTAGTGTTTCCACCGTGAAATCACCAGTGTTATTTGTTTATACCTACTATGGATTTGATTACATGGTGCCGAGAATCGACTGTCAATAGTGAGGTGTACTGTACGTGTATATGTGAAGTTTAAAACTATAATAACGCGGAGCTGGTGACCGTTTACGTTTGTGTTGAATGGTGATTATAAGTAATTTTTTTCGCTTTTACGGTGGAGGGTCGTTCGGTGCGTATCGATCGGATATTGAAATTTGAAACAAAGCCGTGGATTGTTTTGGCGGCGTGGACGAACCGGTGCAGCTTGAGGTGAGCGCTCTTTGTATAATGGGTTTTAGTAAATGGAGCCGACTCGGAGGATTCATGTAAACGTCGCACGCAACCGGTGTATGTAGGGAAACGGGAGGGCGGTAAGGCATTACTCCGTACTTCAAAAGCTTTTATGGATTTTACTTTGGTTATAACATCTTTCACATTAACTTTAACGATTCGCCTTCGGTATGCTTTGGTATTAATAAGATTTGAGGTTTAAGTTATGAATCCGTGATTCGATCAGTTTTTAGGAAGATAATCTTTATAGTACAAAATTACTCCTGAAGAGATGATACTTTCTATTGGCATCAAATATTATTACTTAAGAAAAGAGATGTAATGATGTTGGTGATTAGAGCGACATTAAGTAATAATACCATTGACACAGTAGATTTCTCAATGCTAATCTATTTAGAAAATAAAGCCTGAACTGAGAAATTTAGATATGTTGCTAATCATGCTCAGAAGTTGATAGGGTAGGGCTGAAGGAAAGAAGACTAGTCTGGACTAGGACCAATCTAGGAATACCCAGACAGATAGCAATCATAGCAACATAGACAACAAAATATAAAATATTTTATATTCTTATTAATTGCAGTTCACAATCTTTTTCATTTTTCCAATATTCCCAAGCAAGTCAAAAAAGAAAAACTATATTTTTTTAAAATTACTATGTTGCCTTTTTAAATCTTGTACACTGTAAGCATTGTAATATGTATTATTTAAAGACGCTTTCAGTATGTAATTCAAACTCAAAACAGTTTATTTCAATTAGAATTTAAAATAGAAAATTTTACAAAGTCATTCAGACACTCCAAAATATGTCAGTCAATCAGTCTGCCTGAAGCTACCACCAGCTTGGAAAGTAGTTTACTGTCGAGAAAAACTGGCAAGAAACTCAACAGTCACTCTTTTTAAAATATCATTGTTAACATCAGTCTGTTTTAAAAAAGTATAGTCATTCAGCTGACTATTAATATCAGTTTGATTCCAAGCTTTATCATCGTTCACATAATCCTGTACGGAGTAGTAATTTTTATTTATTAAGCACTTAAATGTGACATTGGTGTGGAATCTTACAATTGATGGGAATACCATACTCCATGAAATTATTACTTATTTTCAGGATATGAAAGTATGGTGTTTCATGTTTTTTTTATTTCTAGTATTTATATTACATTCGTCACTACGCATGAAAAATTAATTGATATTCTGCCTAATGTATAAAATGTTACAATAGTTATATTATATTGTGACAGTACAGTAAGAATACCTATTTTATTATAAACAACTCAAAGGGAATCTCTAGCTCTTAGCCAAACTGAGTCTCTCACCAGAGATGATAAATGGGAGTACTGATAAATTCATTTTATTAATAAAACATTTTATTCGTAGTTAATTTAGGGATGATCGTTGATAAGACTACACTATAATAAATAAAATAAAATAAGCATTTATTCTACTACTTAGATTAAATTTTTCAGATTACACTATATTTGACTTAGAAAATATTATCGATAAACAATGTAACTTAACCTAGTGAATTTACTGTACATACAATATTTAACCTTTTATTTAATAGTGTTATTCTTGAGTAATTTACGCCTTTTAAGCAGAAGTCGCCTTAGAATACTGTCCAGTCATTTTCTACAAAAAAAACTCTGTAATAAGACCAGAGACGTTATTATTAAAGTAATTGTAATCTTATGATAATATTCTAAGTAAATTAAAGTAATTTTTTTACAATATATTAAGCCTAGTGTATGTAGCATAATTGATTTTGATAGGAACTCTCAAAATGACAAGCATCTAGAATATTCCTGAACCTAACCGAGCTTGACTCATTAAGTTCCCAATCTATAAAAAAACTACCATGTATCCTAGAATAGTTACAATAAATTTAATAAATATTTGCAATGGTTACTGTACTTTCAATGATTTCTTCATTTACAGAGAGTAAAAAACAAGAGCCTTGAGTTTGCTTTCAATTTTTATAGCTAAGATGCTATGATGATTTAATATTTAATATTTAGTATACTTAGAATAAGTAAAAAACATTGTTATAAGAGAGTAACTTAATCGTTTTATTAATCATAGTTTCTTTTACCTTTTTTACTAAAATTTTTCTTAATAATCATTGTGACACAGAATTTAATGCTATACGAAAGATGTATGATACCCATTACTGTACAGCAATATGTATACACATACAATTTAGACTGAGGCGAGCAGTGCCTGGGGCTTGTGACCCAGGAGCAGGTTTAAAGCGCTCTTTCATATTACTCTCACACCTCCACCACTCGACCTCGCTAACTACAATAGATAATAAAGTAAACTTACCTGGACCTCGAAAAAGGTAACCTTAATCACGACACTATAACACTAACTTCCATGTTTACTGCACTAAAATACCAGAGAGACTGAGACAATCTATCGCACTAAAGGTTATATATTGTCTTCACGTCGGTACACTTGATATAATATAAAATGATCTACCCGCTACTATTACTTTATAAACAGTGTTGCTAACAAACCCTAATATATTTTTTAGAACATTAAGCCACCCTCGCTGTACCGAGGTAAAAGGACCTTTAATTTGTACAGTTTCTTATACAATAAATTATGTTTTTTTTAAATATCTCTGTGTGAGGATGGACCTTGAAGAGGTGCTGATATACAATGAACATGATTTCTTCTTAAAATTACAAGAAAATAGTAATTACCATGCGGGATATTGATCAACGATGTAGGATCTCGCATTAATCAACTATTATGTCAAAATTACCATAATCAAAGTATCATAAGTATATATACTTCGGAACTACGTCTTTAGCTTTTCAAATATGGCATTTATTACGCTCTACGCTAGTTGAAATAGATGCCTTATTAATTTTACGACCTAATTTGAATAATCGTTAGTTCTATATGGTTATTGCCGCTTCCATTTGCTAGAACGGAGATATTCACTAGTCGTTATTTAGGTTCAATAATATATAATTTTCAACATGCTATATATATGTCGGAAACTAATAGGAATGTACAATCATTAATAAGCATTGTATGTGCACAACGGATGGCCTATAATATAAGCTACGGGCTCAATAAGGTCAAGATATAACTAAACGTTACGATTTCGTACTATTTTGACAGGAACCCAAGCAGTGCCTTGGACTTGTGACCAAACTAAGGTTGAACTCACATAAACCTAGCCTAACACAAGGCTAACCTAAGGCTAGCTTAAACTTCCGACTATGACGAATACAAAAATTTTCATCCAATATAGCTATATCACTATATTTTATAATTTAAGTATCAATATAATTTATATATGACTAGTCGACCCACGCGACTCTGTTCACGTGTAGCTCTTATTGGTCTCAGCGTGATGATATATAGCCTAAAGCCTTCCTCGATAAATGGGCTATCTAACACTGAAAGAATTTTTCAAATCGGACCAGTAGTTCCTGAGATTAGCGCGTTCAAGCAAACAAACAAACTCTTCAGCTTTAAATATTACTATAGATTAATTTCCAAAGATATAAAATTAATCTTATGTTGGTTTTGGGTATTATTATTTTCAGAGTAAATAAACGAAAACTGAAATAGAAAATTTTAGGACTTTTTCTAGACTTATCTAGAGGTTCTAGGTTTAGGTAGGTTCTCTGCAAAGCCAGACCTACTTCTTCTTATGTTTATTTGGTAGAGTTAATACCATATTCTTAACGTGTAAAGGAAACCGACGTGGTTTCACGTTGTCTTACGTCTATTTCAACCTTATGTTGTAGTTTGAAATATATGGAGACAGATATTAAAAAGGACTGCATTTTGAGATTCACGTGTCTCAATATCAGAGATTTCCTTTGGCTTCCTTAGTATATTTGTTGTAAAAAACTGAGTGACGTGCCCTAACTGTCGTTTCTTTGTGCGTTTCCTCGAGTAGCATAGAACTGTTATTTGCTTTTGATACATAATATATCAAGTTCTTATTAAGAAAATAGACGACATAGAAGTTAAATATGGAGGAATATACTTTTCTGGAATGTTTACCTGCTCTTTTTTACCGTCCGGCTTAATAGCTTTAAAAGTGATAAACGAAATGTCTAACGCAATCTACCATCTAATAGAAATCGTAAAGATAATGTTTACTTACCTACCATAGTTGACTACTAATATAAAACATTTAAGTTTTATTTTATATTACTACTCTGGCCTGCAAAAGAAGGTATAGCAGTTTTAAATTCAATTTTCTCTTAAACTATTAAGTTTAGAGACTCGAAATAAAAAACATTTAGAACAGCTAAAAAATATTTTTTGAACATAACTTTATTTTACTTAACTTAATGTTTTTAACATACCATTTTTAATAACTGGTGTTGCCTCCTCTGGCCTTGATCACAGCTTCGAGTCTGTTTGGCATACTGAAGACGAGTTTCCGGAGACGATGTTGGGGGATATCCTCCCATTCTTCCATCAGAGCCTGTTTAAGATCATTGAGGGTGACAGGAGGTCGTGTGCGTCGTCTGACCAGCCTTCTGAGCTTCTTCCCAAGCGTATTAGATCGGGTTCAGGTCAGGACTCCTTGGAGGCCAGGTCATCAAGTTGATACTAACCTCCTGAATGTACTCTTGTACAACCTGAGCGGAATGGCCAGGCGTTATCTTGCATTAGAATTGATCCATCACCCATATCTACAAGATATGGTCCTGCATAATCATTGAAGATCTCTTGAGTATAACTCACCCCGGTCAGAGTGCCATTTTCTATGGCCACTAACTCTGTTCGACCTTACGAAGAGTTGAAATGAAATTTTCTACATAATGCTTTTTATTTCAAGTTTCTAACTAAAATAGTACAGAAGTTATCGTCACGTATATGAGTGATATACCTTCTTTTGCAGGCCAGTATATTATGTAAAATTTATAATTTTATATGTTTGTTGATACAAGCTCTGAATCTATATATTTTAATATAAAGAATATATATAACTAGCTGGCCCGGCAAACGTTATTTTGCCATATAAATTTAAAAATTTTGGAGTGGGCCACCCTTATTACTTAGGGGTATAAAAAATAGATATTGACCTCTTCTCAGGCCTACCCGATATGGACACAAAATTTCATAAAAATCGGGCGAGCCGTTTCGGAGGAGTATGGTCACTAAAACTTTGATACGAGAATCTATACTAATATTATAAAGAAGTAAGATTTGTATTTTTGTATGTAACGAATAAACATAAAAACTACTGGACCGATTTCAAAAATTCTTTCACCATTAGAAAGCTACATTATCCCTGAGTAACATAGGCTATATTTATTACAAGAAAAAATTAGAGATCCTTAGGAAATCTCACGAAAACCAACCCAAGGTGCCAAAAAATTTGCCATAAAATATCTTTCATCGCATGCGCTGCAAAAAGTATTGATGATAGAACAAAAAAATGTTCTACAATATTATAGAACGTATCAATATCTACAAAAAAGTCCGCGAGACCATATGTTCAACTATTATAGTTACGTCACTATAACTACTTTTTTACATTTTAAAAGTTGATAAAAATGCCTATCAAAATCAGACCATGTTTTCTATAACTTTGTATTAATCCTTATCCAAATAAATTATTTCGTATTCAAGACTATTTCAATACCTGTAAA
This sequence comes from Limenitis camilla, assembly GCA_905147385.1. Classification (NCBI taxonomy): domain Eukaryota; kingdom Metazoa; phylum Arthropoda; class Insecta; order Lepidoptera; family Nymphalidae; genus Limenitis; species Limenitis camilla. The sequence goes on from LR990242.1 coordinate 3,919,190, forward strand.
TTACTTTTTGAATTATTAAAATCGGACTTTCCATTCAAAAGATATTACGAAATTAAAAATATCAATATAAACAAAAAATACACGTCGACGCGACGGGCCAGTATAGCGACGCAGCGCAGCGAGTAAAGCGGCACGAGAGGGGGCACCGAAATGCGGGAGGGCCAATATATTTTTAAAAATAATATTCCACCCGCGCGAAGCCGGGATGGGCCGCTAGTTTTATATATAAGAAGATTACACTTAAAAGTCATAAAAGTATTCTTGATTTACCCTAAAAGTCCTAAAATCTAATATCTAAATATATAATAAAAGTAGAGGTAATATAAAATACAAATACACTAGAGTTATTTTTAGGGTTCCGTACCCAAAGTGTAAAAACGGGATCGTATTACTTAGACTGCTGTCCGTCTGCCTGTCTGTCACCAGGCTGTATCTCATGAACCGTGATAGCTAGACAGTTGAAATTTTCACAAATGATATATTTCTGTTACCCTTATAACAACAAACACTAAAAACAGAATAAAATGAATATATAAGGGGGGCTCCCATACAAAGAACGTGATTTTTTTGCCAAATATTGGTACGGAACCCTTCGTGCGCGAATCAGACTAGTATTTATTTTAGATACAAAATTATTAAATAATTATAAAATACACGGTATTTTCCATGATAATTGTTTTATAAAGTTACGCAAATAAAAGAGGATTTGTACAAGAACACTCGATGTTAAAAATCTTTTAAAACATTAAAGCGTCGTTTGAAAAAGGATTTATTTGAGAGCGTCGAGGATCTTAAACATGGCTGTCGAACTCGATGGCTCTTGTAATTGATAAGATTACTTGAAATACGTATAACAAAACGTACAAACACTTGAAGGAATTCTATGAAACTTGAACGCCTTTCTGTTAGTGATTAAATTGATTCCAGTTTTGTATGGGGAAATGATCACTTTATATAAATGTGAAAATTTGTATGTTGGGAATTTTGTTAACCACGCAATAACGACTGAACCGATTTCAATGAAATTAAGCATATACATACTTTATGACCTGTATGAACTATTAAAAGCTACTTCCCGGAAAAATGTATTGTTTCTGTGGAATAAAAATTAAAATGTTTCATGTTAAACTTATGTACACGTAAATTGCACCAGTGGAAAGTCAGGGTGGGTCGATTAGTATTGTATAAAGTCACACAAGATGTATCTTTGGCATACTTTGCGAAATTAACTCTAAAATTAATTATTCATGGTTCGAAAGAGGTCATAAAAGTTAGACGTTTTCATAATAAAGCTCCCTGAAGATCGCTCAAAATGAAATTCAAGCACAAAATAGTTTACTTATTGCCTTTTGTGCAGTTGTTGTTTAATACTCAGTACAATATAACTAAGCGATATAAGATATATATAGGATAGATGAGGGGTATCAAAAAGTTGGAAAA